>CM072512.1:99815021-99875021 GCA_036898135.1 Oncomelania hupensis | reverse complement strand
CTCGGTAGTTCTTTAAAATAAAATAAAAGTAAAAAAAAAAAAAAAAAAGGAAACGAGTGCAAGTAACTCCGCAGAGTTTAGCAAACAAAACTATAAGGGTGTGACGGAACTTTCGATCTCAGGTACGTGAACTCCATGAATTCTTGAAGCATGGAGTCGCAAACAAAGATTAGTCCAGGGAACGTGGGGGAAAGAGAGTAAGGATGAAGAGGACTGAAAGAATAAAATTTCAAAAGACAACTTCAGAACGTAATGAAAAGAAAATGCAACACAGTGCATGTCCCTCTTTAAATCTTTTACGCAAAAAGCGCAAGGTAACGTCAAATGATAGCTCCCAGTTTCTATTCAAAGAAAAACCAAGATTGATCTCTCCTTAGTGCGATACCCAAATCACAAGAAAGAAAAACCAAGATTGATCTATCCCTAGTGCGATACCCACATCGCAAACACACACGCACAGACGCGCGCGCGCAGACACACGCACCCCACCCCCCCTCCCACGCACACACACACACAAGGGTAACAAAATCACACAACAAATCGAGTTACGAGGATCATCAAAAGCAATGAGCCTCGTGATCTCCTCAATTCAAGACATTGCCGGTTACCTTGGACTTGGAGGGCGACAGCAAGACAAAATATCGGGGGGAAAAAACAAAACCGTAATAGCCGTCCCTTGTTTAGCAAGGCATGGACCATCAAACGGTATTCAAGAAGAGATTGTGGGAAGTTCATCGCACGGTTCGCACGATGGTGGAGGCATTAAACCGTCGTAATTACATTCCAGATGAATAATTTACATAACGGGGGTCGATGTGTAAGCACCTGACGTCTCTTCTGTACTCAAAGCACCTCATACCGTCTAGCACTCCCGCGCTCCCCATCTACTTTGGTCTAGTGTCTGTGGATGCAGCTGACGCTTTGCAGGGCTATTTTTACCGATGTTTACGTTGGTCCCAGTTCATTAATGAGATTAAGTGCAACGTTGATCTCGTCTACATCCGCTAGTAGCAACACCATGCTATACCATGTGGATTATAACAATATTTCCCTTCGTGAAGAGATTTTCCGTTCTTTTCAGTTTAAAATTAGTTCAGTGAAAAGATGTTAAAAGAAACCACAAAGAACAACAACAATAATCACAACAAGCAAACCAAACACACAATCCCGTAGATAATGCTTCTCACTAAAGCAAAGATGACATTTTATGTCCCAAAAAAGGTGGGGAGGGGGACGGAGGAGGGGGATGCGGGCAGGGGACGGAGAAGTGGACCAGCTCAAGACGGCCGAGGACTACTTGGGCCAAAAGCCGGAATCATTGACAATGACAAAATCGATGGTGGCGTACCAAAATCGAAGCTTTCCCCCATACTGATCCACAAGGCCCCGACTATTTCAGAGGTAGACCTCAGCAGTCTATCATACTCAGTGTGAAGCTTTCCCTTCGTGGACGTGGTCAGACTCCTACTTAAAGACCAACGCCTGACAATATACCGCCAAATTCACGGATTCAGGGTATTTCCTCTCTCTTTTATTTTTCAAGAAGCAAAATACTTGAGAATTCAATGCAATTCAGCCAGAAAACTACAGACACTGAATATCTTTAATCTGTGTTATTAATTTTTGAAGTTTACTGATACAAAATCCACTTCTGGCAGTCAAATGATTGAGCCCGCAATTGTTTCTCTAGACTTACCCGACTCCATCTCCCAACACACCCCTCTATGTCTCTCGTTCTTGCTTCCTCCCTCCTTACAAACACACATCCACTAATGACTCTCTCTTTATTTCTGTTTCCATTCATGTCCCATTTTTGGAACCCTGCATCTCCCTCCGATCTGACAGAAGAAAGCAAACCAACCATAACCAACTGCCGCGCACAGACCATCCAAAACATTCATGCTGATCAATAACAACAACAACATTCACATACCGGAAAATGTCCCATCATTTGCACACATTTGCATTCAAACGCTGTTCGTAGGCGGAAATGCTGTTCCTGTCAATTACACCTAGCAAAATTATACAGCGCAAACGGTTCTTTAGACGTTCAATGTACTCGTTAAATGACAACATCAACACCATCCTCAACCACAGAACTTTCGTACTCTACTTCCACCTTCCCCAACGACAACCACATCACTAACCTCCACCGCGGAGACTCTCTATACTCAACGCTTCTACCCACATTCAACTTAAAACAAGCTTGTGAATTCGCAACCCTTCTAAAGTTTTAACAGTTTTACATTTACCCATAAATCAATAACAGGGGCTTTACTCTCCAGCAACCAGTTAGAACGAAACACAGAAACAAAGAATAGGAATACGATCGCAGATTTTAAACTTAAACGTGGAAATATTGCACAAGAAATCTTTTATAGCTATTCATCAATTTATAATAGAGCTTCTCTTTACTGGCGACAGAAAAAGAACCTGAATATGAAGCACACAAAGGTCGACTTCAAACCGATTTAGTGAAATTGCAGCCCGCCAAATACGAATCCGTTCATAGAACTTTCCACATAAAAGGTAACATTACACTTCATGGCCAAGTGACACGAACAATGCACAAAGAAAACGCATCAATCTGTCTTAGGCTTTAACGTCGCAAAAAGGATATCACATTACGTTGCAATATTTACAAGTCATAATGATTACGAGTAAAGGCACAGACAATTACCATTGATGATTCAAAAAAAAAAAAAAAGAGTTTCAAAAGTGAAGTGAAGTGAAGTTCAGTGAGAATGGCTTCACTGTGTATAATGAACGTCGATCGTTTCAATCTGATTATACTCAAGGGTAGACTGAGCAGAGTGTGCAGTTATCAAAAGAAGCCATGAATAGGGACAAATAGGAACAGCATCGATAAAAACGCTATTGCGTCAAATGCAACAAAAACCAAACCAAAATAAAACGGTTGTTCTTTCCATTGTGCCATCATGGTACTTTCAAAGTAGCCAGAAAACCACACGTTTTGGCGTCAATGTAGTTAGTTGGAAAACGGCAAATAACAGAGGAAAAGGGAAACCTGATTAGAGACAGGAAATTTGCCGGATGAAGACTTGGGGAAACGGCGTCGTCTGTCAAAAGCGATACACGGCTGTTCGTCTACTAAACAAAGCCCGTTCTAACGATTTATGTTAAAAATGAATACGACAGGCAAAAATGATCTTCCGTAGCAACGTCTGTGTAGTGATGGAGACAGGGCAGACTAATTTTCTCGCGCTTATCACGTAAAACGAGAAACCCGCCTGCGTTTGATGATATATGTGAATTGCAATAAATAGCAACGATTATTGGCAACAAATAAATAAGGCAATAAAATTTCACGAATGATAGGCTAGTGGTGTACTGTAATACATTTAAAAAAAAAAAAGGCTGGCAACATAGTTTCATGAAAGAGAAAGCGGGTTTAGGCGTATTATGGTGAGCAAGATGGGAACAAAAAATCGAGTTAATAAATCCAGTTCGATAGTAGCACTAAGTCAATTACCGTACAGCAATCTATTGATTATTATTTGCAGTGGATCTTAAAGTCGTGTACGTTAGACAAATTTCATAGTTTAAATGAAACTTGCAACAAAGCTATCCAAGTTATAACATTATTATACCTTCATCTTTTCTAATTCTGATACATTACTCAGCGTATAAGAAACCTAGATCATATACCTCTGGTGAATCTTGGCTCCAATGCAGGTCAGAGAAGGTGTGCTTTGCCACTCTGTCTTCTGACGGCGCCTCTGCGTCAGCCTCCTTGACGACGAGCCTGATCCTATTCCTATTCCTCTTCCTCCTCCTCCTCCTCCTATGTTAGTGCTGCTGATGCTGTTGCTACTGCCGTCTTGACTGAGGGATGCGGACACGGAAGAAGAGTCTGAGGAATGCAACGACCATTCTGAATACCACTCTCGCGTTATGGATCCATCCACGGAACCTAAAACGGCAGTGATCCTGGAAGACGACGATGATGATCCTATAGCGGCAGGAACTGTCACCGACCTCCGCAGCCTCAACTCCGTTAGTGAGGTCGTGGACGTGGAGGTAGCTGCCGCTGAAGAACGGTGGCCCGGATCGTGGAAGGTGGGCGAGGTGAATGTGTTCGTCCTACGGCGTGGCAACAACGGCTGTTCGAGGTGAGATAGATGCGCAGGATGCAAGTGGGGTTGATGGTGCTGATGGTATTCCATGAAGGAGAAAGAAAGCAACGTTTCGCCGGTCATCTTACTCCCAGACCAATGTTCTCACAAAATTCTGCGTCGCAAAATGGTCTCTTGCGACCATAACGAAGCACCTATATCCACAATTTACTTCACAAAGCCGATGGTGATGATCCAAATTCCCAATGTTTTGCTGTTGCTTTTTAGCTCTGTAGATTTGTTACTTCATATAAATGTTCTAACATTTACACACAACTTTAACCAGGAAAACGTAATTTCTCATAGCACACATATCCAAGTCTTATAAAGAAACGTCCTGTTTATTCCATGTCCCAAACCATATTTACGTGTAGACCATGTAGCAAAGCCTTGTACAGTACCAGTTCAATATTACAGAAAAGAAGGTATAGGCCAACACGAAGAGTGACCTTCTGACCAATGCCAAACGATAAGCAGCGGCTACCTCCACCAAATTGTATAACTCTCGCAAACGTAAGACTGGAATCGAGTCATTTCCATAGACCAGTGCTGGCTAAATTGCTGTTCACTTCATTTGACGTGAAATGAACTATTCAACCCCTGATCATACATCACAGCGTTCCCTACACACGGCTTACATGTATTCCTATCGCAATGTTCTTTCAATGTTGTTGTTGTTTGTAGATTATAGTCACACGACACTTTCGCATATAGGTGACTACTGGACCGATTTATACTGACACCAGCGGGCCAGTTGTTGGTAAAGGGGAAAATAATATGATCACACGTTGACCAATCCGGGATTCGAACCAGCGACCTTTCGGTTACTAGCAAGACGCTCTTACCAACTGAGCTACCCGGCCCCACATTCTTTCAATGGCCCACCTAGTTCATTTTTAACTATTCAATGACTTAACACAGTTGACTGTCCAAGCCAGCTTGACGTCGCCAGTTACGACATATTTTCCGAAAACAAAGACGTCTACTTTATATTAGGAATACACAAAAAAACTAACAAAATGCTAACTATACTACGGAAATATAACCTATACTACGTTCTTGCTATAAATTTCCAGCGTCGAAGTTAATTATATTTTGACTGGATCTTCTGCCAGAGTCAGCCGGTAAATAATTTTTCAAATAACTATATTATATATACTCTCAAGGGTAGAAGATAATGTCATTTTCGATGGATGAGCTCTGAATATGTAGTGGTGCGAAGTCCATAAAGATAACAATACATGGACGTCCAGTTACGCTATACAATGTAATTACTGACCAGCTTAATACCAACAGCCCCTCGTTTTGACTAAAGTCATTGACACCAACAACGAATATCAAAGACGTCCAATATAAGTGTTAACATAACCAATCATATCAATACCAAAGAAAGCAGTTGTTTCTCAGTACGAAAACGATGCACTAACACAAACTTTTCAATATTTGTATATTCACAAACAGCAACTTCGAAAAAAAGCATATTTTTTTGTATACAGAAAAAAAATACGAAGAAGTTAAATGATTCGTATGGAATCGTATTGTGGATGCAAATGGCGACTCAAAATCGCCCCCCCCCCCCCCCCCACACACCAAAAAAAACGCCACTTCTGTTTTTGAGTAAATCAGTGATCAATTAATTTAAAAACCGTGGTATTTTCATTTCTCTATTTTATTTCTTTTAGAAAACGTCAACCACATTTCAATAATCACAGTGAATGTGAACTTCCAGGCGTTACCAATGACTCCGAAATTTAATCCAGGACCACGGTAAAGTTCCTGGAGGAGAAAATAAACTGCACAGGAAGCGCACACGCACACAATGGTCCAATAGGACCGTCAGAGGAAGGATATTTTCAAATGAAAAGGTCTTAGACCTTTGTCCTGGTTAGCAAGTGCGTATAATCCATCCGGGCAACAACAATTAATATACTGCTCGTAGTTCCGATTGCTAATAGTGTTGTCCGGAAAGATCCAAGCCGGAGTCAGACGTCCGGCGCTTGAAGGCAAACAGACTCGAGTGAGGGCCAAGAGAGGTAAACAACTGCCCAAGGGGCAAAAGGCCCTAGCAGCAACAAAGCGGTCCTGGGTAACGGAATGCTTAGGTTACACTGACATCTATATATATAAATTGCTTAGCCGGAAGTCCTTCTTCGCCACTACTATAAAGTTTGTCCGGTATGGACGCTGATCTGGGCAGGTGCTGGCCGCTGGGAATCGGCCTGTTGTGTGCTCAAAACCAGCGAAATCGTTATAGCCAACATTTCCTTACCGAACGTTTAACCGTTTCTGAGATAAATAAATAAACAAAATGTCCACAAACTGCAATAGCCTCATTCCGCGCGCTTCCATTAAAAATAAAATTGAGGTTACAGCATGTTTTCCCATATAGACCAAAAAATTTCTTGGTTTTGTATGAAGCATTGATAGCTCAGTTGGTAACACCTTTGCCTAACGCTTAGGGCGACCCAAGTTCGAATCCGTCGCGGGCCATATTTTTTTAATGTTTTTTTTCCCCACTACAATATGGATATTTTTCTTTTTAATTTAGGCTTTTTACCTTTATTATTATTATTATTATTATTATTATTATTATTATTATTATTATTATTATTATTATTACTATTATTATTATTATTACTATTATTATTACTATTATTACTATTATTACTATTATTACTATTATTACTATTATTACTATTATTATTATTATTACTATTATTATTATTATTACTATTATTATTATTTTATAATATTATATCTTATATCAAATTTTCTTTTAAAACCTTGGTGTTTATGATTTCTATTTGTATTATTCTATATTCTATATTCAATATTATTATTATTATTATTATTATTATTATTATTATTATTATTATTATTATTATTATTATTATTACCAAGGATCGGGATGGGGTGGTACATTATTATTATTATTATTATTATTATTATTATTATTATTATTATTATTATTATTATTATTATTATTATTATTATTATTATTTATAAACTAATAATAATTATTATTATTATTATAATTATAATATCTTATATCAAATTTTATTTTAAAACCTTGGCGTTTTTTATGATTTCTATTTGTATTATTCAATATTATTATTATTATTATTATTATTATTATTATTATTATTATTATTATTATTATTATTATTGTTATTATTATTATTATTATCACGGATCGGGATGAGGTGATACGTGTAGGTAAAAGGGGGCTACGGGTAGGTTTAAAGGGGCATGGGTAGGCATAACGGGGATACGGGTATATATAAGGGGGTATGGTGATGGTCGATTCTTTTCATCCATACCTGCGAAACGATCAACGGGGAAGTATCAAGGAGGGTACAGGTAGGTTACAAGGGGGGTACGAAAGGTATCAAGGGGTTATGGGGAGGTATCAAGTGGGTTCGGGGAGGTATCAAGGGGGTATGATGAGGCATCATGGGGGGGGACGGGGAGATATCAGAGGGGGGGGGTATGGTGAGGTATCAAGGGGGATATGGGGAGGTATCATCGTCCAAATGAAACTCGCAGACAACAGTTGTCTCTCTGTCTACATTTTAAACAGCAACCTGTGTACCCTGGCTTGCCAGGGTACAAAAACCACTAGTAATCTAAATATAAAGACCAGGGGGTGATAGTGCCGGCTTGACTGATACACGGGCTGGAATAAACGAAGTTTGGGTAGGCGAACGATGGGAGAGAAACGTATAAAATCTTCAAATACAGGGGGAAGCGAGGAAACGAGGTAGTACTAGTAGGGTAAGCCTACCAAACTATCGCATTATGGAATATTTCGTTTACTAAGAGAGTGCTGGACAAAGTGGTATCTGTTGATAGACTGATGGAAAAAGAAGGTCCAGTACACATCTACACGGTTCCGACTATCTTTGACTTTTGTAAACAATGAAATAAAGAGGTCGACAATTTACCACTGGATCAAACAATCAAGCGGACACTGTGGTCAGTCAGTCTTTGACTGCGTTCAAGCCTCTCCACTCCACTCAACTACTCTTGACACTAGACAAGAAAGACCCTCTTTGAAAAAGAGTGAAAGTACAGTTAGTCTTCGCGTGTGTCCTTCGACTCTAATAGGGGAAAGGCTGACGGTATGTCTTTAGATTGTGGGGAGAGCTATAGTTGTAACTTGTGACTTGTAGTAAAATGGCTAGGTGGTAAGTGTAGAGAGAACCAATGCGGACGGTCAATAAACAACAGTACTAAAAGTAGAGCGGTTGCGAGGGGACTGGAAGGCCCTAGCAGCATTATCAGCGGCTTGGGAAACCAGCGCATTGACAAGAGTTAAAATTTACAACGGGCTCCGTGCTGATAAATGGCCCTGTGATCAAAGATAGTTCAGTAAAGACCGGCAGGCCAGTTTATAACTAGCACCAGTACCGCTCGCCTTGACCATGAAAACAGGCCGCCAACTCCAAACTCCATCGTTTTGATAGAGGCACCGCTAATGGTAATACCCCTTATACTCTCACTACACTCTTCAAGGTCACACGTACACTGCTTTCGCGTATAAGACTAAAGAGTTAGCCGCTCCAATAACCGGCTTTCAAGTGCAATATCACCACGGTAGGACCATGAGACACAACAGTCATAATGACCACAAAATATGGGGTAGGGAAAGGGGAGGGGGGAGGGGTGTAGGTAGGCACTGCAGGTCACGGTGACATTGCCATGGAAGCAGGTGACCTCGCAGCACTCCCAGCAAAATCGAAGAACAAAGCCACAACAATCTTCCTTATGAATACTCTTTCAATAAGCATCGGAAGCGAGCTTAATCGGTCTGGATGCAATAGCCATGTACTACCTATAATGGGGCGCTCAACCAAAACGACTCTCTTTACACTGCACATCAGCAATAAAGCAGGTCTAGCCTTCAGGGTCAATACAAAATTCCCATATATATCGATGGTATGGATTCAACTGCAAATAAAAGGAATGGAGCGTATCGATGCACCTACGCAAACGGGATTGCTAGGATTACAATGACATTAATAGATAAAAGTTATTGATGAAAATCGATTGCCAATATAACTTCCATACATCATGCATAACTGGACTCTGAGGAGAGTCTACGGGCAAATGACCGTTCTCTCTCGCTCTCTCTCATTCTCTCTCTCTCCCTCACTCCCCTCATCCTCCTCACCTCACCGAGGTATTAACGTGCGCTTCATTCCTCCATCCATTCTGCTGAAGCGACACAGAACACTCAATACCCTCTTTCGGAACCCGCAACTCCAACTAATCTGCATGTAAGGTCGCCATAAGGATTGATCGGTGGTGACTGTCAATGTCACACTATTGAAACAGCCATGATATGACGGGTCAGTAAAGCAATATTTATATGTAGCCTACGTATATGAAGGTATATAATAATGGACAAACAAGAGCCCTTGACCCATGAACCAACAGCAGAATCACAATGCAATGGCAATGCGATTCTGGCTTAAGTACAGAGGAATTTAAAGAATAGGCTGACAGAGTACCACAATACTGGATGATATTCCATAATATGCAATGCTAATACGAACTGTAGTAGTATTCACTGGGCTTGCATAAACTCGGAAAATCGTCGAAAGTAGGTTCAGTTTATATGTGAATGTGACTACGGGGATTGTTTTATGACAATGACAAATGATACAAAACATGAACATCTCTCTCTCTCTCTCTCTCTCTCTCTCTCTCTCTCTCTCTCTCTCTCTCTCTCGTTCGCTCGCTCATTCTCCCACCCTCACCACACCCCCTGTCAGACAGAGCCGCCATGCAAAGTCTGGTAACCGTGGCAACAGGCACAACAAGCCATGGGGACGAGCAGCTGCGCTGACACTCGCTCCGCTTCCCGGTTCTCGTCGAGTGCTTCATGACCATGGTGTCCGATTTCAAGTGACAGCATGCAAAATCGACAAGCTAGTGCAAGCTAATATTAAAGGACAATCCAATAAATAGAAAGATGCATCGAACGTGAAGAGAGTGATGATAACTGATGATGTTGAAGTTGATTTGAGGTTCCTTGCACACATGGAGAAAACGGCATATGCAGCTAACAATGAGAAATTAAATCAAATGCAAATAAAGATCTGTATTTCTGCAACATTAACACAGAATTATAACGGTTAATCGATGAAATAGAAAGTCGTTTAGTCATACTGATAATATACTGTAACGTTAAAGTGCGAGAAAATAATGCAACTTTATATACACATCACCAAACTAGAAGGGCAAAGCCCATATGACTCGCATGCTCCTTATGGAACTCGCAATATTTAACATGAAAATGAGTGCCCAGAAAAAAACAACATGAAATGGTGGCATTAATAGTAATACCGACTTTTATCTTTATATTCTCTTGACCTTGTGATGACCTTGACCTCCAGCTCCAAATACACAGTTAGTCTTAACATGTATAAAGTTTCTGCACGTCCAGACGGCGGACGGTGGAAAGACAGACGGACGGACAGACATGTTTTTCTATAGCATTTTTTGGACTATTTTACGACTCATCTCGCACATAATTGCAAAACTCTGGAATCTTTTTTTTTTTAGGTGTCTACATAGCCTCACATTGCTATGCACGTGAGTGAAAAAAAAAACTATATTGTTTTACGGGGAAAAAATCTTACTCAAACCGTTGAACTTCTAATCTATCTCCGAAGACTGGGCAAGATACGCCAGCATCTTACTACAGATGCCACCAACAAGCTATCAGCCTCTATTATTCTTTCTTAACTTGATTACAGTAGCTCACTTTCTGATTATAAACTTTTTAGACTTCAGCGCATGGAGAACAATGCTGATCGCCTCGTCCTTCGTCAACCTCGACATTCTAGTGCAACTTCCACTCTCAAAACCTTACACTGGTTGCCTGTAAAGGCTCGTATCGATTACAGAGTTGCTTCTCTTTGCTTCCATTGTCTGCACACCGATTCCTGTCTTTTCTATATTTCACCACTTCTCTGGCCCTACCAACCTGTTCGCTCGATCACTCCGCCCTCAATTCCTAGGTATTCGCTTGAGTCTGTTGGCAAAAGATCTTTCTCTTTGTTTGCCCCAAGTCTTTGGAACTCTCTGCCCTCCAACCTTCGGCACTTCCTGTCTCTTACCGTGTTCAAAACGAAACCTACCTCTTTACGAAATACTTTAAGATAAAAAATAATCAGTGTATGAGTGAGTGATTGAATAGTGGTGTGTGTATGTGTGTGTGTTTTATATCAGTGTCTTTTGTGTAATCTTCTTTGTTTAAATGCTTTACTGCCTGTACACGCCTTTTAATATTTAATGGGGTTGGCACTGTATGGTTTTTAAATATTTTTAGTTAAATGTTACTTTGGTTTATAAATGAAATTCTTATGTAGGGCTTTTTGAATATTGTTTTCACTGTCACTTCTTGTCCCCGTGTCACTAAGTGGTACTTTTTACTTTGAGCTATTTGTATCATTGCTTCATTATTTATTCTTAATGCTGATGTCCTCGTGTGTGTGTGTGTGTGTGTGCGTGGGTGTGTGTGTGTGCGGGTGTGTGTGTGCGTGTGTGTCTGTTTGTGTATGTATGTATGTATGTGTGTCTCTCTTTAAATATGCCTTTCTATACTTAGGTGTGAGGTTTTTTTATTATTGTTATTGTTGTTGTTATTATTATTATTATTATTATTATTATTATTATTATTATTATTATTATTATTATATTATATTATATTATATCTGAATGACTTGAATTGTCATGTATGCCTATAATTGGGAATATTGTTAATACACGCGTACACACACATTTTTTGGCTTGGGCGACGAAATATCTGCTTGTAACAGAATTACGTCCACAACATCTTGGCCCATCAAATATACCCATAAACATTAAATTAAACGAAATACAAATGGCATCACATCGTAGCCTGTCAAGATGCTTGTACACTCTGAACCTTACCCTCTGACAACAAGCGGCTCCTCTTGTTCCCTGGTGGCGGCAGAGACGGGTCGGCCGCGGCCAGTGGCGGTGGAAGTCCTCAGGCTATGGCTGATGACACTGGAAGACGACAGACCCAAAGAAGGTAAGTGATTCGAAGACAAAGAGTTAGGCCCCAAAGATTGCTGCTGCTGAGTCTGAAGAAGCTGCTGCTGCTGAATGTGATAGTGAGGTAGGAGATGCTGTTGCTGCTGAGGTTGATGAGCACAGTGCGATTGCTGCTGGTTGCTGTGGTGGGGATGAAGCAACCTTTGGATGTTCTGTTGCTGTTGTTGGTGGTAGTGATGGAGGTAATGGTTGATCTTGCTACTTCGTGTGGTAGTGCCACAGAGGCTTCCTGCCCTTCCTGCTTGGCCCGGTTTGCCCAGGGGCGTTAGAGGGAAACCGCACAAAGAGTCGGGGCTGGGGTATAGCGGACGCTGAATTCCCAGCCAATTCTCGCACAAGGTCGACGAACCCATTGCGAACCCCTGGCCCTGGACGGCAGTTGGGGTTTGTAACTCCAGACCCACTGTCATATTGGCGGCGCCTGGGGGTATGATGCTGGCGGCTGCCCGGGGCACGTGGTCGTTGCAGTGGGCCGGCGTCGTGATGCTGCCCGTCGTCACCTGACTATACCACTAGGCATCTTCTTCTCTCTTCACGTTTTTTTGCACACCGTCAGCGCTCACAGAGATCACGCAAAATACACTCTCGCAAACTCTGTCCTCAGTTGCATGGAACATCTTAACTGTTTCATCAGAAGCTGTACTACAGTCATGAGGGCGCAATCGTATCTTACAACTCACTCCTCGGCAAGCTTCAATACACCGATACAAAAGCCTAGGGCCTCTCTCTCAGGTAAAACAGTACTAACAAAATGCTCGGGTAAGTTAGTATCTACTCATCGCCAGGCAAAAGTCACAGTCCGTGCAAGAACAGACAGCTCCAGTGTAAACTTCAACTTCAGTGTTTCAGAAGTGGTTGCCACGCGCAACGGCAAACAAACCCTACTCCAATAACTTGTAAATGTCACCTGTAGAGCACTCTTAAATTAGCACATTAATTATGACTTTAACGTGCGTTTTCAAGGCACGATCTCCATTAGTTTTTCATAAGCTCGCCTGACACACACTATCGAAGAAACATGAAATAGCATAGCAGTACTGTACAAGCACAATAGTTATATGTAGCCCATACGTATAATTTCGCTGATGTGTTTTTCGGAGACAGAAATAACCCGTCGCTCGTTAGTCTAATTAACAACAACAAAAGCCTCTTTTTTTTTAAAATCCTTAGGGCAACCTTGAAGCAAAACACGGGCAGCATTAACAATTTAAATGGGCCGGGACACAGCTGGGTGTCACTGTTTTCGACCAATCCGACGTGCTGAATGACAATCAATGGGAATAAAAACACTCGACGCGAGTTTATTACACGAAAATCGACTTTCGAAATGTTGACGAAACTTTGTCACGGACGAGACCATGCACGATCGGGTCCGATACTTTGTTTGTCGCCTGTATCGAGCTCGCAGCATTCTTTAAATTATTATGTTCCTTCTCTAAAATATATAAAACTATCAGCATTCTCAATTTACTCGCTTTTCAAAACAAAGCATCAATGTTATTGCTCTCCGTTTTAAAGACCCAAAAAACTACTAACACCGTTTACCCATAAACGGTTTCATCTGTTTATTTTAAACTGAAACTGGAGGCAACGCGGTGCATATTTGCTGTTACCTATTTTACCTCTATCCGACAAGCAAGTTCTCTGTAACGACCGCAATATTGGTTTAAGTCCTTAACATTTACTTCCCTTCTCTAATCTCACAGTTCGATTCTCACAGCACTATAGTTTCCTGCCAGTCACGCCATACCTGTTTCAACTATCTTACCACAAACAAATTACCTCCAACGACAATATTGCGGGTTCTAAAATACTGGAACATTTAGTTCGCTTCTCACAGACACATTACTATTTTCCCGTTGGCCACACCTCTATTTTAAAATTCCCTCTGGCTCTATTTCATGCTAAATTCAATTTATGAGGCTGATCTCCTAGCAATAAAATATTTTCATTTCACTGCATACACTGTTACACAGCGAGCGGCAACACCCTAAAATTCGACAGTTTCTGTTTTGGAAACCGACAGTATCTATGGCCGGAGCCTAGTGGCTGCACCACCACACTGCCAACATATTAAGAGAAAGGTCCAAAGACAACAGGAAACAAAGTACTGTGCGTATAACAAAAGAATAGGTCGAGAGGTGGGAGGAGTCTGGGGAGACTGAGCGTGCAGTAACAAGAAATCTGTTTAGTTGCGGCATACAATAACAAAAAAAAAGAGGCGGATAATTAGTGCACCTAGAATTTGGGAGAATTTTTTTTATAGTCTTGTCGAATAATGAAAGATTGGTGGTACGTAACAAAAGACGGGTGCCAGTCACGGACGAAAGAGAAATATGTTTTTATGGCTGTGCAGTAGTCGCGGACTTGCCATGAAACACAAAAAAGCACTACGGCAGAATATACATTCCCCAAGTTGAAGTCTTATCATGAAACAAAAAAAACTGCTTTCACTGACAACCAGAGAATGGTTTTAAAAGATCTGCAAAAGTCGCGGAAGATAAATATGTGTGTAATGGCGAATCCAGTAGTCGCCAAACAAAAAGCACTATGGAAGCAAAAGAAAGCGAATCCCAAAGCAAAAGGCTTGTCACAAACGAGGAGACAGGCATCGTGGACCTCCCTTTTCTCAGGGCCAGATATATATGACGGCGGTGCCCTTTTTTTCTCAATAATTCTGATTTACCCTTTCCGTTATACGGAAAGCGAGGCGCCCGGTCACCGTTGGCTATGCTGGCGTGAATGTAGTCCGATGTTTTGTCTCTTTCCACGCGTGATTAATAGTGTTACCATCGAAATAGAAGTTGTGTCTTTAGAACCGCCCTAACCATTAGGCTGTTGCGCTACACTCACAGGTATGTTATATTATGGAAGCATAGAGAAACCAAACCTCCAAGTAGTAGAAACACACAAGGTTGTGTGACCGAAATGGCAGACGAACGGATGGAGACCACTCTTGCCCCTTGAGTCTTCGAGCAGCAAACCGCCTTTCGTGTGTAGTTGTCGCAGTATTGTCACGTCACGAAAAGAGTACAGCAGAGGAGAAAACAAAACTTCCAAGTAGCAGCATTGTCACGAAGCAGAAAAGGTACTGTCACTGGCAAAAAGCAGGGGAAAATGAATGGAAAATACTTGTGCCCCCCCCCCTCCCCTCTCCTTCCTCCGCTCCCCCTCCCACCTCTTTTAGTCCTCAAGCATTAGTTGCTGCCTTTGTGGGCGACAGGTTTACGACAATCGGTGATCAGCGTTTCCACGCTGACGGTCAACGACTTCTGCTTTGGAGAGCCAGCACCTGAACCTATACGGAGTATCACCACCCACACAAGGAATAGGAGTCGATATTGTATCCATGGAATGAAAAAATAAAGGCACAGAATGCTCTGCGATTCTTCTGAATCGTTCTCTATCCACTGGGATTCTTAAGGTGGCGACAGCTCTCCCATCACGCGAAATAATGTAATTTAAGGAGAGGAGGGAGGGGGGGGGGGAGGAAGGCGCGTTTGTGCCTATGATCTAGTAGAATTATTATAAATGACCTTACATAAAGTTCTAAGATCTAAAGCAGTCTATTGTGTCCAACTTTGAGATGAATGTGTTCTTGTTGTTGCCGACTTTGCCTCACGCATAATTTCCTAAAGATTCAAAATAAAACTTCTTCGAATTAATCAAAGCATTAAGACTACACAGTAAATGAAAACACTAACTTTCGTATGCGGCTATAAGTAATTATGTTTCCTGGCACAACAAAAATGGATATTACATTAAATACTCTATCAGATCAGGCACCGGGTAGCTCAACACTAGCCAATTGTGCAGTTCAACACTTGATAATATTTAAATTGTAAAACTGGAGTGACGAAGCCTATTTTGCTTATGTTTTAAGTGGTAACAAAACTATTCTTTACAACCACGTTTATTACACTATGGCCTTGCGACCAAAACAAGTTTAAAGCCGCTACATGTCTATAAAACGAAAGGCACCATGTTATACAAGCAACTTTACAGGATTCATATTTACATGCAATGGACCATTGTGATCCTAAATGACTACTGTCATAAAAAGTATATGTGTTGGGGCCTGTATTATTATTATTTTTTTTTTTTTGACGAACCCCGAGCATCTTACATTAAAGATCGAAATTCGCAGTTCTCAACTACGTGAAACGTTTCAGAAATTGAAACAAACAGCGTTCTTTGAGTCGTATGATTCATATAATGCAAACCGCAGATGCCAGAACAATTAAAATAAGGAAACGAGTCTTACCTATGTTGGCGAATCCCAAGCACCTAAGTTTATTAACAACCTCAACTCGCAATGCTAAACTACACGAACATTTTCAAACATGTTTAAAAAAAAAGAGCTCTGTATGTCGTATGATCCATAATACAAATACCCGATGCCGGAGAAATGCAAACAAGAAATCTAGAAATAGAGCCGTGATATTTCTAAAGATGAATGTTACCTATACGGGCGAATCCCCCAAACCCCAAGTTTACTGACAAACTCAAAACCTAGACCTAAACAAACAGAGAATATAGTTCGACAAATTCAAAACCAACTGCTGGTGCTGTCTGAGTCGTATGACCCATTACGCAAACAGCCAACGCCAGAGAAGTGCTAACATGGAAATGGAGAAATCAAACCATTATTTTATTTTTTTTTTGTCAACGTGAATTAACTTTACCTATCCTGTATATGGTCAGCATCCTTTGTGAGCATTCATGTTACTTCACTAAATTCAATCAGTACAACTTATGTTAATCTGATGAATAAAAATTGATGCAACAACAACTTCACTAAATTAAATTATTTCATTACGTTACATCCACGACTATTCAGTATTTATAACTGTATACCAAATGCAAAGAGTGTACTTGTAATAGTAGTGATGAATGTGTTTTAAACTGATCCAGAACAAGAACGTTTATTATCGTCATATAACCAACGGAAATATATCTGTACAAAAATACCTTACTGCAAAATCTGTTTTGTTCTATCTAGTTTATGATGTCTGCTGAGCCCGTCCAAACATATGTTGATTCGATTGGTTTTATGGGTCGATAGAAATGTTCATGTCTAGCTCAACGGATGGTAATTATAATAATCTGCTTTAAAATGTTAGCTTGTTCCTCGTAAAGATGCCCCTTGAACCAAGCAAAAATAAATAAATTAATTAAAATCTATTTTATAATACCCATCATACACTTTATACACGATAACCGTACATAGCACAAAGTTACCACTATGTATACGATTCAGCGAGTGGCAACAACTACTTAGAAAAAGTTACAGCATAAAGGTTATAACATTATGTACAATATAAAGCAGAATAAACCTTTAATTTACTGCCACATTATTTATTATTTATCACACACCCTACCTATTCATTTTACCTTATCACAACAGTTACATGTGCACATGCAACACATGGAAACAGCTATGCAAAGGAAAGTTACTGCACAGATCAGAATGTATCAGGCATAGAGACAATGCACACAGTACAGATGTTATCTCAGGGACAATAACACATCAATGCGCGTGCATCCCATCGGCGACAGGATCTATACAATGACACACAGCAGCATCCCACACTTGCATCAAACACTGCCGGGCGACGGTGTCGCGTGTGACTGTGAATTGCTAGCTAACTGAGATAGTGCCAGACAATTTCGGACTGCAGAAAAGTGTCTGGCTCTAGAGCGTGAATGGAAACAGCTGTGTCGCCGGATACCTTGAATGCCGCGAACGAGATGATAGCAATCACGCAACGCAAAGAGACAACAAAGTTGTTTCATACTTTCAGATCTTTTGTCGCATCTCAGTCTGTGAGAAACTCGGAGGTACCTGAAGTTGTTTAATGCTTTCAGACCTTGTTGCTTCTGATAGTAAAATTCGAACAAGAAAGTGGATGGTTTTGTAACAGCAATATGCAAAACAGCTTGCCCATTATTCAAGCAATCAACCAATGAATTCAACACCGTGGCCTAGTTACAAGAGAATAAGGGTATCAAAGACCACAAATATATTTATCAATGCTTCACGAAGTCACTAAACAATCATTAATAAAACAACTTATGCTTATCAACATTCTTCTTGACTTCATATCCCAAGATACGAATTTACATTATTTATTATTTTGTTTACACACATTTTCAATGTGCTGGTCCACAAATTACAATGGTCAAGTTTCTATCGGTCGAGCACACACAATTCACACACATGTTGGAATTCATTCTTATGGCTGGTTCATACTCTTCAACGTTCCTTTTGTGAAGAACACTATACATACAAATAAATTATTCCCGATGATGATGGTGATGCTCTGAGTGCTCCAGTCTTCTCATCACCTGCGTGGGAAGATGCTAGCTTGCCAATCAATGAAAGCTCCTTCAAGCTCTGCGCCTCTCAACTTGCCGCTCTGTCTCATATGTCGAACTCTGTGAAGACTATTCTGGTTCCTAGGGATAAGAGTGTTGGTATATATTGTCCATATATGTCACTACAATAAACCTGTCTATCAAAGGTGCTGTTTCGGACAGAGCCAGTCTTCCAAATGACGCTTTGCTACATTGTTTGTTGCTATATAAAGGGGCACAGAGTAGATATTTTTGAAACCAACGATGATTGCTTGGACAAGGGAGTGTGGACGTCTTATTTAAAAAAAAAAAATTCTCAATGGAAAATAGTTTAAATGTGGGAAAATGGTTATTTTTCGGTGGAGAAGAGTATTAATAGTATCTCTGTCTCTCTCTCTGTCTCTCTGTCTCTGTCTCGCTGTCTCTGTCTCTCTCTCTCTGATCTCAGCTTTTTCTTGAGTTGAACATATTTTCAGATCCCATTTAAATGCTAGTAGCTGTAAACAATCATGGCAGATGGACGTCACTGGGGGAAAAAAGTTTGCGTTCTATCTATCATTTACATTCAGACACAGAAAGTTTAAAATTAGTTTAATCTACACTTCTCGTTTCAATAAGTTATAGGATAGTTGCTAGCACAGAGGGAGATAGGGACTTCAGTTGTTGTTGTTGTTTTTCTCCACCAAATATGATGCCATTCTCGTGATTCGCATACATTGTGTCCAGATTATGACAAGGACGGCGGCAGGCTTTGGAACCAGAGATTTGGACGATAATGCTGATAGAATGTTGATCAATGGAACCCTACTGACGGCATGGAATGTACAGAATATACATTACTATTTAGTAGTCGACGAGTGCCATCCGATACACATTTACTTTTTATGTCTCTCTTGTCACATAGTTGACTGGACAGCAAGAGTGCAACATTTGACAGTCGTTAATTAAATGAATAAAAACTTAAATGAATTTAACAGCTCTTATAGTGTGCACTTACCAGCTCAAATAGCTTCCTCAAACCAACAGAGTCTAACCAAAGAGCTTTGGTCTAACTCAAGCCGACCAATGGGGCAAACTTGCAGCATCAAGCGCGCTGTCAAATGCCCTGGGCAACTGAGCGACCCTGAACGATCTAAATGTACGCGCGCTTTTTATTTGAGCCTGTCACCTGTCTTTCTGACAGAATGACTGAGTTCTTTAACGTACCGTTGCGGATAAGTAGAAGACGTGAAAAGAGCGAATAAAAAGCCATTGAAGAACAGAAAATCGACTCCAGGAACAGAGAAAGAAACAAAAATATCCCACCACCGTCAAAGATGCGAACCAGGGTGTCTGAGACGCCAGGCGACCGTTCCACCACCGATCCACTCTGCTTCCAAGTTAAACAATAAATACTGAATGACTCAAACATTTCAATCAACGATACGTGAATAATGATAAAAAAAGAATCACAGAAATGCTACAGCTAGGTAATAGTATTAACATATACAACTGAAATTCCATGCATGGATACAAGAAAGGTTTGTTTTGAGGAAATGACTTGCAACTTTTACCATGCATATTGTAGAATAACGCACCGAACGTAATCTAGTTCATGTCAACCAATGGTGCAGATGATTTTTGGAACATAACACGTCGTTAATCAAACAGTCATACTAAAATATTATGGTCAAAGTGTTAAAAATAGACTGAACGGCAAAGGCAATCTGAATATGCCAATGCACCCAAGAGTGATGACAAATCGTATCAATTTTTTTTAAAGTAATGAAAACAACAGTAGTACAGAATGGGTGGTGCATTTTGTTTATAAAACTGTAACCATCTTTATTTAAGATTGTCCCTCAATGCTTAAATACACTAAAACTTGCAGTGGTGACTAATAATAATAATAATAATAATAATAATAATAATAATAATAATAATAATAATAATAATAATAATAATAATAACGGATTTGTATATAGCGGGTACTCCAGCCTACGACCAGACTCACCGCGCTTTACATAGTCATTACATAAAAATACATGCACTCGATCAAACATCACTTTTGCTACGATACACCAAAAGACGGAACAGTAAAAGTAAAAACTATTTACAAGTATGTACAAAAATTAAAAAAAGACAAAAAATACCAAGATCAATTGCAACTACAGATGTTCCAAGTAACCAAGCCATACCACTGACAATGCTTGGCATAAAGATTGGAAAGCGCCTCCTTTGTGTTAATCTATAAAACCGGTAATAATAATAATAATAATAATAAGTAGTAGTAGTAGTAGTAGTAGTAGTAGTAGTAGTAGTAGTAGTAGTAGTAGTAGTAGTAGTAGTAGTAGTAGTAGTAGTAGTAGTAGTAGTAGTAGTAGTAGTAGTAGTAGTAGTAGTAGTAGTAGTAGTAGTAGTAGTAGTAGTAGTAGTAGTAGTAGTAGTAGTAGTAGTAGTAGTAGTAGTAGTAGTAGTAGTAGTAGTAGTAGTAGTAGTAGTAGTAGTAGTAGTAGTAGTAGTAGTAGTAGTAGTAGTAGTAGTAGTAGTAGTAGTAGTAGTAGTAGTAGTAGTAGTAGTAGTAGTAGTAGTAGTAGTAGTAGTAGTAGTAGTAGTAGTAGTAGTAGTAGTAGTAGTAGTAGTAGTAGTAGTAGTAGTAGTAGTAGTAGTAGTAGTAGTAGTAGTAGTAGTAGTAGTAGTAGTAGTAGTAGTAATAGTAGTAGTAGTAGTAGTAGTAGTAGTATACTGGATGTAATACGCGGCTCAGTCCAAAGCGCGACTGTAACCAATCTACACGCTCAGCTGTCATACACACTCCTACATACCCAACAAACAAACTTTCATCACTCAAACATATAGCATAAAGGAAAGTCGCTATTAGAAGACGAAAAGATAATCACATTTTTATATTGGGATTATTTTTTAAAGACTGATTTTTAGATTTTAATCTCCCATGTGCCTTAAAATCTAAGGTAAAAAAACAAACAAACAAACAAAAAAACAACAACTCCCAAACCATAACGAATGTAATAAAGTTAGGAACTTCGTTAACCACTGAATGAAAAATATAGAGCGGAATAAACCGAAGAACAGACAACAGGGCAAACAATCCTTGGTTGAACTGGCTTCGATTTCCTCTTAAAATTGATCGCTAGCTTCAGATACTGGAAGCGCCCAGGTCCAAGTACTTGCACAATATACTGTCAGCGTAGGAGGAAACCATCCCGACACGCCCCGCCGCACTGCAATTAACGCTCAGCAGCTAAACAAATAAAAATAAAAGCCAAAAAACCAGTGCTCGAACTCAAGATTAACGAAGCATGCACTCAACATCACACCCTGCCCTCTACCCGATCTAACAACTACTTTTATACCCATTTAGTGACGCTCTAAGGAATGTTTGATTTTTAAGTCTTTGATCTACACGGAGTTAAACGTGCCACAAACAAAGGCAAACCTTTGATCCTAGATGCATGTTAAGCTCTCGTCACGATTTATAGGCTTGTTCACATAAAAGAAGACAAAGTATGAAACACGCCGGCGCCTTCCTCCAATATTCACATGCCCTTAACATGTTAATATTACACATCACTGCGTCTCCCTCGGCACCTCCCATAAGTCTAAAGTCCCATGCTATTCCAGTTCGATCATTTTATTACCATTAGTACTATTTATTGATAAAATCTGAGTAGGACACATTATGCACAGTTACTTCAGACAATCACATAACAACAATGAAAACGTAGACGTTCGTAGAACAGTCACAATTTTATGAATTTTTCGTAATGTGTACTCAATAACTGAATGTACCCTTTTGTTGCTAGCGTTCTACATGTGAAACGCAAAGAAAAATTGCTATAATTTTCAACATACACATTTTTTTTAAAAACAACATATATTATGTGGGTTTTTTTTGGTGCACAAGGTATAACTTATCCCAATAATTCCAATTCCAACAACAAAAAATAGGCGATGGAACAAAATAGATTCGCACTGAGTTATAGGCTGATAAAAGCTTTAGCTTTGTGGGCAAAATAAGTTTTTTTTAAGGCAAACTATCTGAGATAATATATTATAAGAACCCATGAGAGCACTGGCGAGAGGGACTGTGAATGCTTAGCATTTAAAGATGTAAGGACTATTGCAGCAACAAACCACAGGTTTGTTGTTGTTGTTGTTGCTGCTCTTAAAGATGATGATGATACTGATGATGATGATGATGATGATACTGATGATGATGATGATGATGATGATGATGATGATGATGATGATGATGATGATGGTGATGATGACAGCGACGACGACGAGAAAATTACTACTGCTGCTGAATTCTGAACAGCTAAAATGGAATGAAATTCCGAGTCGTTCAAATGCCACGACACAGAAACTTTAGACAAGGTCAGAAACAAGCAAATCCGCCGAACCGCTATACTATGAAAGATGCAGACTAATGACTGCTGCTCAACAAACAAACAGCACGGGTACTAAGCAACAAGCCGGGCGTAGGCTGAAAGATAATTCAAGACAAGAAAGAAAAAAATTAAAAAGAGAAATATCCAAAGACAATGTTAGGAAAAAAAACAAAGGAAGTGAGGTTGACGTACAATGCTAGTATAATACGTAACAGAGGTCTAAACAGAATAACAAAAATTAGAAAGAAAAAAAAAACGAAGAAAAATAAAAGTTATGTCAAAATAAATCAACAGAAAAAGATAGGTTCGATCGAAAGATAAATAACAGAAGAAAGAAGGGCAAAACAGGTTTAGGAATCAGGGACTTAACGGTTGGTCACTCAACCAAACCCACTACAACGCAGGCAGGCACGCACGTGCGCGCGCGCGTAAACCCACACACACACACACACACACACACACACACACCTACACACCCACACGCACACACACACCACTACTGAAACTGAAATACAGACCTAAAGCGTTTTAACGGTCACAATCCTTTGCGAACTTTTAATAAACTAAACGTTCCACTCTACGGTGCATGAAGAATAAACATGTTTTTTGAACTCCTAAACTTTTCCACTCCTGACAAAGAATTAAAAATGCATAATAATGTATAAGAGCACAAACACATCCATTAAATCTCATGAACGAAACGAATTCCCCGCTAAATTAAAAATGTGTGAGTTTATCTACTTTGAGGTGTTGTGTTTTCCTAAACCAAGTAGTAAAACATTCATGTCAGTTGCAGAAACATCCATTTGTGAACGCCCTTACAACGAAGCAATACACAAAACAATATTTATTTTCTTTACCCAAACTTCACTTAACTGTTCGTGCACAAAAACAATATTATTTGCATTTTTCATACACTTTCCTATTATAAAGTGTGTGGTGTTTTTTTAAAATTAAAATCACCTAGAAAAATATTCCATGATTGAAGCAGGAAGCGGCCACCTGCTGCTTACTGAATGACGGCTTAATTATTTAAACAAAATAATGACCAACAATTTTTTGTAGCAATACTTTGGATCAATATTGTTCGTAAGTTGGGAAACATTAAAGCGTTTTCCAATCTTTCACCGCCTTGTAAAATATTCAAAGTAAAAGCATGAGATTTATGAACAATATCAACAGCGGATTAATGAGTGAGTGCAGCGTCGATTCGCTTAACGCTGAATCATTTGGAGTTTTGGAGACAATCAAAAAACATCGTTACAGAGCCTCGTAAAACGTTCACAGCCCAAGCAGAAAACGGCCACGAGCTGCTTCTTAAATGACGGCTTGATGAAAAAAAAAAAAAAAAAAAGACCAATAAAATTTCTGTACCAACACTTCAGTTAATGTTCAATCAATACTGTTTGGAGTTTTATAGGCAATGAAGTATTGTCCAATTTCTTAATCACTGTTTTAAAAAGTCATTACAAGCACAAAAAGAATTTTAAGAACCCAGCGCTTCTGCGGGCACACACACAAAAAGTATGAAATATGCCTAAACACGATGATAATTTTCCCAGATTTCATGCATTTAAAACCCAGTTGCTAGTTTCCTTATCGAACGGTAAAAAATATATCATGAGCTCATGAATAAACAGCCCTTCATTTTTTTTCCATTTCACCGGTTTTCATGCCCATTTTGCTGCCATTATGAGGAATTTTAAATTAATCACCAGAAATTATACTGACAGAACTGCCAATCTTGATCGAGTCAAACCATCCAGAACCAAATTCCTTTTCCACCTCCAACCCCCTCTCGGCCACCACCCGTTCTCTAGCCCACCCACCCCCTCCACACACACATATGAACGCACACACGCACGCACACACACATACGAACGCACACACTCGCGCGCACGCACACCCACACACCGTCTGTGTACACACACAATTCATCAGCGAGAATAAAACCAGCTTACACCACAGACGGAAGTGAGGAATAGCAGAGAGGGTGAATTGGATCTGTTATCGCCAGTTGTTACATACTTTTCATTAAGTGACTGTTTACATTGTTATCGCGCTACATTTGTTATCACATAAAGCATGGAAAGAATGTGGCTTGCGTCACTGTACGTCCGCTCTTTTGTCTGCGTCATTCTGATCCTGTTTCGTCACTGTGTCGTCGTACCCAACACACACAAAAATTGGTTTGCAGTCATGTTTTATGCAGAAACCGACTCCCTCCCTGGGGTGGCCCCAATTTAGCGTAGAAACATGCCGTGTGGACTCCCTTCCAGGACTGAACAACAGTAGGTCATTAGATTTCTGCTATACCTTCTAAACTTACCAAAAATAGCCCTTTTTCAAAAGAGGCAGAAGGGACGGTCTGGTATTCTAGAGACGTTTCTGAAATAGTTAGAGTAAAAATATGTACAGTGGAGTATATTACAGGCTAATATTAAGGTTGTAACATGACCCCCGGAGGTTGAACGGAAAGGCACATCTTCATTGTACGTTACATCGTTATTCGTTGCCACACCACAGAGCTTCTAAGACTGCAACTTCTTTTGGGCCACAAAAGCTGTGCCTGCCCACAATATTCCAGACACTCCACCTGTAGACAATCTGGTTCTGTGACGTAACCAGTAAGCTAACACAACATCAATTATTGAGCACTGCGGCGTGATGGATTGCTGTCGCGGTCTACATGGCCACTGATGAGGTCACTGCTTCCGAGGAATGCCAGACATTCTGCAACCTCTTTGTGTTGCTGACAGAAGAAAATATCGTTTCATAAATTGGATCCTTTCCCTTGTAATTTTTTTTTTTTTTTTTTTTTTTGGGGGGGGGGGGGGGGGGGGGGTTAAATTAATTTTAAATTCTTTACCCGTAATACAAAAACCTGCACGGAATGTCCCTTGCGGCATGCGAAACTGTAAACCTCAAGATCAATCCAACTCGTACCCTTTGATAAGGTGGACAAGTGACCCAATAGATAGATAGATCAAGAAAACTTTTTAAAATATAAAATGGAACAGAATTTTTTTTAAAGTCAACATTTTTCCTGACAGTCGAATGGAAATTTACTTTAGATAAAGACGCTTGCCTTTCAAAGGCTGTATTTCATCTATCATAATGGATTTTAAAAGCAGGTCGAAATCTAAACAAACCGTTGACAGCAATAACTTTCCCCGTTCCTTTGACAAACATTGAGCTTTGATTTGCCCACTTCAGTTCTATTCCATTTAAAAACATGGCTAAACAGTAAGCTATTAATTACTGGGTGTGAAATATCGGCTCTTCATTGGGGGAAGGGCTGGGTGCACGGAGAGGGGAAGGGTGGCGGGGGAGAGGGGGGATAAGGGGTGGGGGCGCCGTAGATCACTCCGACTGGCACTGTAACGTGACCACCCAAACCCAGCTGTAATTTCATCAAAAGGAGACTGCACGACTACACCCGCTCGCAATTAAAATACAAGGGCGTGGGAGAATGTTTGATTGGTACTGTCTCTTTTGACTTGTGTGAACGTTCGTCGAGAGATCAATGGGGTGTGAGGTGGAAATAAACAGCGCAGGGGACAATAATATTACAAAACTAATTTTCTTAAAGGGCCCTAAGATCACACAATTCAGCCGCGTCAGGGATTATTTTTAAACCCACAGTGTTGCCCACCGGGAAAAAAAGGATTAAGCAACAGAATCAAATACCCCTAACACACACACTTCACTTCACAAGGTCACTTCAAAGCACCTATACAAACCGACTTTGGACAGCTCCAGTGACCTTGGTTTTGGAGCCAGGTTGACCAAATGTGCGTAGTATGTGTGTCTCATTGATATCTAGTATGCATCAAAAAATCATATGTTCAATATTAATAACCTAAAGAAAAAAGTGAAATTTTGTGAAAATATTTATTTCTGTAAAGATTATTGACATGTGATTACCCTGTGACTTTGACCTTGAAGTGAAGTCATATATTCACATACCATTTTCGGGGTCTCATCTTACCATCTTATCAAGTTTGGCTGTGATAGTTGAAATAGGCTCAGAATACTTAGCCATTTTAAAGTTTTTGCACGTCCAGGTTGCGGACTGTGGACAGACAGACAGATGGACGGACGTTTTTTTTCTATATTATTTTTGGACAATTTACGATTCATCTCGCACAGATTTGCAAAAATCTTTATATATATAGACGAGTGGGGAATAGCATTCCATTGTGCAGAGCCCAGCAACAACAGACCCACTGTCACACACACACACACACACACCCATACACATCCACACTCTGTTGGAGGGGGGAAGTGGGTTTTAATACATGGACTCACATTCCTATACGAGTACATGTGAGTCAATAACATTAAATAAATAAAATAAAACAAAATAAATGCACATCCTTGATGCTTTGGCCATTTAGTTTATAGTGGCGCAGCGCAAAACTCTTCACCAAGGTATTAGTAAACAATGAGCGCCGTAAGCGTGCTAAACATGGACGTTTGCGCAAAACAAATCGATCGAGTGCCTTCTGAAATCCTCTTGCGACAATATTATTGCTTTTAATAGTTAAGCTTCAGAGAGTCTATCGCATGCACAACTCACCCCAGTCAGCCTCGTCAGACTCGAGAGTCGTAACTTTGCATAGATACGTACTTGCTCTGGATAACAATCAATAAAGGATATCTGAAAGCCTGTAGAAAAAAAATTAATCGACAAGTTTCAGGCTGTATCATAGAAAAAATAAATAGACAAGTTTCAGGATGTATCAAAAACGCAACACCGTTAACACTTGGCTGCATGAGACAGGCCCCGAAGAATCTCAGATATAACCCTTTGAACCTCAATCGGATCAGCTCGCCCTATGGAATGTCACGCACTGTGAGCTGTGGTTTTGATTCACATAAAAGTGATCGATCCCCTTTCAATTATGCAGGTCAAGTACTAAAATAGATAGTACAGGAATCCCTCCCTCACTGTTGAGTGTAACTAAACCCAGCCAACAAAAAAAAAAGAAAAAAAAAAGACAGCGATTGAAGTTTGAGTTGAACCTACCTCGTGACGTTGTTATGGTGACTGCCAACAAACATCTTCCTTTAGACTATCCACTGCTGCCCGTTCACTCACCCTTGTACGGGTATTCTCAAACAATGATACCGGATTTTCAACAAGGAGCGTAAGATACGAGGAGAGAGGCCAAAGTAAAGGATGCTAGAAACTAGGCAAAAAGAAATAAAATTCAATACTAAACACACAGAAATAAGACTGAAATGTGCTATCCTGATTTGCCTGACTGTAAAACTATTATAAAGATCTAAAGGTGCCCTCGCAATTGTTTTGCAACTTATTTCACTCACCCCACTACTGCCAATACTATCAAAGATATTGGCAGCTTAACGGATGAAGGGGAAAAAAATCGAAACACGACAAATAAAAAAAATTAAAAGTATGAAAATAAAATTTTACCCTGATGTGTTTGAATGTAAAATCGTGTGCAAAGAACTGCGAGGTATAGGTTATATATTTTTAAAAAGAGATTTAAAACAAAGAGAACACTTAACACTCCGGCATCTCCAACGCTACCAGCTATTTTGAAACTTTTGTTTATGATAGTTATAACTTGAACTACTCCGTCCAGTTCTAATTCGGGATAATGTCAATAAATCTCTATGGCGCCGCAGGGCACGATAAACAGCACAGTCGAATGGACCAAACCAATCGCTGTCGCTATAATTAACCATAATTGCTGTTGCCATCATTTCTCTGCTAACATCAAGGAATCTCTCGTAGTTCGCCGCTGGAGGGGCGCTCACTGAGCAAACATGACACAGCGTAGAATATTGCAGAGCGTAATTCTAAACATTTGCTGTAGTAACATCTTGTTTGCCAAAGGCTGACGAAAATGACTAAGGAAGTTAGTTAAAATCTGCTTTGTTGCTGCTGTTGCTGTTCTCTCACCTACTTACAATATTTATTCAAACTTTAATATGGAATGCAGGAATAAATTCGGTAAAAATGCGTCGAAAACAAATTAGTTCTTACATGTAACACTCATACTGCATTATATAAATGCAACATCAACGCCGTCCTCCTCTTCTCCCCCCCCCCCTCACCACCACCACCACCACCACCATCATCATCATCATCATCGATGCATCATCATCATCATAATGTACCCTCCATAAACCCAATAACCGTTTATAACGCATCGCTCATCTCCCCCATCCACCCACCCCACAAACACACACAAAATGCACTCCAACCAAGAAAATACCGTTCACAACTGAAAAAGGTTAATGGTATTATTTTGATCAGGTGTTTACACGGCGAAAATGGATTAATTAGCACCCCACCCCCCTCCCACGCTCTTGTTATAAATAATAATTTTCATTTAACTTCACACAATACCAAAACAACAATAGTAAATTTTCATCTTGATGGTAAAACAAACTCCTGGTCTCCGGAGACCGTTATGTTCTAACATAACACCAAAGAACGTACAGCTTGATAGCACTCAGTACAGTTGGTAGTTGCATATCATCCAGTTTCACGGCATCATAAGCATAATTTTATAAAAGGAAAAAAAAAAAGGTTTCGCGATCATAGAATACAGCTAGCCGCCCACACATCTTAGCTGAGACTAGCAGAGGCTTACGTTTACCTCTCACTTTGTGAGAGGCGCTCGGCGAATCTCGGCAACGCAGTGTGCATGCTGCTAGCCGCCTTTACGGACGAACACCGGTTATTGCCATGGTTACAGGAAAATATTTTGTCGCCTCCCCTCTTCCAGTCCTATACAGGCCATGTACAGTGACAGTCTGCTAGAAGCTGATACTGATGTAAAACGTAGTAGTGAAAGGGTTGAACCAGACACGTCAGGGTTGAGAAAATAACCGCCCAGTGATGGAGAACAGTTTGCAGGTCAAGGTCTGAGGATGGGTGGAGTGTAGTTAAGGTTCTATAATAACAGGAAGATGTGCTACTATCCAGTGTGTATGTGGACGTGCGATCAAAAAAAAAACAAACACGTGTGTGTGAGTGTGTGTGCGCGCCCACCCAAATTCAAACTGTTTATTTTCTTTTCTTTTTTTTTTGGGGGGGGGTGGGGGGTGGGGGTGGTGGATAGGTAGGGAGAGGGGGTGGGGGTGTTGTAAAAATCTAGCTCGATGAAGATCAGTGTCAGTAACTTTAAGCACTTGTCAAGGCTTACACAAAAGACTTTTGTTTTCCTTTTGCCGTCGACAGCACAAGCCAAGGAATAAACTTGTGCCAGTGTTAATACCCTGCACAGTGTGGCCTATAAAAAGCAGTCTCTCTCTCTCTCTCTCTCTCTCTCTCTCTCTCTCTCTCTCTCTCTCTCTCTCTCTCTCTCTCTCTCTCTCTCTCTCTCTGTCTCTCTCTGTCTCTCTCTCTGTCTCTCTCTTTCTGTCTCTCCTCCCCCTCCCCTCACTTTAATAATAATGTTCTCTTCAAATCGCATTATACACACAATTAGTTATCTTTCTTCATCGGCTTCTCTTATTGTCTGTTCCCCACACTCTCCCATTTTCCGCTCTACCTTAGTTACTGTGCTTTTGTGTGTGTGTGGGGAGGGGGAAAGGGTGTGAGGGGGTTTTGGTTGTTGTTTTGTTGTTGTTTTCTTCAACGGAAAATAACAATTACGACGCCGTAGAAATATGTGTTTACCACAAAACTGCAACTTTCGGTCATTTTCGTTAGTGTCTTACAGTCTTTACCCTCTACTTCAAACAAATGGTATCGATTGTATATCAAAATCGAGTAATCTACATTTAAAATTTCAAAATAGTAGTCTACTTTTGAAAGAGGCTATTTATTTTTTTTTATCCTATTTTTTCCGGTGGGGTAACACTTATTGTGAGTTTTAAAAGGACCTGTGACGCTGAAATGTGTGATCTTGGGACCCTTTTCAAGTGTGGGGTAAGAAAGCGAGTTGACAGCAGAAAAACAGTACCGACTTACGAGCTTAGTGACAGTCCCAACCCCCGAAACACTGGTGACAACAGCCCACTGAGCTATCGAGGACACACGCTATGGCGCGGCACTTGTATTTTCAGTACATGATATAACCGGTATTATGTATGTTAGATTTGTATGTGTGATTCCACAGTGAATATATTTGCAGGAATACGGTGAGTTAGAGAAACATAAAAAGAGATAAAGTAATGTTTCTACACACCCATATTCCAGGCATTTTCCACAAACACACACACACACACACACGCACACACACACACACTCGCGCACCCACACACTCACGCACCCACACACACCCACGCACACACACATCCACACAATGTATTACACAACATGTAATGCGGTCGTATGATTGTTTTTAACCAATCGAATGCGATTTTATGCGAAAACTTTGTACCAAGATGTTCCTGTCTACTTGGACTGTTGTACTTCGTGGATTTGTTAGAGGTGGGTGTGTTTGTAGTTTCATAAACGCCTCCACTTATGTTACCCAAGTCTCCAAAAAATAATGTTAATACAATCTATACATAACCCCCATAAAAAGTCACATAAGCAAAACATGTTCTTTGTTTCACAAATACAGACACCACAAAAATTCTTCGCCACTACATAAGGATCTGCGTAAACATAACTTTTTTTTTGTAATGTTAAACCGAAACAACTGGCTCTGGAAATCAGTGCTAATGCAAAAGCACACATCCATATTAAACCATAAAACCAAACATTTCTGTCGTTTTACACGAAGAAACACTCACTATAACATTGACAATAACACTTCATCTATTACAATGAGAAAAGGTCGAGTTATTACACGCACCGACTGTCTTTGTGTACCCTGGGTTTTAGAATCACTTACGTGGATAAACATAGCACGTGACAGCAATAACTTTCAATTGCTCCCAAACCCTCTCATCAGACTATGACTGGTTACGCTTATAAAAGGTTTGTTTTGGTAGTTTGATATAAACACTCCAATTTTCCTTTGTTTGGACAACAGCTCTTATATCACAATTTGCCATAATTGATAGTGAGAGAGAGAAAGATATACGGGGGGGGGAGGGGGGGGGAGGAGAGAGAGGAACGGAGAGAAATGGAGAGAGAGAAAGGTGAAAGGGGGTAAGGGAGGAAGTAGACCAGTGTGAGACGCGAAGATACCAAAAGCAATAATTTCTTGAGAGAATAATATTGAAATTAAAACAAATGTTAAGGTGGAATGAATAGGATTTATAAAACAACTCCATTTTTAATCAGTTGATCAAATCAAACAACAAACGAATCAAGCAATAAAGTTAAATAAAATAACTAACAGATTCAATAATCAACGAGTCCTAACAGGCACAATAAGAAACAAAGCCTGTCCGTTGTTGCTTAGCATTACGAACTAAAATGAGAAACGCTGGCTGTGTGTGTTAACGCATTGCAGGTGTAAAAGTTCGATAACACATTTAAATCAATCAGTCAATAAAGAAATCAACCAACCATGGAATCAATCAGCACACGAAACCAGGGTGTCAGTCGATCGATCATTCAATATTCTTTATGACGAAAAAAAAGCGAAATAACAAAGAAACGATTTTGCGTGACAAAGACTGATCTGACAAAACAACGGTAGTACTGTAAGCGAAAGGAGCCCCTGTGGTAACACAGTCACCGAAACGTTACTGCAGGTGATAAGGGCAGAGGTAAAGGTGACCACCTGCCCGCTCTAGCACCGATAAAACTGTCAGCGATTTCAATGCCAGGATTACCTTTTGTCCATCCTCACTATCAGAAACCTCCGCTAGCCTATGTCCTCAAACAGCACCACCCGTTTGTTTGGTTGATAAAAGATCTACTATGAGCCAAAATGCACACAATTTTTCTCCCTTCGATTGTTTTTTCTCCTCCTTTTACTCTTTATTTTATTATAATTTGATCACTACAATACTTGTATCCTCATTACCTCAAAACCAGCGGTCACTCAACCCCGCATAGGATCTCTGAAGCCTACCAAAGACAGTAAATATTTTTCTTTACCTAAGTCAAGGTACTTGAGTCTACGTAGTGGACTTAAGAAGCATTTGGTCACCACAGTTCAATTCCGATTTGAACATTAGACATTAAGGTTCTGGCGGGCAGATGGGATTTAACACTTTAAGCGAAATAAACAGTTTTCTCAGTTCTAAATTTCGGAAAGTATTCAGGAATTTTCTCGTATTCTAGAAGGTATTCTCTGATAACCTGCAGTGATCTTCGTACAACCTATTTTGTACTTGTTATGTATGCTTAGATAGTCCCTGATTATCAGTATATTTGTACGTAGATAGTCCCTCTACAAATAGAATGTCAACGAGAGTATCGAAGAAAGCCCGAGACTGGGCTCCCGTTATGAAAGAATGAAGAAGTCTTTAATATCAAGTGGACTTCAACATGAGGCAGTTTTCAGACTATCTGTTCAGTACAGCCTGGGTGGTAGAGATCATCCGAGTCAGAAAGGTAAATAAGATTGATAACCTGCCTACTTCGGAAGCAATGGAAGAATAATTATATGATTTTAAGTGTACAATTCAAGGATGCATACCATTATTCAGATATTTAATGCAAGATCATGATACTTGGTCGGCAGTTCCTAAATCTCTATCATAAACCGAGATAGTAAAAATAAAAAATAGAAAAAAATAAAATAAAATACAGATCTTACTCTCCATACTCTTTAACTGATTAACGGTTTGTCTCGTGAGGAGAGTACGAGATATTATGACTGGTTCGAGTCTTCGGGTCACAAGCATTTGTCAACCTGAGACCTCAATCTCGAAGGGATCTAGGGTCCAAAGTCTGTAGGGTCCGTAGCCAGCCAAAAGGGGGCAATTATTAATGAAATGTCAAAAACAAGGGCATTAGTGCTAGATCTAAATGAAATTAACAGACAGCACGTGCAGTGATTTTGTTCCATAGCTCTCTTCAATCAACAGGTAACGATAAAAATCAGACAGCATGCTCGGTGCTCTCTCTGTCTCTGTCTCTGTCTGTCTGTCTGTCTGTCTGTCTGTCTGTCTGTCTGTCTGTCTGTCTGTCTGTCTGTCTGTCTGTCTGTCTCTCTCTCTCTCTCTCTCTCTCTCTCTCTCTCTCTCTCTCTCTCTCTCTCTCTCTCTCTCTCTCTCTCTCTCTCTCTCTCTCTCTCTCTCTCTTACAAACAAATACATCGCGTTCTCTCTATCCACCTCCCCTTTTTTCAGTCAAATCATTCTCATCAAAACCAGTTCCTACTCGCCCTCGATAAGGGGAAAACGCTTTCAATGAATGAAGTCAACACACAAGAAATCACACAACACAAAACTGCACAAAACAAAACATAAACTAACGACTCTGAGCAAACAAGGGGTAAAAAGATACTGGTAGTTGTATTGGTTTTGTTACATCGCGTTTACCACCTGACCTGAAAGGGATGATCTTGCATGCGCAAATTACAATAAATGCTTTGATGGAGAAAACAAAATTAACTAAGTTTTTATGATTTGATTGTCTTGCAAAATAAATATATATGTTTTCCAGATTAACTAGCCCAATAGCAGGGTACAAAACCCGGACATCCGTCAGGAAACAAAATGGCACTGTCTTCAAGTTCAATTCATTTCAATCTAAAAGCATTTCGGGAACCACAGGGTTTAATTCAAGCCTTCACGTGAACTCATGAACTATTCAACCATACTGGGCGCAGTAGTGCCTTTGGATTTGTATTAAAACATAAACTGATTCAATGATAAATAAATAAATAAATAAACCCAGAAGACGGCTTGCATCATCATCATCATCATCATCATCATCATCATCATCATCATCATCATCAATCATCATCATCATCATCAATCATCAAACATCAATCATCATCATCATCATCATCATTATCATCAGTAGTAGTAGTAGTAGTAGTAGTATATTAAACAATGTTATTAAAATACTGGATTAAAATCCACCTATTTAGCAGCACTATAATTAATTTCACTCAGTTTTAGTGTCCATGATTTTCTGGGGCCGGTTCTGACGTTTTTAAATGTAATTAACGGGGTTTTTTTCATAGTTTTTTTGGTATTTTTTACAATTTGTTTTGTAGTAATATTAAAATTAGCTGTTAAGTAAAACTGACAACGAATAATTAAATCAATGGTTTCTCCCTCCTCCCTCCTCTTCCTCGCCCCCCCTCCTTCCCCTCCACCCCCATACACAAAGAAATCACTGGCCCAATCACTGCATAGTACAACTAGAGGTATAGCACATCCTATCCTATCCTATAACTCGAAAGTCGTTGGGGCACTACAGATGATCGGTTAACCAGCGTACTCCATCTTACTCTGTCCTCAGCAACCCTCATGACTTCGCTCAATGTCAAGCCAGTCCATTCTCATATGTTGTCCTCCCACCTCTTTTTCTGTCTCCCCCTTCTGCCTCCTTGCACCGTGCCTTGCAGGGTGATCTTTGCAAGCACATGCCAAGGTTTAGAATAAAGGCTGATCAAAGAGTACGAAAAGTGCAGTAAAGGCTGAAGCGTTGCCCAGAGCCGGAAAAAAGCAGCCACGGGCTAAAGACTGGAGGCACCACACCACTACCAGTCATCGGCGCAGATCGATATATAGATATCGGGACGAAGAAATCAATCAGATCCTACTACCTCCAACGACTCTACTAGTACTACCTTAACTATTCTCTACTACCTCGTTTCGAAACGTCTCTTCATTGTGATAGTTTACAGCACTTAGCTGAGTAGATACCTTCGCCCCCCTCCCCACCTACCCCCCTCTCTCTCTCTCTCTCGTTCCCCAACCTATGGATTTTTTTGTACGCGATTCAACTCAAAACAGATAATTGCAAATGGCACGTTACGAACCGGTTTGATATCCTCATTATTGCAGTTGAATTACAGGCATTAAGTGTAATGCACATTCATCTGTGCGTTGGTTTGAATTTTGATCCATCCCCACCGAACGTCAACTCGTAAAGCGCTCAATTCAATGTCGTGATGCCATGCTTAATGCGGGGATGATGGTAATGATAATCTAAGTTGTTGTTTTTTTTCTTTTGGGGAGATGGGGAGGAGGGGTACGGAGATGGTGTGTGTGTGGGGGGGAAGGGGGAATACATAAACTCACATTGCTATGCATGCGAGTCAAAAAGTGCAGGTAGCAGCGAAAATATATAGGTTACAATCATTATAGACCCTTCTTATCCACCTCTCTTTCAGTCCGTAGGTCACACAGCTGTTCCCACACTTCTTCCTACCTCCCTTTCCGCCCTCTCTCTTTCTCTCTCTTCTTCACTCCACCACTCAGTGCCTCAAACCTCCCACCATCCCCACACCCATACCACTCCCACAGGGTAACTCAAGCTTCCCAACGCTCCATCTACAACCAACGACACCCCACTCACTCCTCCCCCCCCTCCCGACCTCCCAGCCTTCTCCACTACCCTTCCCTCAAACTTTCAGTTGCCAACAATCCCATTGTGGCCAAACAAAGTTTCATTAATCAATCAATCGATCGTCTAATGTCGGTCAAGGCGTGTTCGGTCACAAGGTATCAAGAAATGAACCACATAGTCGGCGTCAGTGGCGTATCTGTGAAACGCTTGTTTGGCAGAACAGCGGAGGCGAAACACAAACTGTACCTTGCACTGAACACAAAAACAAGACTTGTTCTCATTGTAGTTGGGATTGTACTGTGCTACCTACCATATTCAGCACAAAACAGTCACTGACCCAACTGATAAGATCGTTACCATGTACTAAGTGAGTGGCGCTGATTGGGGACAAGGCTCAAATCCAGTACTTGTCAAGTCACATAAATGAAATCGGATTAGACTTACACTGTAGACAAAACAAAAACAAAAAAACGTTGAGTCAAAGCACAATCGCCATGAACTCTTGCTGTTACTATCAGCAACGCCTACTTGAAGATCAGCGAAACCACAATTAACAAAATTTATGACTCTTATACAATAACAGCTATAAGAGACTTTAAGGGGAGGTTAGTGGTTCAACGAGGTAGTATAATATATTTATTATTTTACTGACAAGCAAACACAAATGGCGAGAGCAAAATTATGAGTATACTTATGTGTGTGGAGTGTGTGTGTTTGTGCGTGTGTGTGGGTAGGTGTGAGTGTTTGTGTGTTAAACAATTTTACCTTAAAGTGTAAGGGAGCTTTAGAAAATCGACTGAAAACACCCTTGGTAATTCACAGGTAGAGGCGGAAAAATACATACCGCTAATCTGAATACGCTCTGGCAACGAATCAATTAGGCCCACATTTACAAGGATACAAAGCGAAGACTGACTACACACTTTCTTTCTTTCTGTTGTGTGGCTACAAAAAGTGCAATAAAAACGGATGGAGAGAGGCCCTCCACCCCCACCCTTCAAAACAAAACAAAACAAACAAACAAAACAAAACAAAACAAAACAAAACAAAACATTAAAAGTTGTTCTGATGGATCAAACAAGTTGAAGTGTTTCCATTCTTCTTTTTTTCTTACTTTTCCCCTACCTCGGTATTTCTGATTCAAATCGTACATCTAGACCAGTAAATATGCCTGTACTCCTTCAGTACCGCACAACCAAATAACCTCTTCACTACTTTATTACCTATCGCGTAAGTTGCTACACAACATCATTGACTTCCAGCAAAGGCTACGAGTTCTTAGTGCTTTCAACAACCAAGCACTCATACATTCTGAGTAGTTATTGTTGTTTGTAGATTATAGTCACACGACACTTTCGCATATAGGTGACTACTGGACCGATTTATACTGACACCTGCGGGCCAGTTGTTGGTAAAGGGGAAAATAATATGATCACACGTTGACCAATCCGGGATTCGAACCAGCGACCTTTCGGTTACTAGCAAGACGCTCTTACCAACTGAGCTACCCGGCCCCTCGCTGAATTCTGAGTACTGACCAGCGGCCCCCATAAATCATAGACAAGTGGAGAAGCCCCTTCTTATCTGATCAGTTTACCAGAGCCAGCAAAGGAAGCTACTGAGACAATAGACTTATTATCGGTGAAATACACAGAAACGTCAGGGTATAGAATATAATTATATGAATTACATAGGGATTGAAGAATTCAAAGAAATAGATTGAGACACAGGGATGTTCAATAACTACACCAATAATTACTAACTGATATAACACAAAGTACCTTACAGCTAGTAAACGACGAGATAAAAGGAAAAAAAAAAGATAAAAAGCACCGAACTAAAACCATGTTCTCAATACGTGTATTTTGCTTAAATGATTACACAGGAGTTAAAAAGCGAAACTGAAGCATAGAGCCCAACATCACAATTTTTAAAGCAATGATTATGCCAGTGAACAGTATTAAAAAAGTAAACCAAGAAGGACAAAATATGTCATTATTAAATAATTATTAAAAATAATCATTACTTAAGTAAATAATTATAATAAGTAATTATGAAATACGGAGGAACATGTTATTATGAATACATCCAATTAGTCAGTATTTAAGGACAATAAGACGTTCATGGTGATAAACACAAAGACATTTAACACATTAAAAAAAATAAGACCATACATTAAGACGAGCTTGGCTAAAACCACCAAATCTGATGAAAGTTGGCGCTGGATTAAACCCACCAAAACTCGTCAGCAATTAAATAATATGGTTTCCAACAATGGACAGTACTATCTTTAAAAGGAAGCAATACTTTTTTTTTCTTTTTATTTAACAGACAATGAGTAATCAGTTACTTACGAAAAGTCAGCAACCTGATAACAGCCGTCAAAATAACAAAACATTATCAGACGACAAAACCACTAAAAATGGCATTTCAGGTAAAACCGGAAAATAAATTTGCTTTATCAAACCTCTTTCGAAAGCTACAAAGCTGAAATCATATAATGTGTTGTCAACATAACATATATATGAACGTTACTGTGATAACAATCACTCCTCTCTTCCATTTGGTCTTTGAATAAACCGAACAGCAATACCAATAAACATACAGGTATTGAAGTCCCGTTATAGTTTACTATAGGGGACTATAAAGTTGTGCGGTTTTACCATGTAGTTTTTGCTGTGCTAATAAGCATGCACGCACACAAACAGTCTGAGAGAGACAGACAGACACACACACACACGCACACACGCATACACACACACACACACATTTTCCAAAGACTAATTTACAAGATCGTATTCACGTGTGAGTGTTGTTGTTGTTTTGTTTTTTGTTTTTTTTTAATTTGTTTTGTTTTTTAATTAAGGATAAACAGAGGGTGAGAGAAAAAAGAAGGGTGCAGGAGGCACGCGGAGAAAAAGCCTCTTCAGCAAGTTCAATAAGACTTCCATTAATACACGTCACCTGAACAAAAAAAACAACAAGTAAACCTATGCCAGGTCGTCTTGAAAGAGAAAGCTAAGATTTCAAACGCGCGAAAAGGAATAAGATTTAGAACCTCCAGAGTCATTGTTCTGCACACACACACACCCAAACCTACACACACACACACACACACACACACGCACACGCGCACACAGACAGAGAGAGAGAGAGAGTGAGACACACACACAAACACATGAAAGAGGGGAGTACGGTCTAAACAGCCTCTATCTCCTTTTTCCAGAACAGATTCCCTAAATATCATTTCACAGAGGATTATCTATATCGCTATACCTCTTTTCATAGCGGCTTTTGTCCGTCTCTCTCAACAGCCGCAATAAAGACCCCCAGAACATAAAACACGATTCTTCTCTTTTTGAAAAGATCCCCACCAAAAAGTGAAAAGCTCCCACAACACACAATACGCAATAGGAATAAGTGTGAAGACCATGAAATAGGATCGGAAACCTCGACGCTCTAATAGTGTAATAAAACACACACCCAAAAAAAGTCATGGCCGTTCTACCGGAATGCAAAGTCAAAAGATAGCCACAAGAATTATTGGTGGATGATAGCACCGACCAAGAAACCTCTAAACAAAATAAGTACCGATTTAATTAGCCACGAAGGTGTACTAAATGTAAGTCTGAAGATCTCAGTAAAGTTACGAATTTTAGACTAGGCCGACGGTATATAAACATGAACCTGAAAACCAATATGAAAATTTCTAAGAAAAGCTATAGAGTCCTACAAAATGCAAAGCCTGGGGATCGCATACAGTTTACTTATTTGGAATGCATAACCTAAAACATGAACAGATATATGTGTATAGCTATCATAAACTATAAGAATGCACTGAACTTCACAGAGCTGAACAGAATGCAAAAGTCTTAAGACTGCCCATAGTTTACGTTTACGTTGAATAGATTATAGTCCCTAACACATCAGCGTAAAGGGGACTATACCCATAGTTGTTCGTTCGTTGGTTAAAATTTACGTCCCCAAACACCTTAGGCATATTGGGGACACCCCATAGTTTGTTTGTTTGTATGTAGATTATAGTCACACGACACTTTCGCATATAGGTGACTACTGGACCGATTTATACTGACACCAGCGGGCCAGTTGTTGGTAAAGGGGAAAATAATATGATCACACGTTGACCAATCCGGGATTCGAACCAGCGACCTTTCGGTTACTAGCAAGACGCTCTTACCAACTGAGCTACCCGGCCCCTCCACCCCATAGTATCAAGTTCGTTTGTTTATATAATGGTCAGTAATACGGAGCTAGAAGCCATACAGACGTTTCTAATAATTGTATGCAAGTCTGTATGGTCAGTAGTACGAAGCTAAAAGCCATACAGACATTTCTAATAATTGTATGTAAGTCTGACAACAACGCAGTCCGAAGATCGCAGTAACGTTTATTTATGTATGTGAACAAAGTCTGTAAGAGCCAGGAGTCTTGCACTCAATATGTGAAAACTTAACTACAAGAAAAAGCCACGGGGGTCAACAAACTGCAAAAGTCTGAAGATAGAGGTAATTATAAATAGTTATTTCTGGACACCCAAATTGAGTCAGATGCTTCTCAAAAGTATGCAGGAATAAAATAATAACTTAAGTAATGCTACATTCTTTAAAAAAAAAAAAAGTTTTATGAACGCAACAAAGTGTATTTGGTTTAGGTGACCACTCTGTGACCAAAAGCCTTTAAAAGTATATATTTTATGTATAAAATAAGGCTAGCTGTAAGGTTATCGTGTTTTACAGAATCGCTACAATCGTCAAGGGTGACTGCCGGTATACCCCCGGGGTAATTAGACAAAGTTCGATTCACCACAATCAGCCATGCAGAATGCGAAGTAAATATGGTGTGTAGAGCACAGGCAAGGAAGGGTGTATATTTTTTTTTTAAATTGGAAAAGAACGCTTGGGAAAAAAAAACAAAAAAACTTTGCGTTTTCAGTACTTAAAAAAAGTCCTTATCTCTGGTCTTTGTTTTTCAAATGCTAATGTATATATGTGTGTGATGCAAGAAGTATGAAGTATTTTATCTATCAACTAGACATTTCTCGCATGCATTTCCCCCATTCTACACACCTTATCACTGATCCTAAACATTCTCTGGCGAAGTCACCACTCTGCATAATCGCAACTCCAAATACGCCTCTCGCATTTTCACACTAATCAAAACGCCATCTTCCATATTCGCAACTCAAAAGCGGTTTCTTGCATTTTCTGTACTTAACCAAAAACAAACAAAACAACAACAACAACAAAAAACCAACATCCTAACTCAAAATACACCTTAGCATTATTTTCACCACTCAAAAAGACTGCTTTCATTTTCGCCAATCACTACAACTACTATTACTACTACTACTTCTACTGTAGTAGTAATAATAGCAGTAGTAGCAGCTGTGGTAGCAGCAGCAGCAGCAGTAGTAGAAGTAGAAATAGTAGTAGTAGTAGTAGTAGTAGTAGTAGTAGTAGTAGTAGTAGTAGTAGTAGTTTTAGTAGTAGTAGTAGTAGGAGACCAACTTTTTAAACCAAATATTATCGATTTTTATTTTAACACGTATAATGTTGCTTATTTATATCCCCACATCCACTCCCCTCAATTGTTGTTTGATGTATATATAGTGCGTGTGAAAGCGTATGAATGAGTGCTCGGAGCAAACTTAAATTTGGTTGTGCGCTATACAAGTGAATTTATTATTATTATTATTATTATTATTATTATTATTATTATTATTATTATTATTATTATTATTTCTTTAACGAGTTGTTACCACAGGTCTGTAAGACACATTAACAACCAAGTAACAAGCCAGCGTAGATTGGCCAAAAACATGTTACCACGAAAGACACATTACAGTGACATATATGTGAGAGAGAGAGAGAGAGAGAGAGAGAGAGAGAGAGAGAGAGAGAGAGAGAGAGAGAGAGAGAGAGAGAGAGAGACAGACAGACAGACAGACAGATACAAAGAGAGACAGAGACAGACTGATTGATTTATTGTTGCTTTAGGTCCAGCGGACTCTTCCGAGCCAAATCAGGACCGGACAACCCCCGATCCGCATAAAAGATCTGCTGAAACAACCCCAGTGGGAAAATTGAATGCCCTCCACCGGCCAGTCACTTTACAATAAAGACATCCCACGCGGGGGACGGCTGAGGGTTGACCTCAACTACGCGAACACCCCGGTTACAAAAACGAAATAGAATACAAACATCATTATAAATCATCAACCAAACACATACATATAAAATGCCTATAGTGCTAAATAGTACATTCATAGGAAGCCCTAGTGACCACCCGGCAGAAAGCGTCCAACACTCCCAAGCTGATCCAACAGACCTCATACACAAACAAGGAGTCTTGTCCAGGAAGAGTTTTCAAGAAAAAAGGTAGGTCATTGATCTAGCGAAGAAGAAGATAGTATAGCAGAGTGAAGGACAGAGCAAGAATAGGAAAGAGTAAATGAGGAAGACAGCGACAGTGGGAATTTAAAGCACTAAATTTCCATAAAGTGGGGATACTATTTATACTGAAAACCCCCGGCACTCCAACGGGGGTACTGTTGCCGCAGTGAAGCGTCTTGCCTATAAAGGAAAGACAGGTTTTCAACTGTGGCTTTCACTGTTCCCTTTATAGGTTTGAACAATCTACAGTGGCAAGATTGCTCATGACCCCAAGGGGTGACAGAGACAGACAGAGAGAGACAGAGTCGCAAACACAGAGACAGATAGAGACACAGACAGAGAGACACAGACACAGACAGGGAGAGAGAGACATAGAGATAGAGACAGCAAGAAGAAACCTGACAAAAGACAAAACTATGCTCCCGGCAAATATACAAACTAACTAGAAGGGCAAAACCCATATAACTCACATGCTCCTTATACTATAGAACTCAATATTTAACATGAAAGCCCAGGAAAAACAAAACAAAAAGTGTGACATTATAATGCAAAGTAATACCGACTTTGATCTTTCTAGGTTCTTGACCTTGAGATGACCTCAGGGCTCCAAATACATTCGTGTAATATCAAATAGACTACAGCAAAAGTTGTATTATGCCAAAAACAGACTCGGTGATCTTGGGATGACACTGACTTTCAATGACCTTGGCTTTGTGATGACCTTGACCCTCATATGATCTCTCAGGCATGTCTGATCAATGTTGTTGTATACTATAAACAGCCATTCCACTGTACGATGATTTATTTTTAATATGTTTTTGAAAGGCCTAAAATGACTTTGACCTTCAAGATCAACGCAAAAACGGAACACGTATGAAAGATCATTATATCTCTAAATACAACAGGCTTGGACTTAATATCTTTCACAGTCAAGGTCACTTCAAAGTACCTCTAAAGACCGACTTTGGACAGCTCAAGTTACCCCCCGCGGGGGTGCCGGGGCTTTCAGTATAAATAGTGTCCCCACTTTCTGGAAATTTAGTGCTTTAAATTCCCATTGTCGCGTCGCTGCCTTTCTCCTTTGTTCTTTCTCATTCCTATTCTGTCCTATCAATCTACTATACTATCTTCTTCGCTAGACCAGTCACCTACTTTTTTTTCTTGAAAACTCTACTGGGACAAAACTCCTCATTTGTGTGTGAGCTCTGTTGGATCAGCTTGGGAATATTGGACACTTTCTGCCAGGTGGTTGCTGGGGCTTCCTATGATGTTATTATTTGGCAATGTAGGCATTTTATATGTACGTGTTTTGTTGATATTTTATAATGATGTTTATATTTTATTTTATTTTTGTAAATGGGGTTCGATAAATTAGATTATAGCCTCAGCGTCCCCTGCGTGGGATGTCTTTATTGTAAAGTGACCGGCTGGTGGATTGCCTTCAGAGTTACCACTAGGGTTGTTTCGGCAAATCTTTTATGCGGATCAGGGGTGAGTCCTCTTTCAGCGAAGTTGTGGTCTTGATTTTGTGGTCCTGATTCGGCTCTTTGCAGTCGGTTGGACCCTGTAAGCAATGAATAACAGCTCCAGTTGACCTTGGAGTGAGATTGACCAAATTTGCATGGTATGTGTGTCTCATTGATATCTATCATGCGTCAAAGAATCGTAAGTTCCAATATTAATAACTTTTAAAAAAATGTTAACTTTTGTGAAAATTTGTCATTTTTTAAAACTAAAATTTGATGACCCTGTGACTTTGACCTTGAAGTGAAGTCATTCATTCACTGATCATTTTCGAGGTCTCACGGGTGTTCACCATCTTACTGTTACGTTGAAACGCGCACGATAGTTCGTGTGTAACGCGTGCGATAGATCAGATAAGTTTTATTTTGCAAAGAATGCAATAATAGAGTGTGTTTACCTTTGATTTGATTTTGCGTTGTTGTTAGAGAAAGCTTTGTATAACGTTGGTAATTTTAGTTGGTCGATATTATTTGAGAATTTCCTAGAGTTGGTTGTTTACTACACTATGTAACACAATTTTTGTTCCTGGCTTCTAAGTGTTATATTTCAATTGCTTATGTCTAAAGTACATGAAAAAATGACTTCATTAAGCACAAACTTTGCTTACACGACAACAGCACGAAGAAAACTCGTTTTTTGTGAAAATAGAACGATTTTTTTTATTTTCGTCATTATGATCAGGTAAAAACAAAAATTGCACAAGGAATAGACAAACACAGTCGGAAACCACTCAACAAGGTTCAGAAATTTGTACATTTTCTGGATTTACGATTGTATTGTGAATCACTCTCTCAGTTCAGTTTATAAATTTATAGTCCCCAACACAGTATGCGTTTAGGAGACTTTGGTATTATAATGTCCATTGATATAAGAGGTCGTGCTGCAGTAAGAGGTCATATGAAGAGGGAGCGCGGGACGCTGCTACGACGTCCGGAAGAAGACGGAGATGGATCGATGGCAGGCATGAGGGAAGGAGTACGAACGAACGGCGGCAGGGGTAGGATCGGGGTGCCAGGGAGGCCGCCAAGGCCAAGGGAGGGCAAGCACAGAGGGGGAAGGGTGGAGGGCCTAGCAGTGACCAGGAGGGCGGGGGGAGGGGAACGTACCTAATTAGATAAAAATCCTTCAGGACCACATTAAAAGTCGAGGAGGGCCAGGTAAAAGCTATAAACAATCAAGAATGGACCCATAAATCAAGGAAGGGAAAAAAATGGTACAGTGAGGTAGGGAAAGTCATTCATGAAAACGGATACCCAGGACACAGGGGTAAACTGAAGGTATGAGTCATGTGGAGGGGATGGTCAGTCATGGAAACGGATACCCATGCCCCGTGGGGTCGACTGAAGGTATGAGTCATGTGGAGGGGATGGTCAGTCATGGAAACGGATACCCAGGCCCCATGGGGTCGACTGAAGGTATGAGCCATGTGGTATGGGATGTCAATCATGAAAACGAATACCCAGGATCCAAGGGATCAACTGAGGTACAAGTCATGTGGTGAGAAATATCAGTAGTGGTATCTAATACCCAGGACACAAGGACCAACTGAAGGTATGAGTCATGTGAGGGGGGTGGTCAGTCATGGAAACGGATACCCAGGACCCATGGGGTCGACTGGAGGTATGAGCCATGTGGTATGAGAGCAAGGTAGCTGGGCGGTATAAGTCAGGACGTGGTAGTAATACCCAGGACCCAATGGGTCAGCTGAGGGTACAATCCGTGTAGTAGTAGCTGAGTGGGAACATGTCACTTAAGTAGAGCATACCCAGGACCCGAGAAGGTAGAGTCGAACCCAAGGCCCATGGGCCAGGTGGGGGAATAGGTTACAAACAGGTAACTGAGTGGAGATAGTCATCATTAGTAGTTGTAAAACAAAGGAATCCAAGATGAGTTCCGGGGAGAGAACCGGCCAGGCGGTTGGGTCTAAAGGTGTACAGACACTCGTGAGCGGTAGGTGCACACCGCGGTCATGAACAGCAGTCCAAAGTTAGTCGACAAGGAGTAGGCTACCAGGTCGGCCATGGAGTCCAGATGCACGTCGCGGCAGGCAATCCTAACCGCGGAGAAGTCAGGCTCCAGGGCCAGACACTCAAGGACACAGTGGTCGTGCGCTTTTATACTTGTACAGCTACTTTTGGAACGTTCAAGAACGTTCTAGAAAGTTCTGAGTTTCTCGAAAGTTCTGAAAGTTTCTTGAACGTTCTAGAGTGTTCAGGAGAATAGTAGAAACATGTGGACAACTCTAGCAGTTCATGGAGGAAGCTCGGCATTGAAAGCAAATCGATAATTTTCTAGAACACACGCGATTTTCCAAATTTCATTGTACCGGTCACAGAAGCAAAGTTTTTTTGGAATAACAGCGATTTCCTTTCTGTTCTAGACCTAACGGGTTAGGAAAACACACTTTCAACCCAGGAACAGAACAAAAGTGAAAATTTGTTACATAGTGCTATCGATCGAAGGGTATGGATAATTCTAGTGGTAACTAAAGAAGTTTCCATCCCAAATAAGGTTGTACGACGTGAGACAGTGATGACGAAATGTGTTTTGATTGGTTATAATTATGTCTTGCCCGAACGTTCTTTATTTCTCTGGAGTTAGAGAGACTATATAAGTGCCGCACTGTTTCAAAAGTGTATTGAATTGTAAAGTTGAAGGTGAAAAGTTGAGAGTTGAAAAGGCGATTGTATGCAGTTGATGTTCGCTGAATAAAGTTGGAAAACTACATACGAATTTGCCTTGTTGCTGAGTGAGCAGGCTGCGTGGATAAACGAATCTGAATTACACTTTATCAGGTTTCAAGCATCGGGGCTGAATCAACTGATAAAAAACAACATCGAGTGTAACACTTACCAAGTTTGTTTGTGATAGTTAAAATAGGCTCTGAGAAAAAATTTTGCACAGGCAGACCGCGGACGGCGGAGAGACAGACGGACAGACATTATTTAATATCTTATTTTTGGACTATGTAGGACTCATCTCGCACAGATTTGCAAAAATCTAGAAAAAATGTGGGTGGGGGGAGAAGTGGGGTGAGTATATAGACTCATATCTATCGCTATGCATGCGAGTCAAAAAATACCATGAATTCCGAAATTATGTTAATTCCTTCTTTGAGGTAATAAAGTTGAAAGGTAATGTATTGTAATTTGTATTGTACTGTACTGGATTGGATTGGATTACATTGCACTGTATTGAAATATTATTGTATTATAACGATATACACAACTGTTGCCATACACGACTACCAACCTCCCCTCCTCTCTCTCTCTCTTTCTCTCTATCACACACACACACACCCCCACACACACACATACACACACAAACACACTGTTGTCAAAACGAACCCTAAAATGAAGGTTGGACAGTGGACAAACGATTAAGAAATAGATTTATGATTTGTTTATGCTTGCTAAGATCCTGTGCAGGCTATCAAACTATTTAGATCAAAGTATAATTATAATTTACAAATGATGTATCTGAAACCGCTAATGCTGTGATTTAACAAATAAAAATACACAAAACGAATAACAAGAATAACTATAAGCAAACAAATAATATACAGACCAAACAGCGACGAATGGTTTAACCACAACCACCGTGAACAGAACAACAATAAGGTAGACACCATTGATATTTCTGATTACATCATATGGAAAAGATTTCGAAACAAAACAAACAAAACAACACATTGTAATAACTATCTAAGAATGCTATAGATATAAGAATGATTAAAATAAATAATACGGTTACACATGTAACAAAAGTGTTATAAGTTTGATTAAAAACTTTTAATTTCAAATGTTGGGTAATGTATTTGTCTAATAACACATTCCTGCAACCCAACATTAAAATAAAACACTGTATGCAATTGAGAAAATGAGAAAGCAGGTAGCTGGTTACTGGATAGTTGATTGTGTGTACTGTTACAACACACTGCAGATAAATGAAGCAATATATTACACTGTACATTAACTATGCTTATACTGAAAGCATGAAAGTCTAGAACTAGACAATTTCGTTATATACACTTTGCAATTAGACGACGGAATAATATTCATTTACTACAGCCCCAGAGGAATTTATTAGTTTATTATTCCTTTGCTACAGTACTAGCTGCCCTCACCTCTCTCTGGTAACGCTGCTTTTGAGGCGTGAAGACGGAATGCGGAAAATGCCCACTCCTTTGGTAGTATCACGACGGTTGGGGGTAGAGGGCGGGAAGATGGTGGAGGGGGAGGAGACACGGGGCCCGCCGCGGCTGTCCAACAGGCCGATGCGGCTAAGGAGATCGGCCCGTGGGCTGGCGCTGGAGCCCACTATCTCTAAATGAATCATGATGAGGATGAAGAGCGGCAGTCACATCATGGGACTCTCCCTTCCTCCCTCATCAAAGTCAGATCCGCACTGTCAGTGAGAGGCCTTGATTTTTTGTTTATGTCACCTGGTCCCGAATTGGTAATACTTTTTCACATAGAGGTTCCAAGCCGATGACTGATGTGGCTCGATCGAATTCCAGTTCTGGGATGCAGATATTGGCAGAAAATTAGTTCCACTGCTCTCTGAACTTCACGTTCCTTTTCCTTCAGAACACACACACGCGTACCTGCGTAATTATCAAAGAGAGTGGGTATTAAAAACAAATATCACAATCCGTATAGTGTAGGTTGTAAGAATCTGATACAAGGATTGTCCAACAAAAAGTGTAAAGATGTCTATGTGTTTTTCCATAAATCGAAACTACTACTGATCAAAATACAACTGTGAGGGAAAACCCTGTGTTCCGTACAGCGCCAGCTAAGCTACATAGTCAGAACTGGGCTGCGCATACACAACACAAACATATCAAACACTCACTACCACGACAGCTGCGAAACTGGTAAGGCACCGAAAACAGATTGTTCTACTGTCCAAGAGCGCCTAGAAATTGCACAGCCCAAGAGACGGGCGAGATAAGCAGAAGAGGGTCGGTGTCGCCAGCAGTCTTCGAAGGAAGCCATGGAGTAGCTCGTCTCTTCGCACCCCGGCCATTGCGAATCTCCCAGGAAGCAGTAAGCCGCGAGCTTTAATCCGGGTGTATGGCACGCAGGAAAAAGTATCTCCGCTTTTCTTTAGCTGCCGTTCGATCTTCGCTGACTTTTGCTGGCACCATGCCACCCAAACGGATAATGGTATTGCGGGACAGCCAAGCAATGCAGTGAAAAGAGCGTTGGCACTTCAATGAATGATTTGATTTGATTTGATTTATTGTTGCTTTAGGTCCAGCGGACTCTTCCGAGCCAAATCAGGACCGGACAACCCCCGATCCGCATAAAAGATCTGCTGAAACAACCCCAGTGGGAAAATTGAATGCCCTCCACCGGCCAGTCACTTTACAATAAAGACATCCCACGCGGGGGACGGCTGAGGGTTGACCTCAACTACGCGAACACCCCGGTTACAAAAACAAAATAGAATACAAACATCATTATAAATCATCAACCAAACACATACATATAAAATGCCTATAGTGCTAAATAGTACATTCATAGGAAGCCCTAGTGACCACCCGGCAGAAAGCGTCCAACACTCCCAAGCTGATCCAACAGACCTCATACACAAACAAGGAGTCTTGTCCAGGAAGAGTTTTCAAGAAAAAAGGTAGGTCATTGATCTAGCGAAGAAGAAGATAGTATAGCAGAGTGAAGGACAGAGCAAGAATAGGAAAGAGTAAATGAGGAAGACAGCGACAGTGGGAATTTAAAGCACTAAATTTCCATAAAGTGGGGATACTATTTATACTGAAAACCCCCGGCACTCCAACGGGGGTACTGTTGCCGCAGTGAAGCGTCTTGCCTATAAAGGAAAGACAGGTTTTCAACTGTGGCTTTCACTGTTCCCTTTATAGGTTTGAACAATCTACAGTGGCAAGATTGCTCATGACCCCAAGGGGTACTTCAATGAATAGCCCCTAGCCTGCTCGCAGGTAGCAACTCCCTTGTCGCTTTTTGCACCGCACATAAACTAAGCAATACAAGTGTGGGGAGGTCCACAACACCAATATGCAAGCTGGTCTTGTAGCGTTTTGTGAAATACAGCTCCAAAAACGACCCAGGCTAGATTAACGTCCAGCGACTAAAAACGAGAAACAACAATGCCGGGAGTTACCGGGAGAAGAAATCATGATAAGCTACCGTCAGAGCAACAATGCCATAAAATAATCGGGGTGGAACAAGAAGTCTTGTAGTACGTCAGCGATATCTATCAAACACAACACAATTACAAAGCATTGTGACATGGTTAATAACGAATAGAGCTTCAGCGTTTTGTTGTTGACTGACTTGCATTAAGACGACAGTGGACGGAGGGACGAAGGGAAAGGGTAGGATGGAGGCGTGGCGCTGTTTACCCGCAGTAGCTACCCTAGAATACAACTGGGCGAGAAGGAGGGCATATGCTGCTAATGCTGTTCAGTCAAGCACTAACTTTCTGCCAGAAATTAATATATGACTTTATAATTCTGGCGTTTTAACCATGTAGATGGAAGGACCCAACACAACGGTAGGCTTACTCGCAGAAAGCCAATAAAGGAGACCATTGCTGGTTAAACACTACACACAATGAATATCACAGGACATTCGAGTTATCATGGGAGAAATACAAACCAGAGTGAATTGTACCATTTGAGACTCGCGATACTCAGCGTGAGAAGCACTCTTCCCTCGCCTGCCTTTGTTTTCCACTTCAATTAGCAGATAGACAAATACATGTGCCGCCACCCCTGGTGCCAGGCATAACAGCACAAAAGACACGCTGATCCCTGCGCCTAATGGCACACACACACACACATACACGCACACGCACGCATACACACACACGCACACAGCACGAGTCAACTTTGCAATTTCCACTATCTCTTGTACAAATACGCGCTCGCGCCCACACATACGCACGCATGCACGCACACACACACACACACTCACACAAGCGCGCGCGTGCCCGTGCCTGTGCCGACCAACCGCGAACCCATCAAACCGTACACGCCTCTTACATTACATTACATTATTGTTGCTTTAGGTCCAGCGGACTCTTCTGAGCCAAATCAGGACCGGACAACCCCCAATCCGCATAAAACATCTGCCGAAACAACCCTAGTGGGAAAACCGAAAGGTCTCCACCAGCCAGTCACTTTACAATAAAGACATCCCACGCAGGGGACGGCTGAGGCTTCACCCCAACTTATCGAACCCCTGTTTACAAAAACAAAATAGAATACAAACATCATTATAAATTATCAACAAAACACATACATATAAAATGCCTACATTGCTAAATAATAACATCATAGGAAGCCCTAGTGACCACCTGGCAGAAAGCGTCCAATATTCCCAAGCTGATCCAACAGACCTCATACACAAATAAGGAGTCTTGTCCCGGAAGAGTTTTCAAGAAAAAAGGTAGGAGACTGGTCTAGCGAAGAAGACGATAGTATAGCAGATTGATAGAACAGAGCAGGAATGAGAAAGAGCAAATGAGAAAGACAGCGACAGTGGGAATTTAAAGCACTAAATTTCCAGAAAGTGGGGATACTATTTATACTGAAACCCCCGGCACCCCAACGGGGGTGTACACGCCTCTGCCTGGTGCCTTTACCTAATTTCAAAATAATGGAACATGTGCACCGTTACCTCTATCATCCTCAAATTGTGTCAAATTGTATATATACACGCGCGCGCGCTCGCACACTCATATATAATGCAACCCATTCTAAAATTACCACCGTTCTTGGCCATCAACTTATCAATCAGATTCGACAAATCGAATTATAAGTAAAGCGCACCTGTATACACTCGTGCCTGCGATCTCTCTCTCTCTCTCTCTCTCTCTCTCTCTCTCTCTCTCTCTCTCTCTCTCTCTCTCTCTCTCTTTAATATGTTAATTTGTTAAGGGACAGATTGAAAGATTAGACTTATTAATTAGTCTAAAGTCTTTATCCCTAATTTAAAAAAAAAAAGCTTCAAAGTTTCTCTTTCTCTGTTTTCTCATATCCACCCACCCCATCACCCATCCTTAGCTCTCCCCTCCTCCCTCCCTCCCTCGTCTCTTATTCGTTAGCAAGTGTCTGATTTTATTTTGTATGAAGCCGGATGTTTAGAATGAATGCGTGAGTACTGCGCTTTGAACTGATATTGTTCATTGGGAAAAAGCGCTATATAAATATCCTTATTATTATTATTATTATTATTATTATTATTATTATTATTATTATTATTATTATTATTATTATTATTATTATTATTATTTCTCACCTTCCCTCCCTCTTCTCCTTCACTCTTTTGTTCCCCAAAGTCAATCACTCTCTTTGTTTGTCTTATCTCAAGCTTCTTCGATATACCAGCAACAAACTCGTTCAATAAATTCAAATAAAAATTCAGGCAATGCAGACCAACCAGCTGTAAAGTGGCTTTGATTTTTTTTTTTTTTTTTTGGTTTGATTTTGTTCAATAAGAAACTTCTACAACAACACTGCAATGCTGATTTGTACAGTGTTTTATGTTCCACGTACTCCAATCCGAATTGACAAGTACTAAGATTCTTTTTAAATGCCAAGAGCGACACTATTAAATAATGCCTTAAAAGACCACAAGCAACTAAACACCATATAGAAAAGCAAGCGTTTTTGTCACAAAATTAACATTAATAGCCATCAAACATCACGCAGCAAATGTTATCCATGTGTCTTTCTGCAAGAAGTTCTGCACCGTAGGCCTACAAGGACACTGCATGGGATTGGATCGGTTCGAATAAGGTAGGAAATAAGAATGTGGATGTATGTCTATCATGGATAGAGATTCACCAAACCCTGCATGAAATCAGAAAGCTTTGCGTTGCAAAAACCCGCACCAGCGTTACAGTTTGATTTATATATTGTACTACTGCAATATAAAGTGTCAAACATGCAGCAGGAGCTTCCAATATTTGCGGCTAATGAAGCCATCGTTTACTTTACGTTTTGGGCGATTGCTGCCATTCACGGGGCAAACTAAGAGAAAAATAGCCGACCAAACACCCTTGATCTTTCTCCGACCACTTCCCCGCTGGACGAATAAACAATCACCGTAACAATGACATGCGGGGTAAACTAATAAAAGACCTAAAATGTGGTTAGCTGAACTGTATTGTTCTGCTACCAAAAGGTATGTATTAGTACTATTACTGCAAGTACAACCGTCACCATCCGCACTACTAACATCGCAAAACAGAGGAACTTCATTGCAGAGTGTAATAACGTATAGTAGATTGTTTTAACCAGTATTGATTGCATTACCTATTTGTTGCGGAGTACCAAACTGCACTAACCAAATTCAAGTTACAACACACTATCATTACCAATCTATTGCTTCTTCCCTATTGCGTGCGCGCACGCACACGTACGCACACGCCTTTAACACTTATGTATTACCTCTGCCGTACAAAGTGGAACAATATACTTCCAATAAATCACAAAATAAGAGGAGGGCGAACCCGCGTTAATGTGAGCCGCTTTCCTGCACACGGGCAAGAGTTTTGACTCGCCCGTACGCGAAAACATTACTTTTATAGCCACATTTCCAATATATTTTACCAGCCCCCAGAAGATCATAGGCTAATAGAGTATGCCACTACAGACTCTTGCATAGCGTACAGACAGAGCTTAAGTGGTCTGATAAGAAACTCGGTTCCAAGTTGAGTAGTAAACACCTCGGGGACATACGCCTATTTAATACATTATACAGGGTGGGCCAATAAAATGTTACAATTTTTTAATCATAAATAAGGTGGGTGTTTTTTTTTAATGAGAACGTTTTCGAAAATAATATTCACAGAAATGTCCAAATTATAATTTGATACCAAACCCAATCAATTTTTTTCAATGAATTTCCTCAAACAATTCTTTCCTGGAGATAGGCTTATATCATGGCGCACAGACAACTCATGGCCTGCCCACTCCCTCTGTCTTTTCCCCGCAGACTACTTCCTATGAGGGTACATGAAGGGGAGAGTGTACTACAACAACCCACAGACCATTGAGGCCCTGAAGACCAACATCCGTCATGAAATTCGGAGAATCCCACTTGAGATGTGCAGCAATATCATCACAAACTTCAATGTGCGTGTTGCAACTGTAATCCAGAGAAGATGAGCGTGGATTGAGCATACCATCAAGTATTAAACTGTGTATAGAATGAGTGAAAAAGTGGGAAACCTTTGGTATCAAATGATAATGTGGTACTTCATGACAATTCTGTGAAGAAAATTTTCGAAAACATTTTCATTGTATAAAACTTATTTTTAATTAAAAAGTGGTAACATTTTATTGGCCCATAGTCGGGAATCAGAATGATTAGTCATTCGGGCTGTCTTTCCATCAATCTGTCACCGAAAATTAAGGTGAAAATTAATGTGCGGTTGCACGCCATATCTTACAAACCACTGAACGGATTTTGGCCAAACTTCATAGGAACATTAGCTACGTTAGTGACAAGCCTCCCATGCCATCAAATTTGCTCTACTGCAATGGTTAATCTATAGGGCCACCTTCTTGTTAATCACGATTTCTTCAATATCTCAAAACCGGCTGACCTGATTTTGTTGATTTCTGGCATACTGGTACCTCAACACAGTGCCAGTCCGATTGTCAGATATTAAGTTGGTTAGTCACGCTGTCGCTTCGAATTTCCCTTTTTTGTTCAAAATACATTGTTTCCCGTATCTCAAGAATGACAATACCGATTTGTATTATTTATACTACGCAGATACTTTAAGTACGATTCAGTTTGTCCTTAACGTTTGCATTTTCTCAAAGGTCAAGTTCGCTGAAGTCCATTATATTACTTTTTAAAAAATATTTTGTAATTTAACTCCAAAAGTAACTGAACCTATTTTGAAAATTTTTGTGCTTGCAGATAGTTCAGACCAATCATACCATGCTTTCATTTTGCTCTTTAGGATAAACCCGGGTCACAACATCGTCACAAAAACACACGCCAACATGCTGATTTTCATCAGTAAGTGCGAGAGTCAGTAAATACGTTTGAATGGCTTGCCATCTTGTTTCTGTTTGATATACTGCTTCTTTTCTCCCCTCCCCAAAACCCCAGGCCCTCAATTCCAACATTCTTCTTTCAGGGTACTGGTGACACGGCACTTGAAGGTCCTGACAACGGTAACCGTACGCAGCAATGTTCAGTTAACTGTTGAAAACACCAGTACTAATAACATGTGTGTTTGTGTGTATGTTTGTGTGTGTGTATAATATATATACATATATATACCTATTATATATATATATATATATATATACCTCAAAAGGTGGTATACTTCAATACCTGAGATCTGTACCACACAATGTAGTAGGACAGTCTACGATAGTACATATCAAAGTGAATGTCAATATTTCGAGACAAGGAACGAGTAGAGCGACAATCTCCAAAGACGTACATGTATGTATGACAAGAAGACTTACTTGAAGAAGAGACAAAAGCCGTAAAGACAACAAGGCACTAGTGGTGTTAACCCCAAACTTCTGGTTGTTGACTGAGTGTTTTAATTTGTTGACAGATGTAATAAATCGATTGATATTTTGACTCAAAGCACATTACAAACCCTGAGAGTACAAACCCTGAGAATTGTTAACAACAAATTCTTGATTAACTACAAAATAAATAATAACCCAGGTCACCCTAACAACTGCAAATGTCTGCATGTAGATCTAATTCACAACTAAATACATCTATAATCTAAATACATTGGTTTGACGAGAGGTGCAAATTTTCAGATAATGGATGCACCATTCAGTTAAAATTATGCCTACGTACAGGTACACAAAACTTGAAAGATCTAATAAAGTAATATCAATGTATGTGTTCAAATTTTATAAGGAATAATTAACACACACACTCTCTCTCCCCACCTCACTCCCACACTCGTATTACCCTTTCCTACTACCCCCAACACCAACACACACACACGCAAAACAGACAAAACAGTTTGAGAGAACGAACTGCATGAATACCGTGTGGTGAGGAAGGCGGGAGTGGTTATGAAAGACACTTCACTGTCACATGTTTTAGCAAAGTATTATGAAATGTTGCCCTCTGGTCGCAGACTGCGTGTGCCTAAATGTTCTCTTGTAAGAATGAAAAACAGCTTTATCCCAAAATCTATTGATTTTTTAAATAAGCGCTAAGTAATATTTTTGTATATAAAGATCTTTATGTTTGAGATGTCTTTTAATACTGGAAATTTACTATAGATGTAGCCTACTGTGTACTTGTTTTATTTATGTATGTATTGTTTTAATGTTTCATACCGATCAGCAATTGTATGTCATAATTTATCTGTTGAGATAATAAAGTATTCTTGAACTTGAACTTTAACATGCATGCACATGCAAACACAAACACGCACACACACAAACGCGCGAACTCAGGCACGCACACACGCCCCCCCACACACACACACAACAGCCACTAACATAAAAGTAGTCTCGAACCTCCGCAGAAACGAGAAGACCTACGAGGCTAAAATGCACTTACGCAATATTCTTTTCTTAGCCTTCAAGCACAAAGAGTGTGGATTACCATTGCACATTAATTTTCGGTGTCTGTACTGTTGAATGCCAAGTGGTATAAAGCTGGGAAAAGATAAATGTCTGGATCCTATTGACTTGGCATAAACTTGCATGTGCATTGTAATGCCTGCACATTTTAATAGACTTACACCAGGCTATCACAGTTCAACACAATTATCACTGTCACTCCTCTTCAAAGTGTCTCATAAATAGACTTTAGAATAGTTGCAGCACAATTGAACCTCAAAGGGATAGCATGAGATTTTATTTTAAATCATCGCACATCGCAGAAAAAACTTCTATTCGTTTTACACCATTCTCTGCTTTTTAACTGTATTAATTAGATTAAAAAAATATGCTGTACTAGTACTGAATTAAGGACGCTTATATCTTGTATTGAGCAGTTCTTGAGCCGGAAAAGTGCTATATCAAAACGATTAAATAAAATTCATATTAAAGATTGTCTTTTTAGTATTAAATGGACAGAGAATTAATAGTGATTCAATTACTGACTAAGAAAAGTGACTGCCAAATGCTCTTGTTGCCCAGATAAAAGACCTAAGTCTCCTGACATGAGCGCAAAAAATTCCTATAGGATCAAAGCCTCCTGACATGAGAGCAAAACAATAATAAATGTAAACAACCAACCAACCAACCAACAATTACAAACAACCAAATAAAAACCAAATAATTTTTTTTTCTAATGCAAATCCAGCTGAGAGAACAAATGGCACAGGTGGTATGATCCAAGAGAACTAACCCTTGCCCATATCATATTCTCAGATGATTTGGTAAAGTCAAATGAGAGGGATATATATACTTAACTTTACTATAATGCATCTGTTTTAAGGGCAGTACCAATATATCCTCCCAATGGAACAAAGCAGGTTTAAAATATATGTTTTAAGGTTTATTTTTAAAAAAGGAAATTAAAATGTGCTATAAAAAAAAGTCAAACCTTACTTATATACAGTACTTTAAAGATGACACCTTCAACACATAAAAACTGTAAGTCTCTATTTATTCAAAGCAGAGAGGCATATGGATTGATGCACATCCGGAATGCCACATAAAGAACCCTAATTATCTAGTGTAGTCTAGTAGTAGTAGTAGTAGTAGTAGTAGTAGTAGTAGTAGTAGTAGTAGTAGTAGTAGTAGTAGTAGTAGTAGTAGTAGAAGTGATTGAAAAATACACTTTACTCTTAAAAATTGGCTTCAACATGAACAAATTCAAGATTTTATCATATTTTAATGTTCAAATGAAAATGATTGCAATCACAGAAGGAAAACTATATAATGCTTACAAGCCACTTTTATAGCTTACTTCCCTTGAAGAGGGGTTGATAGCTATAGCAAACGTTATTATATAGAGCATTAGGTCTGTTATTCTCCGATAGCATTTGTATCGCCCAAAACTGCTCACTGAAAAAAAAAATGTAAATCTGAGCGGTAGTATTTATGTATTACTTCTTTAATTGTTGATGCTGTTGTTATTTATCAAGAATTGTATTATAAATATTCATTATTGTAATTTGTATGATGGCTGTACAAGACCCACTCTATGCATGTGAATTAACTCATGCAGGGCTTGAAATTAGCGGGGGCCCGGGGCCAAAAACCCGCAAAGTTGATTTTGGGCTCGGAAAGTTGAAAAACGAAGGGCCCGCTTGGCCCGCAAAATAATTTGTCTGCTACAGCTAGCTCTACTCGACAGTTTCGTATTTGGGCCAAGGGAAGCAACCCACACCGGTGCCCTAAATTTGGACAGAAAAAAAACAACAGAGAAAAGAAGCGAAAACCCTTTAATTTTGCACTCAAAAGTTTAATATACACTTCAATATCTTTTCAATATAATAAACAAAAGGCTATGGCACAACATAAGCGCAAAATGTCCATCTTTGCAAGTACGAAAGTATGGCTACATATCGTCGCCATACAGTTGCTAAAACAATCGGCGATGGCGTATTTTCCAATTTTTGGGAAGCGAAAGACGCCAGAAGAAAACTTCAACGAAAGGAAAGAACAAGAAAAAGAGAGAAAAAAGAAGTATGATGAGGAAAAAAGATCAAGGAACTACAATGAAGGGTGGAAAAAAAGATTTCCATGGCATGGCCTTGAAGTGAACGAGGAAGAGTACTGTTAAGTTTAGTTCCCTTTCATGGTTTTGTTTTGAACTTTTGTGCATTGAGGTCAGAGTTTTTGTTAGGTTACTCATATTAAAAATGTAATGATGTGTATTGTGCAATACTCAGTCACAAAACTGGAAAGTATTATACAAGAGACTCACTTGATTTTTTTCTATTTTGTTTAATGGCCATTTCAGGCTCACTAGTCACTGGAATATGTGTGTCACTGAATGTGTGTGTGTTTTTTTTTCCCCTTTTTTGTTGGTAATGTTTGAAAGTGAAAGAAAAGGCAACTAAAAATAACAACATCACTCAGCAAAATTGGAAATTCAATTGTTTTTATTTTAGATTATCAGACAAATTGTACTTTCTACTTATTATATTGTCAATAATTCTTTTGTTTTTTGTTTGCATTATTTTTCAAGTTGGGCCCCGAAAGTTGTTTGTGGGCCCTCAAATTTTTCAATCAAGGGGCCCCAAAGAAAAAAGTTAATTTCTAGCCCTGTCATGTGTCTGAAATGTAGGCCCATGGAACGATGATCAATAATAAACATAATTATGTTCAATGATTACTGGTGGTTTGTGTAGATGTGTAGTTTATAATGTCTATTTAATAATAATAATAATAATAATAATAATAATAATAATAATAATAATAATAATAATAATAATAATAATAATAATAATAATATTTTTTTTTATTTTTGTGTGTGTGTGGGTAAGTGCAAAACGAAACTAAAATCTGCTCTAAGCATTCCCACACACACACACACACACACACACACACACACACACACACATACAAGAATAAATATTTAAACAATACTAAAACATGAATGAAAAAAGATTGAACATCAGTCATCACAAGGAATATAAAAAAGCATAAAATCCACATCCACACACACAAATAAGAAAGACACCAACGGTAATAATACATAATGAAGCAAAGATAAAAACATTTACAAGTAAAAAAGCACTACGTAGTGATACAAAATAGTATAATTAAT
>CM072512.1:99660021-99810021 GCA_036898135.1 Oncomelania hupensis | reverse complement strand
TTGGTTGGTCAGTAGATCAGTTGGTTGGTAATTCACAACACTTTTGTTTTCATTATCTGAATGATCTATTTATTTTAAATTAAAGCATGAAAGAAGAACAACCGGTGTTTAAATGCCACTTGATAGATCCCAACCTTTAAAAAGGGACAATAACAGATAAAAGAGACAATAACAGATAAAAGGGACAATGACAGATAAAAGTGACAATGACAGATAAAAGGGACAATGACAGATAAAAGTGACAATGACAGATAAAAGGGACAATGACAGATAAAAGGGACAATGACAGATAAAAGGGACAATGACAGATAAAAGTGACAATGACAGATAAAAGGGACAATAACACATAAAAGTGACAATGACAGATAAAAGGGACAATAACAGATAAAAGTGACAATGACAGATAAAAGGGACAATGACAGATAAAAGGGACAATAACAAATAAAAGGGACAAAAAAGTGTCAAAAAGTTAAAAGTAAAAAGTGTTTGTTTTTTTAAGTTAAAAAAAGTTTTATTAAAGCTATGGGCAGAAATGATCTATTATATTTATAAGTTTATGAAGGTTTTGAACAAAAATGATCTATTTATTTTAAATTAGAATGTGAAAGAACAAACGGTGTTTAAATGTCACTCCATATATCCCAATCTTTAAAAATGGAAAATAACCGATAAAAAGGGACAATAAAATGTCAAAAAGTAAAAAGTTTTTTTTTTTTTAAGGAAAAAAAGGAAAAACGTTTATTAAGGCTTTGGGCCGGGCAACTGTAGTGTAAAATTTGATTTTGAAGGTTTAATGCAGCAGTGGGGTGTCGGATAGCGCAGTGGTTGGAGCGCTCGCTACTGTGTCACAAATTAAGCATCGTCCAGTGCGGTTAGCACTTGGATGAGTGACAGCAACACGTGAAGCGACAAAAAAAAACCAACGACCCCAGTTGACTCAACTGTGACTGAGTACCTACTCTCTTAAGGGTGGGGAAGGTAAAGCAGCGAGGGAGAGAGATGGGCATCACCCTCATTACGCTGGCCCAAGATAAATGTGATCTCCAACTGTCACGAAGAGAGGGGTTGGGGGATGGGGGTAAGCTCTTAATCTCTAGCGCTGTATTACCTCCTTTGATAGGTTAATGGTGCGATGACATTCAAGAGATTAATGCTGGGCCAACTTCATAAATGATAGACAGACAGGGTAAAGACGAGACGGAGAGTAAGGCTACACTAGTTAAGAAATTCACAGTCAAAGGCCAGTCAGGGTAATTGCAATTTCTATAACTATTCACTTTTATTAATTTGAAATGGGGACTGTAGGTCGAATACTTCTAACGTGAGTCATAGGCATAGCGTCTTTTAGTAAGGAGTAGTCTGGTGATTTTCTGGGTAGTCAATATTTGGGATACTAGAGCGAATGTAGACTTATCTCATCACAGGGCGAGAGTGTATCTGTATGGTTTTCAGAGTCTCTCTGATAATCTGGCGAGGGGGGATTCTCGTAGGCTTAGGCACTTAGCTCTGTACTGAAGTGCGGCGATGGGTCCAGGATACTCTGGCTGGCTTGTTAGCGTGGGCAGTAGCGTGGGTGCTAAGATGCAGGTCAGTGGTCACGCGATGATGACGCATGGATCACGAGTGCTTGTCTTGTGATGGAGTACAGGCATAGAAATCGGCTTTCGTGGCTAGCCGTCTGGAAAATGGCGAAGTCCCAAGTCTCGCGTCTCATTGACCTCCTGGGTTGTCAGGGGCCTGCAGCGGGTCAGTGACTGGGAGATGATACAAGGCCGGGGTGATACGCCCGGTACAGGAACCCGTCTGCAATGTATACAGACGCTGTATCAGCGGGGGATAGGGATAGTGTGGATTCAGGGCCTGTGGTATGATAGCCCTTCTCAGAATTCAAATTGGCTTGACCGGTCATGGGTTGAGCCGGTGCACATACCAACAGTCAAACAATGCAACTAGATTTACTGGGCCAAAGTGGAGGTTATTGGCAGCCACTAGTATAAGATACATTCGGCGCTTTAGGGTGGGGTTGGCAACAGGGCAAATATTTATACATTTGGGGAGCATGGCGGAAAGCAAATGGAAGGGTACAGGGCAAAGGGGTTGTAGGCCTGGGCTGTACTGGGGACTTTAATCTATGGGGGGAGGGACGGCATGGCATGGGGTATTTACACATGGGCTAACGGAGCATACAAGCATAAATCCAAACATGTCATGGGTCATATACAAGGTAGAAAATATGTGCAAGGGATAAATACAAGTCATAGCAACACATCAAGGCAAAATTATAAACATGAACATACATATTGACAGGACGCATGAACATGATGGGCGAACGACGGGTGATGGGTCTGCTATATGACAAAGAGTAAGTTCCCTCTCTTACCTTGACTTAAGACGGGTGGAAGCACAAGGGTACTGTCGAAACTCAGAGGTCACTCGGTGATGGAGACGTGTTTTCGGACAGGTAGTGACTTCGAGGCAGGAATGCTTGGGTCTGACACTATGTCAAGGTTTGTGCCAGGCTTTATGGCGAGGTCCCGGGGGGCGGGGCTTAGGCGACTGGGCGAGCGGGCCTGCTAGTGATGGCTGGGTAGGGAGAAATGATGGCTGGCTGAGCGTGGTGCTGGAATGCTCGCGGCCGAGCTCAGAGTTGCGATTGCACGCCTTGTCACAGAGGCCCCCCCAAGGAAAAAGGCGAGGACGTAGGACTCGACTGAGACGCGGCCAATCAGCTCTGAGGTCGGCTGCCGGGTGAGACGATGGTTAGCGATGATCAGGGGGATGCGGGGCGATGCAGGGTTCCGGGTAGTCGATGGCGGATGCCCAAGGCTGGGGTCCGCGGAGCTGCCGGGTTTCGGCTACGGTTAGTGGGCGGCGGCGGGAGTGAAGGCTGGGGCGTCGGCCCTCAGGGGCGACTCGCTGGAGTCGGTTGCGGGGTGACGGCTGAGGAAGTCTGCGCCGTGGTTGTCTTTTCCTGGGATGTGCTCCAGCTGGAAAGAGTATGCTTGGAGCAGCAGAGCCCACCTCATCAGCCGGGCGTTGAGCGATTTGGATGTCGCCAAGAAGGAAAGCGGCTGATGATCCACTTGGACGGTAAAGTGCGAGCCGTAGAGATACAGTTGGAACTTCTGGACTGCCCAGACGAGGGCGAGACACTCCTTCTCCGACGTGGCGTAATTCTGTTCGGCCGGCTTGAGTTTCCGGCTGGCGTACGCGACGGGGAAGAGCGTCGGGGCGTCCGCGGAGTCCCGTTGGAGCAGAACGGCTCCGAGGCCTACGTCGCTGGCGTCTGTGCGCAGGACGAAGGGCTGTCCGTGGTTGGGGAGTCGCAGGACTGGCTGGGACGTCAGCTTGTCCTTGAGCTCCTGGAAGGCAGCTTCACATTGCGGGGTCCAGAGGACTCGGTCCGGTGCGGTCTTCCGGGTTAGGCTGGATAGTGGCGCGGCGATCCCGTTGTAGCCGGGTACAAACTTCTGATAGAAGCCACTCAGTCCCAGGAAGGACTGAACATCTTTCTTGGTCTTGGGGCGTGGCGCGTCTCGGAGGCGCTGGACGGTCTTTTCTAGAGGCCGGAGCTGTCCATGGCTGATGGTGTGGCCAAGAAATTCCAGCTCTTGATAGCCGAACTGGCATTTGGTCGGCCGGGCAGTGAGGCCAGCTTCTCTGAGGCGGCGCAAGAGTTGGCGCACCACTCGCAGGTGCTCCTCCCATGTCTCCGTTGCGACGAGTATGTCGTCCATAAAGGAGTGTATGAACGGACAGTGGAGGGGGTCCAACAGCTTCCGCATCATCGTGCTGAAAATACTCGGGGCATTGTGCAGACCAAACGGCAGAACGTTAAACTCATAGTGGCCGTCCATCGTGCTGAAGGCTAGGTACTGGCGGGATGAAGGGTGCACGGGAATCTGATAAAAGCCTTTGCTCAGATCCACTCGGGAGAAGTATCGGGCGGATTGTAGCTTTGCAAACAAGTCTGTGGGGTCGGATAGGGGTCCGGGCACGAACTGGGTTACAAGGTTCAACTGCCGGAAGTCGATACAGAGGCGATGTTCTCCGCTGGGCTTCCGTGACAGAACTATTCCTGCGCTGTAGGGGGAACGGGAGGGAGCGATGACTCCGGCTTGTAGCAGAGCCTCTACTTCCGTTCTTACTACTTGCTGCTGGGAAAGTGGGACGGGGTACGGTTTCTGGCGGACGGGAGTGGGGTCCGTCAGGGTTAGTCGAACTTCTTCCAGGTCCGTCCTTCCAGGAATGTCGGTGAGGACTTCCCTGTATTCCGCTACGATGGCGCGTAGTTGGCGTTGCTGGCCGGCGGGGAGTGAGGGGTCCAGAGAGACGTCCCGGAAGGATTCCTTCCCTTTTAGCGGAAATTCGGCGACGCCGGTCTCTGTGCCATCCACTTCGACGGCCAGCGCGACCGTGAGTAGCGAGTGGGAGTCTGGGGCGGGTGCAGGTTGCTCCAGGTACCGCTTGAGCAGATTGATGTGGTGGGTCCTGGGCTTTCCGCCTACCTCGATGCGGTAAGTGGTACGGGAGAGCTTCTCAAGCACCGGGTAGGGTCCCTGCCAAGCTATGTCTAGCTTGTTTGTGCCGCTGGGGAGAAGCAGTAGGACTTGGTCTCCTACCTGGAGTTCTCGGTCCCGGGCGCGGCGGTTGTGGTAGCGGGCTTGTCTTTCTCTCGCCTTCTTCAGGTTGGCGGAGGCGGCTTTCCAGGTGGCCTTGAGGGTTTCTTGGAGCTTCGTGACGTATTTCGTGGCGTCGACCGGTGCCTCGTCCAGTTTGGCGTCGGTCCAGCTACGTCGCAAGGCGGCTAGAGGTCCGGAAAGGGGTCTTCCAAAGAGCAGCGTGGAAGGCGTGTATCCGGTGGAGGTGTGCGGGGTCTCTCGATACGCAAAGAGTGCTGACGGGACATATGTGTCCCACGCTTCCGGCTGTTCGTCGGCGATCTTGCGGATAATCGAGATGAGAGTCCCGTTTAGGCGCTCGACCTGTCTGTTGCTAGCGGGGTGGTAGGGTGGAGTCCGGATATGGCGAATGCGGAGTAGTTGAAAAACTTCTTGCATGAGTTTCCCGGTGAACTGGGACCCGTTGTCGGTCAAGATGTTGTCCGGGAATCCGACTCGAGTGAATATGGTGACGAGCGCGTCGGCGACTCGGGCGGCGTCGATCTTCGGTAGAGGAACGGCTTCACACCACATCGAGCAAGCGTCGACAAGGGTTAGTAGGTACTGGTTCCGCTTCTTGGTCCGCGGGAGGGGTCCTACTATGTCGACAGCCACTCGCTGGAAGGGCGTTCCGACGACGACGGTGGGGCTGATAGTGACCGGGACGGTGTGATGGCGGGGCGAGTATCGTTGGCACTGGCTACAGGACTTGACGTAGCGCTTCACGTCTTCGGTCATCCCGGGCCAGTGGTACTGAGCGCTGATGCGTAGAGTGGTCGCTCCTATGCCCATATGTCCGCTTAGGGGCATGCTATGGCCAAGTTCCAGGACTTGGGGGCGAAGTGTCGCAGGCACGACGAGTTGGGAATGGTCGTCCTTCTGACGGAAGAGGAGTCCGTCTTCGACGAAAAAGTCCCCGGACTTGGGTGGAGTGCGTGCGGCGGGAAGCTTTCCGTAGCACTTGCGGAGGGTGACGTCGTCTTCTTGGGCCTTCCGGATCTGTTCCGGCATCTGGTTGGGTATCGGGGGTGGTGTCGCGGCTGTTTTCGCCTGGGCGCGCGTCTGGACGGCGGCCATCGACTCCACAGGCTGGGGCGGCATTCCCAAGAACACGTATCGGCATCCTAAAATCAGGTCGTACAGGGGCTGGTCCATCACGGCAGCTTGGATGGTCCCCGTTACGTATCGGCTGGTGACTTGGATCCGGGCTATAGGGAGCGTGGTGCTGGGTTGTGACGCGTCGGCCAACTTCAGGGTGATAGTCTCGCCGGTCAGGTCTTGGTCCCTGATGAGCGAGCGGCGGACGACGGCGTCGAAGGTGAGTCCAGTGTCGTATAGACAGTGGGCTGGGCGATTGTTGACAGTCACTTGCTCGGTGACGGCCGGTCGGTCGGTGGGAGTGACGACGGGGGTTACCGGTTTCCCGTCGGGGGTAACTTGGCGTAGGGCTAGTACGGTACCTTGTTTGCGACGCTGGTCGCTAATGCGTCGAAAACATTTCTCCCGGGTATGTCCTCGGCGTTGGCAGTAGCCGCAGTAGAGCTCCGTGCTCCGCTTCCCTGGCTCTGCTCCGGGGTTCGGGCGTCCTTTGGGCGGTTGTGGACGGTGGTTCGCTGGCGGGACTGGCCGGCGCGGCTGGTGGCGGGTATCTGGCGACGAGGGTGCGGGGGGATCACGGCGAGGCTGTCTGTCGTCGGGGTGGGCGGTGAGGTAGCGGTCCGCGACGATGATCAGATCTTCAAGGCGAGCGGCCCCCTGTTCGGCGGCGAATGTCCGAAGGTCCGCTGGCATTGTCCCTCGGAGTTGCTCGGCTAGCATCAACTCTAGCAGTCCGTCGTATGTCCTGGGTTCGTCAGTTTGCTCTATCCATTTGTCCCGTAGCGTAGCTAGACGGTCGGCAAACTGCGTGAACTTCTCCCCTTTCTCTCTCCGGGAGTTCCGGAAATTCTTGCGGTAGTGCTCACCTGAGAGCTCAAAACCGTGCAGTAGAGCTCTCTTGAGGGCGGGATAGTCTCCCTCCTCGGAAGTCGGTGTCTTGGCCAGAATCTCATAGGCCTTCCCCTTAAGGCCATGACTGAGCTTGCGATACCAGTGCTGGGGGTCAAGACCGTTTTCTCTCGCGACTCGTTCGAATCGGCCGAGATAGACTTCAATCGATTCGTCTCGTTCGACGAATGGGTCCAGGGGAAAGTTCATCCCCGGAATCGGCGGGGGGGGGGGGGGGTGCGGGTATTCCGGTGCTGGCGGCGAAGCTGGGGGCGATGAGCTAGTAGTCTTCGCTCGCGGGCGATGCGATACCTAAATCGCGGCGGTCGCGCTCAAGCTGGAGGAGTGCTTGGCGCCGTTCGAGCTCCTTGTCCTTCCTCTTCTCTTCGAGTGCCGCGACCCTCTCGTCCTCCTCCTTCCTCCTTGCGGCGGCCCTCTCCTCCTCGGCAATCCTCTCCTTCGCCTCCTCTCTTCTCCGCTCGGCGGCTCTCTCCTCCTCTGCGATCCTCTCCTTCGCCTCCTCTCTTCTCCGCTCGGCGGCTCTTTCCTCCTCTGCGAGCTTCCGGGCGGCGGCCCGTTCCTCCGCGGCGAGGCGCTCCTTCTCTTCCTCTTTCTTCCGCTCGGCGGCTTTCTCCTCCTCTGCAAGCTTCCGGGCGGCGGCCCGTTCTTCCGCGGCGAGGCGCTCCTTCTCCTCCTCTTTCTTCGCCTCTCGCTCTTTGGCCCTCTCCTCCCTCTTCAGCTTTTCCTCTGCCACGTCAGCATCTACGTTAGCCAGGACGTAGTCTTTGAGTTCGGTGCCGGCGAGCCCTAAGCTCTCGCCAATACTCTTGTACTTAAGAGCAAGCTCTCCCCGGTCGGCCATGGTAAGGGAGGTAACTTACCCTGAAAAAGGTCCTAACCGGAATGAGGGGCGCACACAAGGGGGTACACTGACGGAAAACAAGGGGGTGGGCTGGATGAGCTACGATGAAACTGCAAAGGGGCGAATACAACACAACCACAAAGACAAAATGCAATCAATCAAAAATACAAAAATGAATGCAAGAAAAAGCCTTTTGAGATATCGCCACTCGGGAAAGCCAGTAAGGGACCTATGGGGCTATGCTATCTACTACTAGGCTTAGAGGGCTGGGTCCTATCTATACTGGGCTGGGGTGGAAATTACGCTAAGTCCTAAGTCTAGTCAAGTTGGGATGGGAACCTAAGTCTTTTGTCTCGTTGGGTTGGAAGGGGAACCTAAGTCTTTAGTCTCGTCGGGGTCGCCAAAGTTAATGTCACGAAGAGAGGGGTTGGGGGATGGGGGTAAGCTCTTAATCTCTAGCGCTGTATTACCTCCTTTGATAGGTTAATGGTGCGATGACATTCAAGAGATTAATGCTGGGCCAACTTCATAAATGATAGACAGACAGGGTAAAGACGAGACGGAGAGTAAGGCTACACTAGTTAAGAAATTCACAGTCAAAGGCCAGTCAGGGTAATTGCAATTTCTATAACTATTCACTTTTATTAATTTGAAATGGGGACTGTAGGTCGAATACTTCTAACGTGAGTCATAGGCATAGCGTCTTTTAGTAAGGAGTAGTCTGGTGATTTTCTGGGTAGTCAATATTTGGGATACTAGAGCGAATGTAGACTGATCTCATCACAGGGCGAGAGTGTATCTGTATGGTTTTCAGAGTCTCTCTGATAATCTGGCGAGGGGGGATTCTCGTAGGCTTAGGCACTTAGCTCTGTACTGAAGTGCGGCGATGGGTCCAGGATACTCTGGTTGGCTTGTTAGCGTGGGCAGTAGCGTGGGTGCTAAGATGCAGGTCAGTGGTCACGCGATGATGACGCATGGATCACGAGTGCTTGTCTTGTGATGGAGTACAGGCATAGAAATCGGCTTTCGTGGCTAGCCGTCTGGAAAATGGCGAAGTCCCAAGTCTCGCGTCTCATTGACCTCCTGGGTTGTCAGGGGCCTGCAGCGGGTCAGTGACTGGGAGATGATACAAGGCCGGGGTGATACGCCCGGTACAGGAACCCGTCTGCAATGTATACAGACGCTGTATCAGCGGGGGATAGGGATAGTGTGGATTCAGGGCCTGTGGTATGATAGCCCTTCTCAGAATTCAAATTGGCTTGACCGGTCATGGGTTGAGCCGGTGCACATACCAACAGTCAAACAATGCAACTAGATTTACTGGGCCAAAGTGGAGGTTATTGGCAGCCACTAGTATAAGATACATTCGGCGCTTTAGGGTGGGGTTGGCAACAGGGCAAATATTTATACATTTGGGGAGCATGGCGGAAAGCAAATGGAAGGGTACAGGGCAAAGGGGTTGTAGGCCTGGGCTGTACTGGGGACTTTAATCTATGGGGGGAGGGACGGCATGGCATGGGGTATTTACACATGGGCTAACGGAGCATACAAGCATAAATCCAAACATGTCATGGGTCATATACAAGGTAGAAAATATGTGCAAGGGATAAATACAAGTCATAGCAACACATCAAGGCAAAATTATAAACATGAACATACATATTGACAGGACGCATGAACATGATGGGCGAACGACGGGTGATGGGTCTGCTATATGACAAAGAGTAAGTTCCCTCTCTTACCTTGACTTAAGACGGGTGGAAGCACAAGGGTACTGTCGAAACTCAGAGGTCACTCGGTGATGGAGACGTGTTTTCGGACAGGTAGTGACTTCGAGGCAGGAATGCTTGGGTCTGACACTATGTCAAGGTTTGTGCCAGGCTTTATGGCGAGGTCCCGGGGGGCGGGGCTTAGGCGACTGGGCGAGCGGGCCTGCTAGTGATGGCTGGGTAGGGAGAAATGATGGCTGGCTGAGCGTGGTGCTGGAATGCTCGCGGCCGAGCTCAGAGTTGCGATTGCACGCCTTGTCACACCAACATCACGCTCCCCTACGGCAACAAGCTATAGGACCACCTTTACCTTTTTTTTTTTTTTTTTTTTTTACCAATGCAGCAGCACATCAGCGTTGTTTTATGTCATTCTTATTTGCACTTTCTCAAAGATCAAAGTCGTAATGGTCCTTATTTTTCTTTCTTCTTCTAAACACGTTCGGCGGTTTTACGTTACGTTTCACGTGTCTCTAAACTAGCTAAAACGTGCTGATAAATGTTAGCTCGCAGGTAGTTAAAGGAGTGACCACTCGGCCAGTGTTTTCACTTTGCTTCTTAATAATAAATCCGAGACCAAAAAAAGTTCACCAAAAACTGAACACTTTTGAAAATGCTGATTTTCAGCTGTGTGTTGTGCGAGTGTTTGGAGCTTGAAATACACTTGAAAGGCTTCACGCTCGTTTTCCTTTCATGGCGCTACTTTTGTGATCACTATCTGATCCTAATCAATAATACTATTGGCCTACTGATAGTTTTACCATCATAACTCAATTGTCCCTAGTCGGCCCCACGCGCTAGCTTTTGATCAAAATATAATTAATAGTGATTTTACGTTGTTTTTGCGATTTAAAATAAAGCAACTGCTTTATTTCACTCTAGTTTTTATGTGTTCGCAACAGTAACAATACACGAAACTGCAACAGTAACAGCGCCATCGGAAACTGGTTCAGACCAACAATCGGTGTGCGTCAAGGACGCCTACTCTCTCCAACACTCTTCAACATCTTCCTAGGGCGCATCATGTCAGATGCCCTTGCAGATCACGAAGGCACAGTAAGCATAGGGGGTAGAGTAATCTCCAACCTTCGTTTTGCGGATGACATTAATGGATTGGCTGGAGAGGAACAAGAACTTGAACAGCTGGTACAGAGGCTTGACACCACCTCAAGAACCTATGGAATGGAAATAAGTGCGAGAAGACAAAACTGAAGACCAACAACACCAATGGTATCAAAACAGACATCAAGGCCAATCCCTCAACACAGTGCATAGCTTCAAATATTTAGGAACCATTGTATCAGACAGTGGGTCCAGACAGGAAGTCCCCTCCAGGATCGCACAAAACAACTGCTGCCCTGGCAAGGTTGAAGCCAGTTTGGAAAGACAGGCCCATCAGCCTACATTCCAAGATAAGACTGCTGCGCTCCCTTGTCATCTCCATCTTCCTATACGCTTGCGAAACATGGACCCTCACAGCAGATCTACAACGAAGAATACAAAGCATGGAGATTAGATGCTACAGAAGACTTCTGGGCATTTCCTACACCCAGCACATCATCAACGACGAAGTCCGACAGACCATCACACAAGCCAATGGACAACACGATGACCTGCTCACAGTGGTGAAAAAACGGAAACTCCGATGTTATGGCCACATTACCAGATCATCAGGTCTTGCAAAGACCGTCCTGCAAGGCACAGTGCAAGGAGGTAGAAGAAGAGGGATACCAAAAAAGAGGTGGGATGACAACATTCAAGAATGGACTGGTTTGACTCTGAGGGAAACCATCAGGGTTGCTGAGGACAGAGAAAGATGGAGTACGTTGGTTAAACGATCATCTGTGGTGCCCCTACGACCTCCGAGTTAGGGGATAGTATAGGATAGGATAGGCAACGGTAACGGCTCCGGGAAAAGAGGGATCCACCATTATTTCTGCATTGGCGGGATTGCCTTCAGAGTAAATAAACATGGAGGACTCTCAAGTTAACTGCGATCTTGTGAAAAAAAAAATCAGAAGCGTTGATTCCAGTTTTTTTTTTAAACAATGTAATACTCTTACTACTGCCTCTTCAACAGCCATCTCTTCGTTTTGGGGTAAATAAATACAGAAAAGCTTTTTTTTTTCTTCTGACGGAGATATTCAAAACACTGAACACCCCCGCACAAAAACTGATCTTGACCTTTGGTTTGTGTTCGGGACTTTACAGACGTTTTATCTTCAAATTTGTGGAGTGATGTATGTTGAAAAATAAATAATTAACACAGATTTTGGATAAACAATCTTTTGAAAGACCTTGCATTTAATTATAAAAAGCAGTCAAATTATTTTAAAAAAAAAAAAAAGTTTTCAAGTCTTCAAGCGAACTCTGAAATCCAATACATAATGAAAATTGTAGTCGCTTAAAAATGAATTGTTTACGTAAATAATGCATTGTTTAGCAACATCTTCTAAATAATACATTATTTAGCAAATTCTGCTAATACATTATATAGGTAAACAAATAATTAAGAAACATTTCTAAATAATACATTATTTCACACACTTTGCTAAATAATGCATTATTTAAGTTAATTAACTCCTTATTTAGCAACAATAAATACCGTACACCGCACACTGTAACTATGGTGCAGGGAGGCTTACAAGTTTTTGTTATTTGGCATCTACCTCTTTGTATCAGAAAAATTTAGAAGAAATTATTGTGCTTTCAATGGCATTAAGGGAAATCATCCACACAAACATTTTCGCATCCCGTTTCTGACATCAAAAACTCGTAAGCCTCCCTGCACTATAGTTACGGTGTGACAGATCGGCCGCGCTAACTGTCCAGCGTTGTTCTTGTCAGGAATGGCCTCGACAATCAACGCGCTCGATCTATTCAATGGGAAGACTTACTAAGTTTGATAGATTTGACGAAGAATGAATGAAGAGACGAGAAAAGCTAACGAATTCAACAGATAACACTTTGAAAATTCGACAGAGTTCACACAGATTCAATCTTGTAACTTCTGGAAACATTTTGTTTTGTAGTTATTACTTTTCAATTCATATTTTTACCGTGAAATCGTGCAATCTTCCGTGCGCATTATTAAAATCAGAGAGAGAGAGAGAGAGAGAGAGAGAGAGAGAGAGAGAGAGAGAGAGAGAGAGAGAGAGAGAGAGAGAGAGAGAGAGAGAGAGAGAGAGAGAGAGAGAGAGAGTCTTCTGAATATGACGCATGTTTAGTGTTTACGTCATTATCACTGACCTCGTGTTTTATTTATTTTTAATCACTAAAAAAGGGCGTAGCCCGAAAGTCTATGATTTTATATATTTTTCTTGGTGTTTTTTGTGTATTTTGTTTCTGATTTATATATTAAAATCATAAGAAGAAAGTACAACACAATAGGGCACACCATATATGTTTTACTGGTTCACAAGCCCCAAAAACGTAGCACAAAGTGAAAGTAACACAATAGAGAAAACAATACTAGAAATAAAGACAGAACAAAATTCCTACATTTCCTATCGTTATTCGTGTGGTGCGTGTTTAGTTTTGTTTACTATTCATCTTATCAAACTTATAAGCAGCTTACATGAAGGTGCCTAATAAGTTTGATAAGATGAATAGGAAACAAAACTAAACACGCACCACACGAATAACGATAGGAAATGTAGGAATTTTGTTACAGTCTAAATAAGATCACAAGTGGCTGTAGAATAATCAATTATTTAACTACTTTGTACATTGTACTGTATTAATTACAAACAAAGGTTTAATAATAATATTCCTTAATAATAACAGTAATAATAATATTCCTTGGTGGCTACAAATGGTACAAGATACTGGCCAATAGAAAATGCCACTCCAACTAAGTATACAGGGTGTTCCAAAAGTCTTGGGCACATTTTGACATTGAATATTTCCGAAACTATTAAGGATATAAAAACGCATCTGGTAAATTCAGAAAGCTTGTAATCTCAATTTTTACATGGAATGTTCAAAGATGTTCAATGTGAGCACCATTGGTCACACGACACACATCAAGCCGATAGTCAAATTCTTGCCAAACGCGTCCCAGCATTTTCTTGTTGAGTAAACGCCATTAATGGGTCTGAAAAGAAATAAAAAAATCAACAGCTTTACAAAAACTTAATGTAATTAGCTTTAAAATGGCACAACTTTTATCTTACTACCATTCATAGTAATTGAGATATGGGAACTTCAAATGGAACACACTGTATATAATTTCTTGATAAATATTATAAAGTTGTTTAATTTTATCTTTCTATCTACACATGTGGCTTTATACAACCGGCAAAGAATTATTTAAAATACATTTTCAGAGCACATAATGGAACAATAAGCACATTTTTCTTGTACGGACTTCTACATGTAAGTTAAGAGTCTTGCTGGATGTCAGTCAGCGCCCAGCGTGGTTCCAACGATACATAAAATGGCACTTATGGTTTTAGACTAGGACTGACTAGAATAGAAAACATAAAACAACCTACCAGCAACAATTAAGTCTGGAACCTTCTTACAACTTCGGCACTATGTTTTCCTTCAGATTTGTACATCCCTATAAACTAATGTTTGATTTAAGCATCTACTGGCATAAAATGAACTAAGGCATCGGAAAATGTTACATTTAAGGTGGTACAGTGTAGAATCCTTGCTATAGTCGTTACTAAAACTTCACTTCTTATCGTGTGTTTAAAAAAGGGGTGGGTGGGGAAGAAGTGGAGAGGGGGATGGGGGAGGGGAGAAATTACGCTTCTCTGGCCGGTCGGTTACCGTTGAGGCTTAGCCTACACTCTAGCGCGGTGTCTTCAACAACGCCTATTCTAAACATTGCTCTCTCCTTCGAAGTTAAATCAAAAATAAAATTTATATATTCTGATATTGAATTTAATGCCCAGTCTAATTGTGATGTTATTTAAGAAAACTGAAAAGTATATCTCAAGTAATAGCACATAGATGGTTTAAACCTAACAGGGACTGAGTATACTGAGGAATCCATGGTGATGACTACTTATCGTACTTATCGTATGGTCAGACATTCTTGTAGCCAACACGGCTACAATTATAATAACAATTGGCTGCTTGAGTTGTTATCAAAGCTGTCAACATATCATTAAAGTATTTTCTTCACGCTTCGGATCTTTTTCGAGAAAACGAGAACAATGTCAGGAATTGCCATCTTTTCATCTGCAGAAGCCATCGTCATCTGTATGGTGATGATAGCGTGGACATTGGAGAGATATACAGCAGAAGTCCCCAGTGGATCCGTTAAAGAAATTCGTTCAGAAACCGCCAGACTTCTGGAAGACGTACTGTCACGACCTGTAGTGAAGTCGCTGAACAAGCAAAGGACAGACAGGTTGATAGAGAATCTTGACCCTCTACTCCCGACCATTACCCACATTATCAACGAGAGTCTGTCATCTGGTGTAGTTCCATCTGTGCTCAAGGCGGCTGTCATCAAACCCCTCCTTAAAAAAACAAGTTTAGACAAAAATAATCTAAAGAACTATAGACCTGTTTCAAACCTCTCCTTCCTGTCCAAAGTCATAGAAAAAATTGTTCTCAAACAACTGTTTGCCTACCTATATGATAACGCTTTACTTTGCCCCAACCAGTCTGCCTACCGACCCTTCCACAGCACTGAGACAGCCCTCCTAAAGGTAACCAATGATCTGTTGCTTGCCTTAGATAATGGTAACGTCTCCATTCTCACCTTATTAGACCTCTCAGCCGCCTTGACACAGTCGACCGCCACATTCTCTTTAACACTCTTCAACACTACTTTGGAATCTCTGGCTCGGTCCTGGCTTGGTTCCACTCATATCTTTCTGACAGATCACAAGTAGTCACTGTCGATGGCTGTTTCTCCAGCATAGCAGACTTGGTGTGCGGCGTGCTTCAGGGCTCCGTTTTAGGGCCGGTGTTATTCACTCTGTACACCAAGCCACTGCTTCTCCTGCTCGGAAGGCAAGCTGTTGAGAGTCAGTCATTTGCAGATGATACACAACTTTATAAATCCACTGCCCCCTCTCTCATTAATTCCACTGTTCATACTTTGGAGAACTGCATCACAGACATTAAGTCATGGATGACACTCAACAAGCTTAAGCTTAATGACGATAAAACCGAAGCCCTCCTCATTCACAAGCACAACACCTCCTTCTCACTCTCACCTCTCCCAACATCGCTTACAGTAACAGGGACAACAAACATTCAGTTCTCATCCTCAGCGAGAAATCTCGGCTACATTCTCTCCGATGACCTGTCCCTCAACAACCACATCTCCAGCGTCTGTCGCTCTGCATACACGGCCATCCGCCAAATCAGCTCCTTTCGCCACTATCTTACTGTCACTGCCACCAAAACCCTAGTCTGCGCTCTCGTCCTTTCTCGTCTTGACTATTGCAACTCTCTCCTCGCTGGCTCCCCAAAACACATCATTGACAAACTACAAAAGGTTCAGAACTCAGCAGCTAGACTAGTATTCCGAGCAAAGAAACGCGATCACATCACACCTCTACTACATTCCCTTCACTGGCTTCCTGTGCAAGCACGCGTAGAGTACAAACTCTCTGTTCTCTGTCACAACTTCTTCACAGATTCTTGTCCTGACCTTGCTGATCTACTGTCTGTCTACTCCCCTTCACGCACTTTAAGATCTTCTGCTGACACTCACACACTCAAGGTTCCCGTCACCCGCACTAAGACATACGGCCAACGTGCATTCGCTTACTCCGCACCCAAGCAGTGGAATTCCCTTCCCTCCCATATCCGCAACATACAATCAACACAAGCATTCAAAAAGGCTCTCAAAACCCACCTCTTTAAACTGCATTATTCAGACTGATTTGTATCCCGCTGCCATTCTCTCCTCTTTTGTCTCTGTCTGATCCTTAAGTGTATACACGCTGTAAATATTTATACTGTTTTTCTTCCTGGGTTTTAGTTCCACCGGGCATATAAATTGTATTCACAGGTTTTTGATATTCTATTTATGTCTTTTTTTGTCATTTATGTACATAGTTGTAAATAGTCTATTTCTGTCTTTTTTGTCATTTGTTTACATAGTTGTAAATAGTTTTTACCTTTACTGTTCCGTCTTTTGGTGTATCGTAGCAAAAGTGGTGTTTGATCGAGTGCATGTATTCCTGCAAAATCATCGGAAACGATCATACACTAGTTGTTTTTTTTTTTTAAAGATTAAAGCGCATTTTCGTTTTACGACTTTTCCCGCCGCGCTTTATCTAAAAATTCTCAGAGCTTGTTTCTATAATGTTTTGCTTGCAGATACTTCAGACTTTAGCCTATCACTCCATCTTTTTCTTTTTCTTCGTTAGGATAAAGCCGAGCCACAACGCCTCCAAAAAAATTAACACGTTTTAAAAAATTTTGATTTTTCGGCTATGTGTTTGGTGAGTATCTGAAAATACATTTGAATAGCTAATCATCTTGTTATTATTGTGTTCGAGCTACGTATGCAGCTTGATATTTATAGTGCTTTTACCGTTTTAGTGCTGCAAATGTAATTGCTCAAATTGAGATTAATACAGTTGTATTGTATAGTAGCCTACTATATTATATTATATTATATTATATTATATTATATTATATTATATTATATTATATTATATTATATTATATTATATTAAATTATATTATATTATATTATATTATATTATATTATATTATATTATATTATATTATATTATATTATATTATATTACGCGGGGTGTCGGATAGCGCAGTGGTTGGAGCACTCGCTACTGTGTCACAAGTTAAGCACCGTCCAGTGCGGTTAGCACTTGGATGGGTGACCGCAAAAACGTGAAGCGACAAATAACAACGCTCCCAGTTGACTCAACTGTGACTGAGTACCTCCTCTCTTAAGGGTGGGGAAGGTAAAGCAGCGAGGGAGAGAGATAGGCATCACCCTCATTACGCTGGCCCAAGACAAGTGTGATCTCCAACATCACGCTCCCCTACGGCCACAAGGCTATGGGATTACCTTTACCTTTTTTTTTTATATTATATTATATTATTGGTAATGTGCCTATGCAGCTTGAACAATGTCTGTCCAGCGGTAGGCTACTTGAGACGGTACACACTTGAGATAGATGGCGTGCAACAAGCCGACCGACGGACGTACCGGTGTGACATCGTCACAGTTCCTAGTATCTTAGCTGGGCTGGGAGCGAATGGGAGCATTTTGATTTGTCGACGCGTTACAAAATTCGACGCATGCGCACAGTGCTATCATGGTCTTCGTAAGGGTTAGGGTTAGGGTTTGGGTTAGAGTTAAGAGTTTAGGGTTAGGGTTAGGGTTTGGGTTAGGGTTAAGGGTTATGATGCCTAAGAACTTCGTGAAAAAGCCGGCCCGACATGACCTGGCGCATGCGCAAATGCGCTCGGATAAACTAGGAGACCCGGAACTTGAAGGATGTGACACCGGCCGAGCGGAAAGACGGACGGACAATTGGCTCCCTCTGATTCCCGACTACTTCAAAGTATTTCCAGAGGAGTCAGGAAATTACATTTTTATGACGTGCATCCCATTAGCTGTGTGGCTTTGTTTGCAAGAATTGTTGTTTAACCGTTCAGCCACTTGCAATGCTTGTCTCGCTGGAATAAAATCCAATACAGTGTATATTTGGAATACGCACAACTCTATACCACGATCGCAGGCTCTGGGGCGCAGGATCTGTCATCTTTTAATTTGTTAGATGTGGTAAGCCCAACGCTTCATTATTATTTGTGTTCCAATCACTGGTAGAGAAAGTATTTTACTTTGCCACTGTGTAGTATAAACATGGTTTGCTGATTTAATAATAAAAAACCGATTGTTCCTAAAAGGTTTCTGTTTGCTTTCTTTCTCTATGACACCAGCATTAACAGTGGCTGCGCGGGAAAAGCGAAAAGCGCCGCCCATTCCAAGTCCCCGCCCCCCTCTCCCCTTTCCCCTCCGACCATCACCCCTACCTCCACCTTCTTCGCACCCTCTCAACCTTTTCCGTGTCATGTCTCCTCCATGCCCCTCTTTTCTGCCAACCCTCCCCCATCAAATCCACAAATCTCCATTCCTGCACGTCTTTCTCAGGAACATTATAATTGTATTGTGATCAAATTACGTGTCTATGATGACGATGATGATGATGATGATGATGATGATGATGATGATGATGATGATGATGACAATCGCTGCTGCTCATGATGTAGCTGTGCTGGGTGCTGTTTATTATGAGTCGGGAAAATTTCAATTCAATTAGTTACAATTTCTCAATCTTTAAAGTGCTTAAAACCACGGAATATATTAATCGACTAGTGGTTTTTGTACCCTGGCTTGCCAGGGTACACAGGTTGCTGTTTAAAATGTAGACAGAGAGGCAACTGTTGTCTGCGAGTTTCATTTGGACGATGATACCTCCCCATATCCCCCTTGATACCTCACCATACCCCCCCACCCCCCTGATATCTCCCCCCCATGATGCCTCACCATACCCCCTTGATACCTCCCGAACCCACTTGATACCTCGATCCTATACCCCCTTGATACCTTCCGTACCCCCCCCACCCCCCTTGTAACCTACCTGTACCCTCCTTGATACTTCCCCGTTGATCGTTTCGCAGGTATGGATGAAAGAAATCGACCATCACCATACCCCCTTATATATACCCGTATCCCCGTTATGCCTACCCATGCCCCTTTAAACCTACGCGTAGCCCCCTTTTACCTACACGTACCACCCCATCCCAAATCCTTGGTAATAATAATAATAACAATAATAATAATAATAATAATAATAATAATAATAATAATAATAATAATAATAATAATAATAATAATAATAATAATAATAATAATAATAATAAAAATAATATTGAATAGAGAATAATATAATTAGAAATCATAAAAAACACCAAGGTTTTAAAATAAAATGTGATATAAGATATAATAATAATAATAATAATAATAATAATAATAATAATAATAATAATAATTATTATTATTATTATTATTATTATTATTATTATTATTATTATTATTATTAGTTTCTTAATACTACTACTACTACTACTACTACTACTATTACTACTACTACTAATAATAATAAATAAGTTAAAAGTAAAAAGCCTAAATTAAAAAGAGAAATATCCATATTGTAGTGTAAAAGAAAAACAACATTAAAAAATATGGCCCGCGAGAGATTTGAACTTGGGTCGCCTGCACGGTAGGCGAATGCCTTAATAATAATAATAATAAAAATAATAATAATAATAATAATAATAATAATAATAATAATAATAATAATAATAATAATAATAATAATAATAATAATAATAATAATAATAATAATATCGAATATAGAATAATACAAATAGAAATCATAAAAAACACCAAGGTTTTAAAATAAAATTCGATATAAGATATTATAATTATTATAATAATAATTATTATTATTAATATTATAATTATTATAATAATAATAATTATTATTATTATTATTATTAGTTTATAAATAAATTAATAATAATAATAATAATAATAATAATAATAATAATAATAATAATAATAATAATAAATAAGTTAAAAGTAAAAAGCCTAAATAAAAAAAATATATATCCATATTGTAGTGTAAAAAAAAAAGTGGCCTGCGTGAGGTTTGAACTCGGGTCGCCTGTCACGATAGGCGAATGTCTTACAAAGTCAGCTACCAAGGCTTCGTATAAAGATTTTTTTTGAATAAATTTACGTCCCCGGACACATTAAGCGTATAGGGGACGGGTGAAACACCACTTTGATCATATAAAGATCATCAATTTTTTGGTCTATATGGGAAAACATGCTGAAACATCGATTCGATTTTTAATTAATCAAATTTAATTAGTTAAACACAAAATTTTGTAAGATTGGTGACCAGAGTGCAAAAGTGTTTTGAATGGAAATAAAACAAAATTTGCGGTATTACAAAACGGCACGTTCTTGACACGGGTTGAATGGAAACCGCGCGCAGAATGAGGCTATTGCAGTTTGTGGACATTTTGTTTATTTATTTATCTCAGAAACGGTTAAACGTTCGGTAAGGAAATGTCGGCTATAACGATTTCGCTGGTTTTGAGCACACAGCAGGCCGATTCCCAGCGGCCAGCACCAGCCCAGATCAGCGTCCATACCGGACAAACTTTATAGTAGAGGCGAAGAAGGACTTCCGGCTAAGCAATTTATATATATAGATGATAGTTGTGGAGTCTGTGGAAGGACCTAGCTGGCAAGTCAACTGTAGCCATCGTGTGGTACACCCTAGTGACTATCCAAATCCATAGGAGCTAATTGCGTGCCTGTTATTTTTCAACCGTGAAGTCCATACAGTGGCATTTGCTGTGCACACATTCATAATAACGTGTCAGCCGATGTTTTCCGCTATTATTTGGTGTTGAATAGATTGCCCCGTTTAAACAAATTTGCTTCAGAACACATCTCGAATGAAACCAACGAGAGCAGAATCCACATACACTTAAATTATATATTCTCATCGAACCCCGTGCGATGCCTCAAACGACTAAAAATGTAATTTCTTGCCGGGAAAAAACTGAAATGAAATGAATAGTCTATTAAGCTTAAATAACAAAATGCAAGCAGAATGAGAGCAGCACACAAAGAATTTAGATTACAGCAATTCGCCAATGTGTCACGTTGGCAGTATTATCATGTTCCGAACGAATCATCGATTGTTTAGAAGCTGAACAAAAAGACCACTGGTTGCAGCAACGATTACAACAAAGATTAGTTAGGAACAGAAGCAGATTTTCTTTTTTCCGTGTAGCTACCGTCATTAGTGAGAGATGGCCTTGTGAATCGAAACAATATTTGATTTAATACTCCGCAAAAGCATTGTGTGTGCCTGAACTCATCTTACTTCTGAACGTTTTTTTTTTTTTAAAAGCACTATATATTCCACATTTCTGAACATTTGCTTCAAATCGTTTGGACATGATCGTCATCAATCGCTGTCGATCCTCAACAAATACGATGATGTTGATTTCACTGCGTGTTCCAACGCCAGAATTATTGCGTGTTATAGTGCCTGCCTGTCTGTTTTCTATTGCGATGTGTGCGACGGTATGGCCGGAAGACACAATAGACGGTGGTGTTGCCGATGCGGCGAATCCTCGCCAAGCGATGACCAGACTGAGCTCGCATCTGAAGGACCTGCCCACATCGAGGGAAAGGATAGCCCCAGTGGTGACCATGCAGTCCGGAGGCTTCATAGTGAATATTACAGTTGTTGCAGCCATCGCGTCAGTCCTGGGCATTGACGACGCTCGTCAGACCATGACGTCAAGTATGTTTATGAAGGTCATTTGGAAAGATCCAACCCTCTCCTGGAACGCCAGCGACTATAACGATGTGACCCAGCTGTCCTTGCCTTCAGATTCTGTCTGGACCCCCGATCTCTACTTCTCCAACTCTATCGATAAGAAGGTGCTGCTGGACGACTCATCGACCGTCGACGTACAGAGTGACGGCACGGTAACCGGAAGCATTGACCTCTTTGTGGAGACTCAGTGCAAAATGGACATGAGCAATTATCCCTATGACACTCAGACTTGCCACTTATTATTCTCGTCTAAGACTACCTCGTTCTTTCTTTTTGTGTTCTTCGCAAATGTGATTACCGAGAAGGAGTCCACGATGGGCAAATCAATGCTCTACAGCAGCCAATGGACTGTAGAAAGTGTGAGCACGCCACAGATCCCTGTGGCCAAGGGCATAAATATTTATTCAATCAGCCTGGTCGTGAAGCGTAAGGCCATCTTCTATACGGTGTGTCTGGTGTTGCCCACGGTGCTAACGTCCTTCATGAACACCCTGGTCTTCCTCGTACCCTTGCAGTCAGGGGAGAAGATCTCCTTCCTCGTCACCATCTTCGTATCCACCTCCGTCTTCGTCGGCTTCTTCAACGACGGCATGCCACGAGGTCTGGATAGCGTGCCCAACGCGCTAAAGATTCTCCTATTCGTCATGGGTCAGAGCTTTTTCATCCTCCTGGTTACTTTGTACATCTTGCACAAAGGACACCACGGCAGTGAGGTACAGAAGACCCCAGGTTCTACCGGTTCTTCGCACACCTCGCATGATCTCGTAAACGAAACTCGCGACCGGCACAGCCCGAACAGGCAACCATCTCTGATATCCAAATTTGTCAATGTTAAGGTAGCTAGCGTCGATTCCACCATGAATCACGAAGAAGATACCAACCCTAAAGCTTACAGGCAAAGCGCTCCCCGACCACGTTGCAAATGCTTCAACACTACAGTAAAGTGTCTGGATTGGGTTCTGTTCCTGATTATTTTTTTAGTCAACGTCATTGTATGGCTCTTTCTCTTGAACTGAGGAATGTATTGCCAAGAGGCCGTTTTGACTTATCCCACGATTCCAGGTACATTTTGTTAATGAAAGTAGGCATCGTCTAATGGATGATGGTGATGGCGACGACAGCGATGTCAATGATGATGATTTTTTAAAAACACATTTCTCTGTAGTGTGTTGTCATAAATTTAGACAAACGTGGGGTGAATTATTTTTTAACTTCTTGTATTCTTTTATCTTTGAGATTGGTCTAATAAATTGTAATCGCTTTTATAATTCTAAAACAATCTAAACTTAACGACAACGATGATGATGATGATGATGATGATGATAATGATGATGATGACGACGACGAAAAAGAAGAAGAAGAAGATGATGATGATGACCACGACGATGATGACCGCGATCACAATGATGAAGAAGAAAAAGGCGAAGAAGAAGAAGATGGTGATAATGATGATTGATGATGATTGATGGTGATGATTGATAACGATTGATGGTGGTGACTGATAACGATTGACGATGATGACGATGATGATGATGATGATGATGATGATGATGATGATGATGATGATAATGATGATGATGATGATGATTGGAGTCTTATATAACGCGAGTATGTGTGCTCCTAAGCTATAGCAAGTACTGTGCTGTTTAATTTTGTTTTTAAATATTAGTTTACAGTACTGACTGATACGATTTACACTATAATCAGTACAGTTATGAACGCTGTCAAGGTCATATATAAGAGCATATAGACTCACCTTTGCCGTTTAAAAAAGCGTAGCTTAAAAAAAGCGTAGCTTTGCAGTGCTTGTACTGAAATGTACCGAACTTTACCATGATATGTACCCTGAAGAAAATATTAAGTAGATCTTAGCCGACAAGAGATATATTACAAGTGTCCGTGAACTTGTTGTTGTTGTTGTTGTTGTTGTTGTTGTTGTTGGGTTAATTAAAGTTCGTCGAGATCAAAACTGCCCCTCTCCCCTCTCCCAAATGTTAATAAATAAATAAAAAAAACATAAAGGTTGGTTGATTGTTTTATTAACGTCTTCTTCATCGAGAAGATAAGACGTACGCACGCATTCACACACATTTAAACCAGATATATACATACATCCATACATTTAAAATACATAATTATATAAACTGAGCAACTGGAGAATCAATCAAAGCTTTTGCTAATCTACCGCTTTCATCAAAGCTTATGTTATCAATGGAATCTATAAAATAAACATCAGTTGGCAAAAATTGGACGCATAGTACTGCATTGAAATAATACATGTTTCAAAGAAATAGATTCACCACATATACATTTGAAATTTTTACAATATTTAGTTTTAATTGAGTTTAATATTAATCTATGTACCATGCGTGAAATTGATCTAGCAATTCCACAAGGTTTATTATAGTTGCAATTAAGTTTAATCTCCTTTACAAATTTATTTTCTATAGAGTTTTGAATTTCTTTAGAAGACAACGGTATGAGAATTAATATTTGAAGCACCAAATTTTACAGCCCGATCAACCCAATCATAATAAAGGAAACCACTATGTGAGGGAATCCAGACAAAATTCACCTGAGTGCCATTAGTAATCAAACTGTGAATAATATTTGTAATTTCCAAAATTATTTATTTTCTTTTACCATGATTACCTGAATTCAATGCTTGTAAAACTGACATTGAATCTACGCATAAAACAATGCTGAATATACTCACAGAAAGATTAGAAATTGTATTTAGAGCCATTAATATCGCAATTAATTCAGCAGTGAATATCGAATATCCTTTCCCTAAATGATATGATTCTGATATATTTAAATCCGGTATTACAAACGCAGCTCCTGCTTCATCTGTTTGAAGAACAGATACAAAAAATAAAATAATACAAATTCGCGCTAAAAGACGTACTATTAGATTATATATTAATTTTATACATGTTTGTGTCTAATATTTGCAACAATTGACTCTAAACTTCGTGTCCGACCATTCAAAAGATCGTCTGCTATGTAGGCACTGGTTGGCTTATCTATATACAAGCACGAAAAACACTTTAAAAACAAACTTTTTTTTTCTTTCTTATTATCCTTGTTTTTTTTTGTTCACTTCTTTCATCCCTTCTTTTTTCTACGTTATTGTAGCTTCCCTAAATAAATCAAATTGTCTGAAAGTAAATATATACTACTCTAAATAATTGAAGGGCCACTCTCATATTTCATTTTAGTTTAATTATTTTTTGCTGCTATCAATAATATCGCTTATATTGCTTATTTCAAAACTTATCCTGTACAGTTACATTCAAGACAATCTTATTCTGATAAGGAATCACATGTGTGAGTTTTGAACTTTCTGCACTGAGTTGAAAACCAAACCCAATTTTTACAAAAAAAAATGACCCTAATTTACTGTTGTCTTGGTAATAAAGCAAAATTTTCAACTTTAAAAAGTGATTTGCACGCGAAAGGCTTGCATTTTCTGAGTTCAGTTCAACAATCGGCGCTTTTTTCTGGGTATAAATGGCAGCGCTTTTGCTGCTTTTCTAACCATGCCCCCAAGGCGACGATTGACTGATGCGGATAGAGGCAGAGCTATTGCATGGCTTCAGGAAGGGGTGGGGTGAGAGAAGTTGGCAGGCGGCTGGGAGTGTCCCACTCCGTTGTCCAAAGGCTGCGGGAGCACTTTAACAACACTGGAAGCGTCCAAGAACCAAGAAGGTCCGGACGCCCCCGCGTTACCACTGCAAGACAAGACCATTTCATCACCCTGTCAGCTCTGAGGATGAGGTCCGCTACAGCAAACACCATCAGAAGACAGCTTCACCCAGCCAGCAATGTTAACGTCAGCGACCAGACAATTCGCAACCGTCTACACGAGGCAAACCTACGATCAAGACGACCAGCAGTACGGCCTTTGCTCACCCCAGCTCACTGTGCAGCGCGTTTGGCCTGGGCTCGGCGTCATTTGGTGTGGACTAGGCAACATTGGTCAAGGGTGCTCTTTACAGACGAGTCTCGGTTCTCCTTGTCTTTCAACGACCGTCGAGTGAATGTTTGGAGGCGTCCACGGGAGCGTTTTGCTGATGCGACGGTGCGCGAGCATGATCGCTTTGATGGTGGATCTGTCATGATGTGGGGTGGCTTCGCATTAAACTTCAGAACACCCCTGCTCCAAATTCATGGCAACTTAAACGGTATTGGCTACAGGGATGACGTCCTACAACCTAGGGTTCTCCCAGATCTGCGGGCCATTGGGGAAGGTGCCATACTACAGGACGATAATGCCAGACCCCACCGAGCGCGTATCGTCAATGACTTCCTGCAGCAACAGCACGTCATAAGGATGGATTGGCCGGCTAGATCACCTGATTTGAACCCCATAGAACATCTGTGGGATGTCTTGGGTCGACAGACACGGGCAAACCTCCCTCCAGGAGCTAACCTTGAAGTTCTGGCCCACGTTCTCCAGCAAGAGTGGTTGGTCATCCTATGAAACATCCTCCATAACCTGATGCGGTCCATGAGACAACGATGCCAAGACTGCATTGATGCAAACGGTGGCCACACCCGATACTGACTCTATAGATATTTGGTTTCTAAAGTTTTGATTTTGTAAATGAGAAGTAAGTCCAGTTAAATTGAATTTACTCGGATTTTAAGCGACTGATGTCTAAAATCTTTTTTTGTTATTGATGCAGAAATGATTGCAATAAAATATGATGAGCTAATAAATTGAATTCGTGTTTCTGATTTAAAGAGAGACCCGTATGTCCAAGTGGCCCTTGTATTATTTTGAGTAGAAAACATACTTGTAAAACTGACCTCGTTTCACCGTATATTTTTTAAAGTTTATTTGTTCATACTTTTCAAAACGTGTATAAAAGACATTAAGATCATTGGCCAATTTCTCCTCATCTTCAGTCAGCAAAACACTCCGCTGTGGTTTGTAGCCGGTGATGGTCGAAATGTTTTGCCAATACTGCCTAGAGTTGCACTGCCGAAAGTTGTCTTCAAGCTTGGACGAGTACTTCTTCTCCGCTTTGATTTTTCTGTCGATCCTCTTCTGGATTTCCCGCATGCCTTCCCTATCTCCCTCCTGGAGCGCAGCGTGTCTGTCCCTCAGCAGCTGTCTCAGCTCGGCTGTGACCCAGGGCTTGCTGTTAGGGTACACTTTTACTTCCTTCATCTCCACCAACAGATCCACACAAAAGTTAATGTAGTCTGAGACAGCACTGGTAGCCTCATCGAGGGAGCTGCCGTCTTCTAGGAAAATATCCCAGTCGGTGCAGGCAAAGCAACCATTGAGGATCTCCACCGACTCTGGGCTCCAGACTTTGATGGACTGGACTGCAGGCTTGGAGCATGTCAACTTCTGTTTGTAGATGGGGATGAGTTGTACCATGGTATGGACAAATCGACCCAAGTTGGGAAGCGCACGAGACTTGAAGGCGTTCTTAATGTTGCCATAACAGAGATCAAGGGTGTTGTCTTACAAGAGAACATTTAGGCACACACAGTCTGCGACCAGAGGGCAACATTTCATAATACTTTGCTAAAACATGTGAAGTGTCTTTCATAACCACTCCCGCCTTCCTCACCACACGGTATTCATGCAGTTCTCTCAAACTGTTTTGTCTTTCACCCGTCACTCTCGCACATACTCTCACCAATCTGTCAAGCACCCTCTTGTTCTTTACACTTAGCCCTCCAAACCAGCAGATAAAACCAAAAGTCAAAACTGATTCATTAAAACAGCGATAAAAAGAAGAAAGAATCGGTCGGCTGATGTTCAAAGAACGGAGTTTCTGAAGGCAGTACAGTCGAGGTCGGCATTTCTTTTCTATCGCAGCTGTGTTTTGGTCAAAGGACAGTTTGTTGTCGAGAATCGTCCACAGGTATTTGTAGTTTATCACTCTCTCCACTTTCGCACCGTCTATGTACAGGTCGGGGATGGGGGCGGGGTCTCGTCGGAAGTCGATCGTCATTTCTTTTGTCTTCGTCACGTTAAGGTCAAGAAAGTTGTCTTTGCACCATGTGCAGAAGCGGTTAACTTGTTGAAAGTAGACAGTGTCAGAATCGGAAAGGTCTTCGAGAGCGGTGTCGTCGGAGTATTTGATGAGAGGTGAGGAGTCAGAGCCAGTACAGTAATTAGTGTAGAGGGTGAACAGAATCGGTGACAGAACAGTACCTTGAGGAGAGCCAGTAGAAGTTTTTAGGGTGCCATAGAGAGAGTGTTGAAAGGAAACGGCTTGAGTTCTATTGGTGAGAAAACTGGTGATCCACAGAATTAGTTTAGGATCGACACGGAGCTCCAGGAGCTTCATTGCCATCAGGTGAGGTTGAATAGTGTTAAATGCAGAAGAAAAATCAATGAATAGGATGCGAACTAACGAGCCAGCGTTTTCTAGGTGATTGTATGCATTGTTGAGTAGGTCAGTGTTGCGTCGTCAGTGGATCTGTTTTGCTTGTATGCGAATTGGTGTGGGTCAAGTTGATGTTGTTTATGCTGCTTAAGCTGGCCCAGAACGATTCGCTCAAAGCATTTAAAGACGATAGGAGTCAGAGCAACAGGTCGGTAATCGTTGAGTTCAGAAGGGCTTTTAGACTTGGGAACAGGACAGATTGTAGAAGACTTCCAGAGAGAGGGGACAGTGCAGGAGCGAAGAGACCAGGAAAAGGGAAGGGATATAAATTATAGAATTATGAATTGATGTAATGCATATATATATAAACAGGTCAAGATGGCGGACGGCGGAAGGAGTTATTTCCCATATATTGTTTATTTCTTATTAGGATAGATTAGTAAGACGATTTATTTGTTGACCAGATTGGGCCTACTTCTGCCTGTTTCTTGTATTTCCTGTATTTGCGGTTTTGGGCTGTACTTGATGTCGCGCGCTTCTATTGCTGCTACCACTGCCGTTTCCTCCATTCTGGCGTTGAGGGTGCTGCACTGAGGGGTTGCGTGCTCATCGCCGCCTGGGCACTTCGTGACACCCCAGACGACCGGTATAGAAGGCCAGATTATACCCCGCCTCAAGTATACCCAGGGTATAAACTGGCCTAGCCCAGACTATGCCCCCGTATAAACTGGCCTAGCCCAGACTATACCCCTGGGTATTATCTGGCCTAGGCTCGTTTAACCCTCTCCTGCCCATTATAACCCCCCCCCCCCACTACGGAAGACCTTATCCTTCACGATACTCTTTCATTTATGTGTTGTAATTGTTCTGATGCACTCAGATAGATAGATAGACAGACAGACGGATAGATAGATAGATAGATAGATAGAGAGAGAGAGAGAGAGAGAGAGAGAGAGAGAGAGAGAGAGAGAGAGAGAGAGAGATAGAGTTAGGGTTAGGGTTAGTTTTTTTTAGTTTTTTTTTTTTTTACACGCAAGATAAAAGCTGTTAGCTGAGTTCATTCAGTTTTGTTTTTTTTAACATGCAAGCTGTTACCTGAGAGTTGGTCACGCAAACGGTCATGTAGAACAAACCCATGAGTGAAATCTCTTTAGGTGGGGGTATATTCCGGGCGCGAGGGGTATGACCTGGCCTAGGCTGATATATACTCAAGGGGTTAAACCCGCCTAGGCTACATTATACCCAGGGTATAAAGTAGCCAGGGGTATATTCCGGCCTGTTACACCGGGAGACGACCACTTGGGTTTTCTGCATATGGCACAGCGCACTTCCACAGCCCTACACACTTACATCACACCCCCGTAGACCACACACACAAGTTTAGAGCAGTGTGCTTTACTATCTTTGTGTTGATTGATTCATTTGGTGATTATCTAGAAAAGTAAGAGTGCTACAGACAGTGAACGTTTGAGTATCAAAACCAGACAATTTAATTAAATACATTCTTCAAGTCTTGCTGACTGAACTCCTTAACCTTTAATCGGATTTACTTCAGCTTTATTTGCTCATTGTTGCATATTGTTGTGTGGGCATCTTGTGTACAGCTTCTAAGGGTCTCAGGTTAGACAAGGGAGGTAATTTTTTGTTAATTGTTGGGGTTGTGGGTCCGGATAAGGGTTGGGGGCGGTTTAGATTTCCCGTTATCCTGTGTGTTTGTTGTTGAATAAAAGAGTGTGTTACACTCGATGTTGTTTTTTTATCAGTTGATTCAGCCCCGATGCTTGAAATCTGATAAGTGTAACTCAGATTCGTTTATCCACGCAGCCCGCTCACTCATCACCAGTAAACAGTAAACCAGTAAACTTCGAGTGCTTGCCCCGTCAGAAGTGCACTGAGTCGAATCGCCCAGTCTAGAGGTTGCAAGTTAGAGCTTCCGGCGAACCTTTCAAATCTCGCCAGATAACTATCGATCTGGTCCTTCCCGTCGACGAACGCTGGCAATTTGGGAGCCTTGTTGTCGCTGATAACATGTGGCGCGTTCTGCTGTTGCTGGATGCGCGCCAACTCTAGCTGGTACTGACGCTCGCCTTCAAGACGCTTCAGCTCGAACTCTCTTTCTTCTCGCCGACGCAGTTCTTCTATTTTTCTTTTTTCACGACGTCGTTGCTCTTCTTTTTCTTGCCACTGCTGTTCTCTTTCTTGACGCCGCTGTTCTAATTCTAGACGCTTCTGTTCTAATTCCATTTCTTCACGCCGCCGAGTACTATTGCTTGTACTATCTCCTGAGCCTTGACGTATTCTACTCCGTTAGCTGCTTGCCTTTTAGATTCAGTTCAAACCCTTTCTGCCAGAAATCGGCCATCTTGATGCAGAGACAGGCAACCTACAGAGACAGGCAACCAACAATAGCTGCTGTTTCAAGGCTCCTCCCTCCAAGACAGAGCAGTACAGAGGCTCGTTCTTTGTCAAGACAGTGATCGAGTGGAACAACCTCGACGATATCACCGTCACCATGCCCACGCCCAACGCCTTCTCAGCAGCGTTAGGGCGGCAGAAACCAGTGTGAACAACCCTGTGTTTTTATCAAGTTTTTAACCGTTTGGATTATAACCTTTTAAACAGTCAGTGTACCCATTGCCTACATCTGGGCAAACGGACGGTTAAAACCGCTAGGTACAGCAGCAAGAAGACCAGCTGAAGTGTAAATATTACTGTTAAAGATTTTTCTTAGATGCGCACACCCTAAAACGTCACGTTGATAGTCGTCATCGGCTTCTGTGGCGCACCCGCCAATCAACATCCACAGGCGGGCTATCCAGATCCAGATCCAGATGCTTTTCTGGAAAGTTCTTGACTATGCTGCACCTTTCTAGACTTTTCTAGAACAGCACGCTTTCTGCAGTAGCGCTGATGCTTGTCACTAGTCGCTTTCGCTGAGGCAGGCCCCGCTGTCCTCGTCGTATGCGACGCTGCACCACGCTGGTGTTGATGTACACGCTCTTGTGTTGAAGTAGACGCGACGTCCGCTCGTCGCTCTCTGTAATACTGGCGATGTAGCTCCGAGACTGTCCCTCGACGTAGTCTTGCGGCAGCCACATAGTCCCGATCTGTTGTTCGCTCACGAAGCAACTCTTCAGCGACTACACGCCTTTGCAGTCAACCCGAATCTATCGGGGATGTAGACCAGTATGTTGGCCCCTCCCGACGCAACTCGTTGGCGGCTACCCTCGATGACTGCCTCTCGTAACGTTGACTCGCTTGTTGTAGCAGTTGAACCCTTGGCTATGGCGTAGATATCAGCTTGCCCCCCCCCCCCCCCCCCCCCCCCCCCCCCCCAAATGCTACACTCGATGTTGATTTTTATCAGTTGATTCAGCCCCGATGCTTCAAATCTGATAAGTGTAACTCAGATTCGTTTATCCACGCAGCCCGCTCACTCATCAACAAGGCAGAAGTCGTCGTATGTAGTTTTCCAACTGTATTCAGCGAGCATCAGCAACTGCATACAATCGCTTTTTCCACTCTCAACTTTTTACTTTCAACACAACACACATTTGAAACAGTGCGGCACTATATATATAAAGCCTCTCTACCCTCCACAAAAAGTGAGAATACCCCAGCGTGACACACCTCAACCAATCAGAACAAAATTTGTCATCACTGTCTCACGTCATACAACCGTATTTGGAATGGAAGCTTCTTTAGTTACCACTAGAATTATCCATGCGCTTAGATCGATAGTAAACAACCAACTCTAGAAAATTATCAAATAATATCGACCAACTAAAACCACCAACGTTATACAAAGCTTCTTCTAATAACAACGCAAAATCAAATCAAGGATAAAAACACTCTGTTATTGCATGCTTAGCAAAACAAAACGATCGCATCTATCGTGCGCGTCACACACGAACTATCGTGCGCGTTTCAACGTAAAAAAAGAAGGTAAAGTTAAAAGGTAGTCCCATAGCCTGTGGCCGTAGGGGAACCCACTGTTGGAGATCACACTTATCTTGGGCCAGCGTAATGAGGGTGATGCCCATCTCTCTCCCTCGCTGCTTTACCTTCCCCCACCTTAAGAGAGTAGGTACTCAGTCACAGCTGAGTCAACTGGGGGCGTTGTTATTTGTCGCTTCACGTTTTGCGGTCACCCATCCAAGTGCTAACCGCACTGGACGATGCTTAACTTGCACAGTAGCGAGTGCTCCACCCACTGCGCTGTCCGACACCCCCAGCGTTTCAACGTAACAGAGTGTAAATGTTAATATGGCATTTGTGTTAGTTTTTTAGTTTGAGTTTGATTCCTCCACTCGCTGTTTGAGCTGATGATCACTGAACAAACTCGGGTGACGTGACACCACGATGGCAGGCTCGGGGGTGCTGGATATGTCACCTTTTGTTAGATGTGGTAAGCCCAACTCTTCATTATTATTTGTGTTCCGATCACTGGTAGAGAAAGTATTTTACTTTGCCACTGGGTAGTATAACCATGGTTTGCTGATTTAATAGTAAAAACCGATTGTTCCTAAAAGGTTTCTGTTTGCTTTCTTTTTCTATGACACCAAAATTAACAGTGGCTGCGCGGGAAAAGCGAAAAGCGCCGCCCATTCCAAGCCCCCGTCCCCTCTGCCCTTCGACCATCACCCCTACCTCCACCTTCTTGGCACCCTCTCAACCTCTTCCCTGTCATGTCTCCTCCCTTGCCCCTCTTTTCTGCCAACCCTCCCCCATCAAATCCACAAATCTCCATTCCCGCACGTCTTTCTCAGGAACATTATAATTGTATTGTGATCACAATGACTTTGATGATGATGATGATGATGATGATGATGATGGTGATGATGATGATGATGATGATGACAATTGCTGCTGCTCATGATGTAGCTGTGCTGGGTGCTGTTTATTATGAGTCGGGAAAAATTCACTTCAATTAGTTACAATTTCTCAATCTTGAAAGTAGATCTAACATAGTGCTTAAAACCACGGAATATATTAATCGATGATAGTTGTGGAATCTGTGGAAGGACCTAGCTGGCAAGTCAACTGTAGCCATCGTGTGGTACACCCTAGTGACTATCCAAATCCATAGGAGCAAACATTGCGTGCCTGTTATTTTTCACTCGTGAAGTCCATACAGTGGCATTTGCTGTACACACATTCATAAAAACGCGTCAGCCGATGTTTTCCGCTGTTATTTGATGTTGAAAAGATTGCCATGTTTAAACAAATTGCGGCAAAACACATCTGGAATGAAACCAACGAGAGCAGAATCAACATACACCTAAATTATATATTCTCATCGAACCCCGTGCGATGCATCAAACGACTACAAATGTAATGTCTTTCCGGGAAAAAAACTGAAAGGAAATGAATAGTCTATTAAATAACAAAATGCGGGCAGAATGAGAGCAGCACACAAAGAATTTAGATTACAGCAATTCGCCGAGTGTCACGTTGGCAGTATTATCATGTTCCGAACGAATCATCGATTGTTTAGAAGCTGAACAAAAAGACCAATGGTTGCAGCTAGTGTACAGGTTTTAACAGAGATTAGTTAACTACGGGCATTAATGAGAGATGGCCTTGTGAATCGAAACAATATTTGATTTAATACCCCGCAAAGGCATTGTGTGTGCCTGAAATCTCACTTCTGAACGGTTTTTTTTTTAAAGCACTATATATTCTACATTTCTGATCATTTGCTTCAAATCGTTTGGATATGATCGTCATCAATCGCTGTCGAACCTAAAAAAATATGACGATGTTGATTTCGCTGCGTGTTCTAACGCCAGAATTATTGCGTGTTGTAGTGCCTGCCTGTCTGTTTTCTATTGCGATGTGTGCGACGGTATGGCCGGAAGACACAATAGACGATGGTGTTGCCGATGCGGCAACTCCTCGCCAAGCCATGACCAGACTGAGCTCGCATCTGAAGGACCTGCCCACATCGAAGGAAAGGATAGCTCCAGTGGTGACCATGCAGTCCGTAGGCTTCATAGTGAATATTACACTAACTGCAACCATCGCGTCAGTCCTGGGCATCGACGACGCTCGTCAGACCATGACGTCAAGTATGTTTATGAAGGTCATTTGGAAAGATCCGACCCTCACCTGGAACGCCAGCGACTATAACGATGTGACCAAGCTGTCCGTGCCTTCAGAATCTGTCTGGATCCCCGATCTCTACTTCTCCAACTCTATCGATAAGAAGGTGCTGCTGGACGACTCATCAACCGTCGACGTACAGAGTGACGGCACGGTAACCGGACGCATTGACCTCTTTGTGGAGACTCAGTGCGATATGGACATGAGCAATTATCCCTATGACACTCAGACTTGCCCCTTATTATTCTCGTCTAAGACTACCTCGTTCTTTCTTTTCGTGTCCTTCGCAAATGTGTACACCGAGAAGGAGTCCACGGTGGCCAAATCAATGCTCTACAGCAGCCAATGGACTATAGAAAGTGTGAGCACGCCACAGATCCCTGTAAGCAAGGGCATAAATATTTATTCAATCAGCCTGGTCGTGAAGCGTAAGGCCATCTTCTACACGGTGTGTCTGGTGTTGCCCATGGTGCTAACGTCCTTCATGAACACCCTGGTCTTCCTCGTACCCTTGCAGTCAGGGGAGAAGATCTCCTTCCTCGTCACCATCTTCGTATCCACCTCCGTCTTCGTCGGCTTCTTCAACGACGGCATGCCACGAGGACTGGATAGCGTGCCCAACGCGCTAAAGATTCTCCTGTACGTCATGGGTCAGAGCTTTTTCATCCTCCTGGTTACTTTGTACATCTTGCACAAAGGACACCACGGCAGTGAGGTCCAGAAGACCCCAGGTTCTACCGGTTCTTCGCACACCTCCCATGATCTCGTAAACGAAACCCGCGACCGGCACAGCCCGAACAGGCAACCATCTCTGATGTCCAAATTTGTCAATGTTAAGGTAGCTAGCGTCGATTCCACCATGAATCACGAAGAAGATACCAACCCTAAAGCTTACAGGCAAAGCGCTCCCCGACCACGTTGCAAATGCTTCAACACTACAGTAAAGTGTCTGGATTGGGTTCTGTTCCTGATTATTTTTTTAGTCAACGTCATTGTATGGCTCTTTCTCTTCTTCTCTTGAACTGAGGAATTTATTGCCAATAGGTCGTTTTGACTTATCCGGCATTTCTAGGTACATTTTGTTAATGGGAGTTGGCATCGTCTAATGGATGATGATGATGATGACGATGATGACGACGACAACGACGACAATGATGATGATTTTTTTAAAACACATTTCTCTGTAGTGTGTTGTCATAAATTTAGACAAACGTGGGGTGAATTAATTTTTAACTTCTTGTATTCTTTTACCTTTGAGATCGGTCTAATAAATTGTAATAGCCATGCAGATTAACTGTATTCAATTACATTAATATTCGGAGTGATATGTTTATTCTTTTATAACCTAACAATAATTCTGCCTGCATCAATGTTGTAATGATCTCTCTGTCTCTATCGAATATATATATATATATATATATATATATATATATATATATATATATATATATATATATATATATATATATATATATATATATATATATATATATAATCGATTGAGATTTATATATATTTATTAGCTTGTGTATGTGTGTGGTTGTGGTGGTGGGGGAGGGGAGAGTGGGAGTAGGAAAGGGGTATTGGAGGAGGGGGGGGGGGGAAGGGAGTATGTGTATTTTGGTACATTAATTTTCTTAGTGAAATTTTAAATTCTTACCATTGTTAAGGTTTGGGTTAGTTTCAAATCAATTTTATGTTAATTATTTTGTTCTGAATTTGTTATTTCGTTTATTTCACAATTTTCTTAAGGACTAACTGTAAGACAGGTCCATAGGACCTAATGCTATAATACTTTTAAAGGTTTCGACTTCGACTTCTCTCTCTCTCTCTCTCTCTCTCTCTCTCTCTCTCTCTCTCTCTCTCTCTCCAGATAGATAGATAGATAGATAGATAGATAGATAGATAGATAGATAGACAGACAGACAGACATAGATATATAGACAGAGAGATAGATAGATAGATATTATAGGTAATTCAATCAAGAATTGTTAGTTGCTTATTTTGTTTGTAGTCTTCATTATCAAGTTGATTTTATTTTTAATCTTACCCGTGCTTTTGTCATATTTTGTTGCATTAGAATCGCGTGTGTTAACGCATCAAAAGATACATTTTGCTTAAAACAACAACACACGATTATGTTTTTACTGTAAACTATGTTTGGAAGCAGCCCATTCTGGAAATATCTACATATGTTTCAACAATAACCCCAGCAACCACACCCAGAAGCATGCACCCAAGTCGCGACAGACACACAAATAGAGGGGATGGGAAGAGAGAGAGAGAGAGAGAGAGAGAGAGAGAGAGAGAGAGAGAGAGAGAGAGAGAGCGAGAGGATGAGAGAGGGTGAGAGAGAGAGAGTTTACACTACTGTAATTGGGAAAAGCTCAATGGTCTATGTCGCAACACACAATACTTAAGCTTGCAGCAAATATGAGCATTGGGCGATTTGGGTCGAACCTTAAAGTTAACAAACTATTTTATGCTTGCTCGATCTTGGTGTCTAAAAACGTAAGCCTATAAAGCTCCTTGCGCAAGAAGTCGCTTTTATAATTCTAAAACTATCTAAACTTGCCGACAACGATGATGATGATGATGATGATGATGATGACGACGAAATTGAAGATGATGACGATGATGATGATGACCACGACGATGATGACGACGATCACGATGATGAAGAAGAAAAAGGCGAAGAAGAAGATGGTGATGATGATGATTGATGATGATGATGATTGATGATGATGATGATTGATGGTGATGATTGATAACGATTGATGGTGATGATTGATAACGATTAACGATGATGATGATGATGATGATGATGACGATGACGATGATGATTGGAGTCTTATATAACGTGAGTATGTGTGCTTCTAAGCTATAGCAAGTACTGTGCTGTTTAATTTTGTTTTTTAAATATTAGTTTATAGGACTGACTGATACGATTCACACTATATAATCAGTACAGTTATGAACGCTGTCGAGGTCATATATAAGAGCATATAGACCCACCTTTGACGTTTAAAAAAGCGTAGCTTAAAAAAGCGTAGCATTGCAGTGCTTGAACTGAAATGTACCGAACTTTACCATGACATGTACCCTGAAGAAAATATTAAGTAGATCTTAGCCGACAAGAGATATATTACAAGTGTCCGTGAACTTGTTGTTGTTGTTGTTGTTGGGTAAATTAAAGTGCGTCGAGATCAAAACAGCCCCTCCCCCCTTTCCTAAATATTAATAAATATTTTTTTAAATGGTTAGTTGGTTGTTTTATTAACATCGAGAGGATAAGACGTACGCACGCATTTACACACATTTACACCAGATATGTACAAACATCCATACATATAAAATACATAATTATATAAACTGAGCAACTGGAGAATCAATCAAAGCCTTTGCTACTCTAACGCTTACATCAAAGCTTATGTTATTAATGGAATCTATAAAATAAACATCAGTTGGCAAAATTGGACGCATATTACTGCATTGAAATAATACTTGTTTCAGAGAAATAGATTCACCACATATACATTTCAAATTTTTACAATATTTAGTTTTAATTGAGTTTAATATTATTCTATGAGCCATGCTTGAAATTGATCTAGCATTTCCACAAGGTTTATTATAGTTGCAATTAAGTTTAATCTCCTTTACAAATTTATTTTCTATAGAGTTTTGACTTTCTTTAGAAGACAACGGTATTTTTATTGTTTGAGAATTAATATTTGAAGCACCACGTTTTGCAGCCCGATCAGCCCAATCATTATAAAGGAAACCACTATGTGAGGGAAACCAGACACAATTCACCTGAGTGCCATTAGTTATCAAACTGTGAATAATATTTTTAATTTCCAAAATAATTTCTTTTCTTTCACCATAATTATCTGAATTCAATGCTTTGTAAAACTGACATAGAATCTACGCATAAAACAACGCTGAATATACTCACAGAAAGATTAGAAATTGTATTTAGAGCCATTAATATCGCAATTAATTCAGCAGTGAATATCGAATATCCTTTCCCAAAATGATATGATTCGGATATATTTTAATCCGGTATTACAAACGCAGCTCCTGCTTCATCTGTTTGAAGAACAGATACAAAAAATAAAATAATACAAATTCACGCTAAAAGACGGACTATTAGATTATATATTAATTTTATACACATGTTTGTGTCTAATATTTGCAACAATTGACTCTAAACTTCGTCTCCGACCATTCAAAAGATCGTCTGCTATGTATACACTGGTTGGCTTATCTATATACAAGCACGAAAAACACTTACAAAACAAACTTTTTTTTCTTTCTTATTGTCCTTGTTCTTTGTTCACTTCTTTCATCCCTTCTTTTTTCTACGTTATTGTAGCTTCCCTAAATAAATCAAATTGTCTGAAAGTAAATATATAATAGTCAGATTAACATAACTTGCTTCATCGTGGATGGTCCAGTGCTGTATTGTGGTCTCTAGAGGTTATTGACAGCATTCAAAAAAGAAAACAGACTTGTTTAACTGACCTCGTTTCACCGTATATTTTTTAAAGTTTATTTTTAGCCATTCTTCATATCCCCCACCATCACTTCCATCATTTCCACAAATATCCTTCACTTCCACGGTCCACCCCTCTCCCTTGACTCATGTTTGAGTATAAGTAACTGACTGGCTCACAACAAAATAAATTATAATAGACCATGCTCGGATATATGAGGGAAAACAACTTTGGCTGGCATGTTGCGCCCAGAGTTGTCCTACGTTGGGCGAACATTCTTTGTATACGGACACAGTTTCTTGCCTATAATTTCTGCTGTCCTCAATCAAACCTTACGAATCAACAGAAACTAGCTCCGCTAGTTCGGCCTTGCACTGCCCTGCAAATACCATCCCACTTTCCCGAAGAAATATAGTGTTCTGAGACGACATGCTCTGATGATGTCCGCTCGGATAACTTAGGTAACTAAAAACAAAAACAAAAGGCAAGTTACCTCCAATTTTCTAATGAGGCCTATTTGGGTGTTATCCGTTAACTGATTGCCACGTACTGTACTCACGAATCTCAGTTCACAATGTACTCTGCGTGTCCTAGCGAGTGTACCCATGTTGCAGTACTTAAAACATATGCATTGTTAGAGATTGAAGTTGCGTAAGCATGCACATACATATGCCCTCTTGTAGGTGGGCCTAGAGAGCGTCAATCACAGTGCAAATCTTGGGTACAGTTGTATAATATCTCGGTTGTTTTTAATCTCTTTTTTTGTGTGGAAAATAACAACAGTAAATTCATTGTATATTTAGTGTATGAACGTGTGTAGAGTTGACACAAACTTTCTCAGCTGTTGAATGAAATTGTTTGCAAATAGGCTATTATTGTTGAAAAGACAGGCCAATTGTAACCTCGTATTATAGTTTTGCGACCGACAGAAGAGTTAGGACCATTTCTTCTCAAGATGGCTTTTGGAGACGGTATTATGTCATCTACATCCATAGAGATGAAGGTGAGCTTTTGTTTATTGAGTTAGTTAGTTATTTAGTTAGTTAGTTAGCTAGTTAGTAAGTTAGTTAGTTTTCTTCTATCAAGTTGATTAGGTATTTGTTTAATTCAGTTATTTATTTATTTATTTATTTATTTATTTATTTATTTATTTATTTATTTATTCATTCATTCATGTATTTACTTTTTTAAAAATTGTAATGTCATTTTAAATAAATTAGAAATGTTTATTTTCTATTCTGACTTTGGTATGGTATTCTGATTCTGGTATGCATTTCTTACATGTAATTTGTTCGTCTACTTTGCAAAAAGACAACAAAAACTCAGTTGTAGCAGACTGTTGCAAACACAGTGCTTACAGTGCAGAGAGAGACTGTAAGTACAGAGAGGGACGCGTTCTATAGAGATGGCGTAATAGAGTACAGAAAGGGAGGCATTCTTTAGAGAGGATGCCTGGCGGGCGGCTGTGGATAGAAAGTTCCGTTAAAAGCAGACGTGTGTCACACTGTACTCGTGGATTTCGGCTGTGGCCAACAGCCTGAAGAGGATTGCCCATTTGGAAAGACAGGACCATCAACCTACGTTCCAAGGTAAGGCTGCTGAGCTCCCTTGTCATCTCCATCTTCCTATACGCTTGCGAAACATGGACCCTCACAGCAGATCTACAACGAAGAATACAAAGCATGGAGATGAGGTGCTACAGAAGACCTTTGGACATTTCCTATACCCAGCACATCACCAACGACGAAGTCCGACAGACCATCATCAAGCCATTGGACAACACGATGACATGCTTAAAGTGGTGAAGAAACGGAAACTCCGATGGTATGGCCACGTCACTAATGCAGCAGGCCTTGCAAAAACCATCCTTCAAGCCACGGTGCAAGGAGGCAGAAGAAGAGGGAGACAGAAAAAGAGATGGGAGGACAACACAACATTCAAGAATGGACTGACACTGAGCGAAGCCATGAAGGTTGCTGAGGACAGAGAAAGATGGAATACGCTGGTTAAACGATCATCTGTGGTGCCTCAACGGCTTTAGAGTTACTGCATAGGATAGGATTGTGTCCCCCATCCACCCACCAACCCCGACACCAACCCAGTCCCTTTGCAATTTAACGCAGCATGGAAGCCTCTAGTCATTTTATTTTTATTGCAGTTTATTCGCTCGCTCCCCGTCCACCAACTCCTTCCACCTCCTGTCTTCATCAAGCTCTGACTGGAAGATAATAATAATAATAATAATAATAATAATAATAATAATAATAATAATAATAATAATAATAATAATAATAATAATAGCCCTTTTTAAGCCTCCTGTCTTCATCCAGCTGTGACTGGAAGATACTACTACTACTACTACTACTACTACTACTACTACTACTACTACTACTACTACTACTACTACCAGCCCTTTTTAAGCAGAATAATGAGATAAAAATTATTCAAAGTTTGGCTCATAGATTATAGATCTAGTTACTTAAACTGTACCAAGAAAGCTAACTGAAAACATCCTAGATCCTGTAGGTTGTCCGCCTATGATGGAATTGTTTGGATTTTTATTTGTGAATGGGGATGAAAGTGGTCTTTGGTGATCACAATCAACTACCATATTATGTTCGAGCCGAAGCTATTGTTAATCATTTTATTTATTCTGGTGTTTCACACCAAATGCCTTTTTATGTAGCCTAACGCGCTTAAAAGTTCATCCGAGGGACTAGCATGAATTCTGTTTAATGAATTAAATTATTAATTATTTTATTATTTATTTCTCTAGCTCGTGTTCGTACTGGTGTAAATAGGAATTTAAAAAAAGATTATAGATCTAATTACTTAAAATGTACCAAGAAAGCTAACTGAAAACATCCTGTAGGCTGACTGCCCATGATGGGATGATTTGGATATGTGTTTGTGAATGATGAGTAAAGTGAACTTTGGTGATCATAATCAATTGCCATATTATTTTCGAGCTGAAGCTATTGTTAAATAGTATAACAGAGGACTGCTATCATTCAACATTTACAATAATGAGAAACTAATTTGTAAACTACACTGCGCTGTTCTCTGATCTTTCCTCCTCAAAAGAAAAAAAAGCACTATCACCCGCCGCAACTTGAAAAACATTGACAAGAAAATCTTCTCTTCTGAAGCTGTCCACTTACTTTCTTCTGCTCCTCGTAACACTGAACCTGCTTCTTTCTTCCATACTATTCTCAGCTATCTCCTTGACAACCATGCTAGTTCTTCCTCCCGCCGCCCCATCTCTGACCGTCCATCTGCCGTGGTTCTCTCCGGAGATCAGCAACGCCAAACGTGAACGCGCGGCGCAGAGCCGAGCGCATGTGGCGGTCTTCTTAACTTAAAGTTCACAGACCTATCAGAAGCGCAAGTGTGAGCCATCTCTGTAGCTAAAATACATTACTACAACAGAAAGATGGAGAACTCTACTTTTTCCAAAGAATTATTTTCTACTATGAATGACCTCCAAGGGAACACCAACATTTCTCCTCTTCCAACAAAAATTGAACTTTCTGAACTACTTTCATCCTTTTCAAACTTCTTTAGGCTACCTCGAAAATGAAGGCAAAATTCTTGATGACACGCCTTGTCAACCATGTCCTCCTTATCAGCCTTTCATCTGCACGCCACTAATTTCCTTTCTTGCTGTCTCAGAAACTGAAGTGGCTGAAATTCTCAGCACCATGTCTTTAAGACATGCAATCTTGATCCCATCCCTACCTCGCTTTTCAAATATTGTATCACTGACCTCCTTCATCCAGACATCACCAAAATATTCAACTCTTCCTTGCAATCTGGTTCTGTTCCCTCCTGTTTCAAGTCTGCCATCGTGCGGCCACTACTAAAGAAATCAAAACTTGATCCGGGAAACTTCAAGAACTACCGCCCTGTCTCTAATCTCCCTTTCCTAAACAAGCTCCTGAAAAGCTCAACCATGATCTCTCTTCCAACAACTTGTTCTGCCCATTTCAGTCTGCCTACCGTCATGACAACTATACTGAATCAGCTCTTCTTTAAATCGTGAACCTCCCCTTTGCCACTGACTCTGGTAAAATCTATTCACGCTTCTCGATCTCTAAGCCGATTTTGACACTATCGATCACTCCATCTTCCTTCAGCGCCTTGATAACTCGTTTTGAATAAAAGACCGTACCCTAAGCTGGTTCCATTATTATCTTTCTGATCGTTTCCAATCTGTCTGCATCAACAACAACCTTTCTGAACAACCCAGACTTGTCTTCGGTGTTCCTCAGGGGTCTGTTCTAGGTTCTGTTCTATTCACCCTTTACACATCTCCTCTGTCGCAGATCATCCAAAACCATAACACTTTCCCCCATTTTTACGCAGACAATACAGCTCAAAAACAGTGACACTCCTCAAAACCTTCCATCTATTCAAACCAAAACTTCTGACTGCTTTGAAAACATTTCTAACTGGATAACTGCCACTAAGCTCCAGCTCAATGCTAACAAATCTGAAGTTATACTAAGGGTACCAAACACAGCATGTCTTCTGCCCCTAATCAAATCAATATTCCTATGTCATATTCTGTCACAAACCTTGGTGTCATCCTTGACAACACCCTCTCCATGTCAGAGTTCATCCGTAAAACCTGTCAAACATGCAACTTTCAGTTCCGTAGAATAGGCCTTGTCCGCAAACATCTGACCACTGACGCTACAACCAAACTTATTTCCACTCTTGTTCTGTCACGCTTAGACTACTGTAACTCTCTTCTGGCTGGACTTCCTTCCTCTTCTGTTCATCTGCTCAAACGTGTTCAGAACTCAGCTGCTCGCATGGTTCTCAAAATGAAAAAAATCTGATGATATCACACCCCCTTTTACATTCTCTTCGCTTGCTTGCTGTATCTCAGAGGATTACCTACAAAATCTGTACTTTCTGTTAAAAGCGCGTCCATGAATTAGCCCCTTCCTACCTCACCCAGAACATTCACCTCTACAAGCCCTCTAGAAATCTTCGTTCCTCCTCTGACACCCTCATGCTACAAATACCCCGCTACAAACTCTCCTCTCTAGGCTGTCGATCCTTCTCAGTGCTTGGACCTTCAACTTAGAACTCTATTCCTTTCTCTCTCTTCGCAGCTCTCCGAATAAAAACTCTTTCAAGTCCAACTTGAAAACTCGTTTCTTTCTTAAAAAAAAAGAAGTATAATCTCGTCTCCCATCACCATCATCATTCCTTTTTATTGTGTGATTCAGACCACCGCCGTCACACCGCACACCATCAGCCCCCTCACTCCTTAGCTGCTCTCCTCCCCCCCCCTTCCTTCCTTCCTTGTCTTTTATATTTTATATGTAAATATTCTTTTTCATGTTTGTATTATGTCTTTGCATAATTTATTAGTGTTTTTTTTTTGTTCTTTTCGTATTTATTTCGAGGTTAACGATAAGTATTAATGAGTGAGAACTGCGCTTTGAACTGATGTCATTATGAAAAAACACTATTATTAGTAGTATTTGTAGTGGTAATAATAATAATAATAATAATAATAATAATAATAATAGTAGTAGTAGTAGTAGTAGTAGTAGTAGTAGTAGTAGTAGTAGTAGTAGTAGTAGTAGTAGTAGTACATGTACGTAAGCCAAAAAATGTTGTTGAAGTTGTTTTGTTTTGCGTTGTTGTTGTTTTTTTTTTTTTTGTTTTTTTTTTTTTTTGGGGGGGGGGGGGGTGAAGGGGGAAAAGAAGCGGAAAAGCTTTATTGTCCTTTTTTCATTAGGAAATTCTAGGCCGCCTTCCCTGGGGAAGGTGTAGTCGCAGCCTGTGGCGTGCCCAAACCCAACGTACCTAATATTAGTTGTGTTTTTGAAATTTTGCTGGGGAAGCAAACCTGAATACCCTGAGAAAACCCCCGAGACGTTGCCCGAGTCGAAAGTAAAAAATATTCGGAGAAACATAACGCCCAGATGCTGGATCGACCCCACACCTGTCAGGCTATTCGGTTAAAGTAGCGAATCTGAAGAACATAAAATGGATTAAACGTAAAATTCTTCCAACGCGCCGAAGAGTCTCTCAGCAAATCATGTTATCGTTGTTGTGGTTGCAGACTACTGCAACAGTATTCGTGTTGACCCTGGTAGCGGTCAAACTGTTAACTATGGTCAACAACAAGAAGAAGTACAAGCTACCTCCAGGGCCCAGAGGCATCCCTCTCCTGGGCTACCTCCCGTTCTTCGGTCAGGAGCCGCCGGTCACCTTTAACAACATGCGCAAGACCTACGGTGACGTCATCAGCATCTCCATGGGCAGCTGGCCCGCTGTCGTCATTCAAGGTCGTGAGGCCATCAAGGAGGCACTTGTGACCAAAGGAGACGACTTCTCTGCAAGGTAAGATGCTTTAAAACCCGGTCCGCGTAACATGACGTGCTCTTTTCTTTTTAGTCCGATACCACTTAGGCTGTCGCTGTAGGCCTGTGCAACAATTGCAGTAGAAATACGCTGTGTAAAGTAAGCTTAATCCTTTTAAAATTGATGGCTGCCCTCAACTTATTTTGGGATAATTTTCTTTCTCTTGCATGCGTTTGAGCATGGCTACTGACTTGGAGACGGCGCTATACAAGACCTCATGATGATGATGATGATGATGATGATGATGATGATGATGATGATGATGATGATGATGATGATGATGATCATCATCATCATCATCATCAATCATCATCATCATCATCATCATCATCATCATCATCATCATCATCATCACCATAATGCGTCTCATATATTCTGTAAACACGTGGTGCAAATGAACGGAGATTGCCATAGAAAAGCCTGAAAATAAATGAAATTTGTTAAGCTTATTTCAAAATAAAATAAAAAAAATATATTGAGTGCATCCAATACCATTATTGACAGGTGGATGGTAACCGGAATACCTGGAGGAAACGCCCTGTGACCTGAAAAGTCTCGTGCTTAAGATAAGTTCGTCGGAAGCGGGGTTTAACACGCGAAATAATCGATTCTAATCATAGCGACATCCCTTCATTTGACACAAATAGATCTACAGTCTGGTCAATTCAGTGGTCTGTTTCATTACAAACCGATTCTGGTTGAACAGGCCTTTAGTCGTATATTTTAACATTAGAATGCGCAGACGTGTAGTACGGGTTTTCGTCTTTGAACGTACTCGGCCTTTTTAAAAGAACATTTAGTCTACTTTTCAGGCCTTCCTTTACCACGGCACAACTGCTGAACGAAGGCCGCAACTTCGCTTTCTCCTTGTTCGGCCCATTGTGGAAGGCGCATCGAAAGATCGTCGTCAACGCCCTGCACAACTTCAGCAACAGCCGCAACAACCCCATTGAGGAGATGGTTTGCCGAGAGGCTGAGACCGTAGTGCAAGAGTTCTTGGCCCATGGCGCCCAAAGTTTCTGCCCTCTCGTTAACATGGAGGTAATGAAGAGATTTAAGTATTGATTAGACCACTCCACTGATTTACCAATTTACTGATTAATTGACTAGCCATCAACTTAAGCGCTGAGTACGTCTTCTTTGATTGACTTTACTGTACTGATCGACTGACTTTCTCAGGGTCTGACTGACTGCCAAATAATAGTATTTTGCGACTGCGCCGCAGGCTGCATTGTGAGCTCGTGCTTTACCTTCATGTTGTGGTGAATAGACGTGTTTGTTATTGTCGTGTCTGGTGTCAGTGGACGCTGACACTATGCCTTTACCTCATTGTAATTCTTTCTTTCAGTCGCCTGCATCCCAACCACAAACTGAACCTCCTCCGCAGTCTCCGTTATCTGATAATAATAGCGATCTCTCTGCTATACACCACATGTTTGAGTGATAAACATGTGTTTGTTGTGTTGTGTGAGTGTCGCGAAAACAAACGTCTCTTCGTATTAGCCGCATTGCATCTTCGGTTTTGTTTCTTGATGTTCATAAAAACAATGTTAGGAAACCTTTAAATCTTCAGTCCCAATAGAATTTCATAGTCTGCAATTTTTACGTCTTTGTCCAATACGTCACAGACCGATTGCGTCATACAGCAAATTGATGATGGGTTTCCATGGCCCCGATACCTTGGAAGCAAATCGGAAAATCTTCACTGAGAAGGGAAATTCTGATCAGGGAGGACATCACGTCATGCTGGAATGTTCGAACCTTTTCTCGATTGCAGAGAGGCTATATAAGTAACGCAGTGTCTGCTTGTATGAGTATCGTCCCCTATACGCTTATGTGTCAGGGGACGTTAATCTATATAACTAACTCACTAACTTGTATGAGTGATTGATGATTATTTTTTGATGATGATCTTTGAAGTGATTTTCGGTAAGCGATCTTGTAGGCAATTGTTGATGTTTCCTGGATAAAGTTGGAAAACTTTATACGACGACTCCTGCCTTGTTGCTGAGTGAACAGGCTGCTTGGATAAACGAATTCGGGCTACACTTATCAAGATTCAAGCATTGAGGCTTAAAATTGTAAGGTCCACTATTATGCTTGTGCAGGTTGCAGGAGCAAGCATGATCTATCAGCTGTGCTACGGATCGGATCAGAGTATTCGCGATCAGCCTGAGTTTATGAGCACCCTGGATGGCAGCAGAGAGTTCCAGAAATTCACTGGTGCAGGGAACCCCGTTGACGCAATGCCTTGGCTCCGTTATGTCATGCCCAGCAAAGTCACCAAGTTCATCGAATTGCTTGACAACGGCATCAGCCGAAGGAAAAAGAAGGTAGAGCTATGTATCCCCACCCTCCTCCCCCCTCCTCCACTTCCCCATTATTTATTGAAAGTAGTAGAAGTTGTGTTGAAAATAGTAGTACATGTAGTAGTAATAGTGGTAGTAGTCGTCGTCGTGGTCGTTGTTGTAGTTGTTGTTAAATGGCCAGTCTTTAATAATTTTTTGGAAGATGTTATAATGTTCTGGTCGATCAAAACCTAATTAATCAACGTTACCGTCGTCGTCGCCTTAGTCATCACGCACTGTCGCCGTATTCGCCATCGTGCGTCAGTCTTTGTTATTGGTAAATGTGCAATTTAGCCCCCTTTTTTTCCGAAACTGTTAAGAAATTGGATGTTCTTGTCAATTCCCTCTGAATGTGGGCACGGAAGATGAATAGTGTACAAGAGAGAGACGTCTTGGAGTGACGTAATGGGGAAAAAAAATTAATGTCGTGACGGCGGAGATTGCTAAGAAATAGCTGGCTAAACTGCGCCATTGCCTATGGTTAGTCGCAAAATGTATTTTTAACGAGGTATTTAGATGTAATTTCGTGTTGTGTTTGGCACAGATTAATGTCAAAACTATTATTTTGTAGTTGTATAATAGCAGTGAACGGCGCCGCACCCCAAATGTATACTTTGCACTGGCTAAGAAATTTAAATTGATAGGCTAAATAATGGGTTTTTATATTTTTGAATTTCATCAATTTATAGATGTCCCTAGTGTGAAATTCTATTGCAGGTGGAGGAACACGAAGCGACATTTGACTCCAACAACCTTCGTGACATCGCGGACGGTCTGATCCATGCGGGCAACACCCTGACCCCTGAGGAGAAAGCCGTGGGACTGGATAAACGACGAGTGGTGGAGAGCTTGGACACCATCTTCGGGGCCGGAGGGCAAACAGTGGCAAACACTCTTCAGTGGTTTGTAGCCTTGATGGCCAAGTACCCCGACGTTCAGGAGAGACTGTTCGCCGAAGTTGACAGTGTTGTTGGCCAAGGGAGGCACGTCGCGCTCGCCGATCGCTCCAACATGCCGCTGGTGGATGCCTCCTTGTACGAGGTGCTGCGTGTCTCTGCAGGCGTCCCGTTCTCTATCCCTCACGCGACTACTTGCGACACTACACTACAGGGCTACGACATCCCCGCAGGAACCGTAGTAATGGTCAACCTCTATTCCATAGGCATGGACGTTGAACTTTGGGGAGACCCTGAAAACTTCCGACCCGAAAGGTTCCTATCTTCAGACGGCCAACTGGACCGCAGCCTCGTGGAGCATGTCACCGCTTTCTCCTTGGGCAGGCGTCGCTGTCCCGGGGAGTTTCTGGCCAAGACAGAACTCTTTTTGTTCGTCAGCACCCTACTGCAGAGGCTGAAGTTTTTCAAGCCTCCCGGCCAGCCTGACCTCACCCTAAAGGCTCGGTTCGGGCTGGGCCACGATCTTTTGCCTTTTGAAATCTGTGTTTCTGCTAGGGAATAATGCGACTAATCCGTTTCACGGCGTTCCCGTTTCCACTAGAAAAGAGACGTAGGATTTCTGAGGTAACTTCTATGGCGACCTGGGAAGCAGCCATCTATCCATGAACTTATTAGTAGAAGTTCTTATATAGCTTTTCGGCGCTGCCTTGTAATTGTTTATCTGGGCACTCAACAATCATTACATCAAAGACAAGAAACTTCTTATTTAAGTCCTGCACACAAAAAATGAATATATACGATAAGCAAATGTGTAAATATTTTAATAAATTTTAATTTTAATTTATTTCTCTTTATTTTATTCATTCATTGTTATTTATTTATTTATTTATTTATTTATTTATTATTATTATTATTATTATTATTATTATTATTATTATTATTATTATTATTATTATTATTATTATTTAGCTAATGCTATCGGGTCAAAAGCTGGACTGCGTATGACGCAGTTAAAACAGGCTTTCGCAATAAATAAAAAAATCTAATTCTGAATGAGTCTAATCAGCGTGTGGATAATTGTCATTCATTCACTCCTATCCTATCCTATCCTATCCTGTCCCGTAACCCGAAGGTCGTAGGGGCACCACAGATGATCGTTTAACCAGCATACTCCATCTTTCTCTGTCCTCAGCAGCCCTGATGGCTTCGCTCAGTCACAGACTATACCGGACAGACCGGAAACTAATGCCTTTTTTGCAAGTCAAAGTGCAGAGTTGCGTCCCTTGGCCTAGGAATGTTACTTGTAGCAGACGCTCTTAGCTGTACACAGAAAAGCACTGCAGTTACACTATGATCGCACGATGTTTAACCATAACTGCTCATCTGTTTTAACTATAGGTGACTTTATAGTTGTTTCTTAACAAATTATATTGTTTGTTGTGATGCATTTATGAAGCTTTTCAACATCATTATTATTTGTTTCACAGTTAGTAGTTTGAAAGATTAGTATCATAAGTATGACTATAGAGTGAAGTATTTTCTACAAGAATACTGAATTAACCTCTGTTGCTATAACAGTTTGTTTTCTTTAAACCAAAATATAATATTATAAAATGGGTGTATTTTACTGTTCGTTTTTTTAATTAAATTTCTATCAATAATTCTAATTAAGTTTTATTAATAATCAAGTCTGTATTGCTGTTTTCTTTTAACTCCTAGATTCGGATGTCAGTGTGTGTGTTTGATCGCACAGTTTTTAACCATAACTGCTCATCTTTGTTTTAACTATAGGTGACTGTAGTTGTTTCTTAATAAATGATTGTGTTTATTGTGATGTGTTTATGAAGCTTTTCAACATCACTATTATTATTTTCACAGTTATGACTATAGACAAGTGTTTTCCACAAGAATACTGAATTAATTTCTGTTGCTATAACAGTTTGTTTTCTTTAAACTAGAACATGATATTATATAAATCTGTGTTTTTGCTGTTTGTTTTTTAATCTATAAATGTATATTTAAATTATTTTTTATTAATATTATCAAGTCTATTTTGCAGTTATCTGTTGACTCCTGGTTTTTGGATGTTATTGTTTGTGTGTGTATGTCTATATATATAATAAAAAATTAAAACACAAACAAAAAGTGACAAGAGAGAGAGAAGAGAGCATCTATAACACAGCGTTCAACATGCATATATAAAAATGTGAAAACAATTATCAATTACATACGACAAGAGAAAGTTTATTGTCCCAACATACAGAAGACATTGTCCTAGCGTGAGAAAAAAATTGACTTACATGCCTTTTTAAAACAGAACTGACTAAACAAAATATTGATTTTGCCTTTTTAAAACAGAACTGACTAAACAAAATATTGATTTCCCCACACACACATAATTCAATTATTTTATTTTAGGTCTCTTCACTTATTTGAGTGATTTTAGACCAAACATTCGCTCGTACAGACATACAAACACAAAATGTTCCCCACCCCCCCCCCTAACCCCAAATCTACAAAAGTCTGTTGATTAATGATTCACTTATTAATTTAGCAATGTCAAAATAGAGTGATGATGTAAAAGATTGTCCAATGGTTCACTTTTGTCAATGACTACTTGCTTTTAATTATTATTAAAACCAACAGACTTTTGTAGATTTAGGGTTAGGGGGGGGGGGGGGGGGAACATTTTGTGTTTGTATGAAAGAAGGATTGATTGTAAGATGAGCAAATTAATGCTAAAATAATTTTCTTCTTGTAATAAAATATTGAATCTGAATCTGAATCTTTCTCTCTCTCCCTACCCTATGGAACCGACAGCTTTTCTAAATTTCAAAACAACATTCCTCATGACCTATTTCTTTGGGTGTGTTCGTTGCAATTCTGATTCAATGGGAAATGAATGCTAGCTTAATAACAGAGACCTTTTCGTTTTCCTCCTCTCTGCCACAGGTACCCTCACCCGCCGGTAAGAACCAGTATCCAAACCCTAGTTTTTGGTCCCCGAAAAACGCAAACAAATTTATTTTGGGGCGTACATATTAATTAATACATTCGAGTTATATCCTAATAGAGTTAGGTCATAGATCAGCCAGCGAATTGAGCGCCTGTTGAGCTGGAAAAGCGCCATATAGGAACGATTAAATAAAATAGGGGGGGGGGTAGTGGGGGTGGAGGTAAATCTAACGCGTTATTTTGTCATATTTTGTTGCATTAGAATGGCGCGTGTGCATGCATGGAAAGATTCATCTTGTTAAAAATAAAACAACACACACAGTCTCACGCACATACACACACACACACACACAGAACACACACACACACACACACACATACACACATTTCATGTTATTACTGTAATCCCGGTTTAAAGCAGCACATTCTTGAATATTTATATTATTACGTTTCAACAATAATCCCAGAAACCACACGCAGGCGCCCGCAAGCAAGCAGAGAGAGAGGGGGAGAGAGAGAGAGAGAGAGAGAGAGAGAGAGAGAGAGAGAGAGAGAGAGAGAGAGAGAGAGAGGTTACATCACTGTAATTGTAAAGCTCAATGGTTATATCGCAACACACAATGTACAGGCGAATGTGAGCATTATTTGGGCCACTATTTGGAATCTTGAAGTTAGCAAAATATTTTGTGTTTGATGGATCTTGGTGTCTAACGTAGCAGGAAATCGCTGTGTTATAATTCTAAAACTAAAAGGGTAGGGCTCTTCTGACTCGCATGCTCCTTATGGAACTTGCAATATTTAACATCAAAATAAGTGCCTAGAAAAAAAACAAACACGAAATGAAACGGTGGCATTAAAATGCAAAGTAATACCGACTTTGATCTTTGATCTTTCGATTCTCTTGACCTTGACTCTGGTTCCAAATACACTTATAGAAGTTTTCGATCAAATAAAATACAGCGAGATGTGTATTATGCCCCCCGCCCCTTCCCTCTCCCCTTCCCCCTCTTCCCCCCCCCGCCATACGCACACAACGGTGACCTTGGAATGACCTTGCCCTTCATTGACTTTAGGGTTACCTTGACCTTCACGAGACCCCTCATGCTTGCGCAATAACCCCATTTTGTTGCATACTATGGGTCAAATATAGAGCCATTCCACTGTACAATTACCAATATTTAATGTTTTTTCAAGGTATAAAATGACGGTGATCTTCACGATCAACGCAAAAACGGAACATAAGAAAGATCACTCTATCCTATCCTATCCTGTCCCGTAACCCGAAGGTCGTAGGGGCACCACAGATGATCGTTTAACCAGCATACTCCATCTTTCTCTGTCCTCAACAGCCCTGATGGCTTCGCTCAGTGTCAAACCAGTCCATTCTCGAATGTTGTCCTCCCACCTCTTTTTCGGTCTCCCTCTTCTTCTACCTCCTTGCACTGTGCCTTGCAGAATAGTCTTTGCAAGGCCTGATGATCTGGTGACATGCCCATACCATCGGAGTTTCCGTTTCTTCACCACTGTAAGCAGGTCATCGTGTTGTCCAATGGCTTGTGTGATGGTCTGTCGGACTTCGTCGTTGGTGATGTGTTGTGTATAGGAAATGCCCAGAAGTCTTCTGTAGCACCTCATCTCCATGCTTTGTATTCTTCGTTGGAGATCTGCTGTGATGGTCCATGCTTCGCAAGCATAAAAGAAGATGGAGATGACAAGGGAGCGCAGCAGTCTTATTTTGGAATGTAGACTGATGGTCCTGTCTTTCCAAATGGGCTTCAACCTTGTCAGGGCAGCAGTTGTTTGTGCGATCCTGGAGAGGACTTCCTGTCGGGACCCATTGTCTGATACAATGGCTCCTAAATATTTGAAACTATGCACTGTGTTGAGGGATTGGCCTTGGACTTTGATGTCCCTGTTGATGCCATTGGTGTTGTTGGTCATCATTTTGGTCTTCTCTGCACTTATTTCCATTCCATAAGCTCTGGAGGTTGTGTCAAGCCTCTGTACCAGCTGTTCAAGTTCTTGTTCCTCTCCAGCCAATCCATCAATGTCATCCGCAAAACGAAGATTGGAGATTGCTCTACCCCCTATGCTGACTGTGCCTTCATGATCTGCAAGAGCATCTGACATGATGCGCTCTAGGAAGATGTTGAAGAGTGTTGGAGAGAGTAGGCATCCTTGACGCACACCGATTGTTGTTCTGAACCAGTTCCCGATGGCGCTGTTTTTTCTAAATATAAAAAGTTTAAACATTATATCTCTCATAATTTCTGGTCAAGGTCACTTCAATGTACCTATACGAACAGATTTCGTACCTATACGATCAGATTTTGTACCAGTGACCTTGACCTTGGAGCAAAGTTGACTAAATTTGCAAAGTATATGTGATATATTAGTCCAATATTAATAACTTATGAAAAAATTGAAATTCTGTGAAAATTGTCATGGTTTATTAACATTATTTTGTTGACCTTGATCTTAATCAAGTTAATGTGAAGTCATTCATTCACTGATCATGTATGAGGTTTCATGCATATACACCATCTTATCAAGTTTGGCGGTGATAGTTAAAATAGGTTCTGAGATATTAAGCCACTTGCAAGTTTTGAATATACGGACGGCGTACGGTGCACAGACGGACCGACAATGTTTTAATGTCATTTTTGGACTATTCGGGACTTATTTCGCATAGATTTTCAAAAATCTGGTAACTTTTTTGTTGGTAGGGAGGGGGGCGGAGGGGGGGGGGGGGTAGGAAGAGGATGGAGGAGGAGAGGGGGGAGGAGGGTAGTAGTCAACAATCCATACTTGCCGCCACCGGCGCAGACGACGGCGACGACGATGATGATGATGATGTTGTTGGTGACAATGATAGATAAGACAAGACAACTTTATTATCTCTTTCAAGAAATTGCATTGTGGTGTACAAACAGTCAGCACAAATACACATCACAATAACAATAACAATTTTAAATAACACTGAGAATAAACCCCTCGTTTGTTGTTACAAATTCAACTATTGTGCGCCATACAAGTGAACATTGGATTGGATACACATACGACAACTTTATTATATTTATGAGTAATTACAACGTGGTGTACATAATACAATCAAAAACTGTAGGACTATGATTTGCATAGTCAAACAGTGCATACATGCGCGTACCCACACACACACATGTTGTACAACTGGTTGAATTTATTATCTGTTGAACAGACGTACAGAATATAGTATAAAACTGTTTTTAGTTCTCAAGGTTTGAATCTTAGGCATTCGGAAGCGCCGGCCAAAAGATAAGTAAGATCTGGAAGTGGTGAGCGAGCACATGACTTTCATCACGGATGATGGAAAGAGCTTTTCGCACAACACGCCTTTCATTCAGTACATGCTGACTCTCTTGTTTCACACCCACGACCTTCCCACAAACATTCACCACTCCATCAAGCAAACTTCTGTTTTTCACGCTTTTCATGATGATGATGATGATGATAGTGGATTATGATGATGGTGGTGGATGATGATGATGATGATGATGATGATGATGATGATGATGATGATGATGATGATGATGATGATGATGATGATTAGGTCTTATATAACGCGAGTATTTGTGCGCCTATGCAATAGCAAGTACAGTGCGGTTGAAATTTGTTTTTAAATATGAGTTTACAGGACTACATATTTGACTCGATTCAGACTATAATCAGTACAGTCTTCGGCGTCAAGGTCAAGGTAAGATCATGTCGACTTTTGACGGATAAAAGAGAGCATAACTTATGCAGTGCTGCACTTTTACCATGATATGTAACCTGAAGAAAAGTGCATGTAGGCCATAGCGAATAATACAACAAGTGGTAGTTAAATCAGGCTTCGTGGAGTACACAAGCACTTTCCTACTATGGATCTTGAAGAAAGTCAAATATTTGATAAATTTAAAAGTTGCTCCAAAGGCTCAAAATAATTTTGAGAAGAAAACGGATTTTAGATATTAATAGGAAAATGTCCTCACTAAGCTGCTTGTGACGGTGGGTCTATTGTTGCTGGGCTCTGCACAATGGAATGCTAATACCCACTCGTCTTTCGTCTGTGGGGATCGGCTAGTTAATCGCCCGGTGACTAATCTTAATACATTTATAAGTTTAGCTCGGTCTGTGTTAGGATGGGGTTGCAGAGAAAGGGAGAAAATGGCAAAAGATTCATTGACACACTAGCTCTCACACGGCAATGAAACATAGGTAGTCCAGCCACTTGTTAACAGTAAATATCACACATGTATTTCCTCTACTCTATACACAATCTTCTAATCACTATACTAACTTAAAGGTTCAAATATCACTTCGAATAGTTCGCTCCTTGATAGGTCTATGCAGCTACTGTCTCATCCTTGGGCTAATAGTGCGTTCTGTCCAACTGGTAAGTTTTCTGGAAGAGTGGACTATGGATGTCCTTCTATAGCAGTTTGGTGCACGGTTTCAATTGACTTAACTCTCTTGTAGATGAGCCGCGGTGTTGTGGTGGTGTCTTCTCCTGGTTGGCAGACTGGTGGGCGTTCGTAGCTCAGTGCTCGATGCTCCAATGCAGGCCGAATGTCAGTGTGGACTCTTAATGGTCTTCCTTCTGCTTCGGGCCAACGATGCCTGCTCGTCTGCAAAATATGAGACGAATTTTTGCAACACCATGTTCACTAAGGGTGTGCAGAGCGTCTCACTGATGGCAGATAGAGCCCTCAGTGATAGCTCCACTTATATATATAAGCGAAGAACATTCTGCTAAGTCCGTGGTCCACTGGAATCTCCAACATAATTCCTATACATATATAGATATATATCATGGCTAAACCATACACTTAGAGAAGTAATTAATACTATACACATTCTCGGTGCAACCACTGATCTGCAACAATACACATAGGAGAAACAACAGTGGGTCTGTAGGGCTACTTTCTGGTGGCGAAACCGGTCGCGTGTCTGCCACGTGGTCAAGCGAAGTTTGACTAACATTCTCAATTCTAAACATGGCAAAACTTCTCAAACATAATACAGCAATAATATCAATAAAGCTTGATAAAACAAAAGATAGATCATTTACCTTTTTGACAATGTCAGGCTGTGGCTAACTAGGTTGAATTGAATTTCACCAGTCCCTGCTTTAGTCTTCAGGTAGAGAGATCTATCAGAGCGTAACTCCTCCTATGAGCGTCAGGCACAGAATAACTATCTAGCCCTGTGGTCAGCCGGAAGCCCGGGAAATCTAAACTACAAGAGGCTTCCTCTGGCGTGGGTGGGTGTTACTGGCTAAACGTCAGCAAAATGAAGTCACTGCCTACCTGAGCCAGTGTCAGCGTACATATGCGTAGCCCACAATTGACTCGCGTCATCTGCTGTACAACGACTTTAATTTACAAAGGCTACAGGCTGTCTCTTTATTTTTTATTTCATTTATTTATTTATTTATTTTTTAATTGACCTTATTGTCTTTTTTTCATAGGGAAATTCTGGGCCACCTCCCCTGGGGAAAGCGTAGTCGCAGCCTGTGGCGCGCCCAAACCCAACCTACCTAACATTAATTGTGATTTTGAAATTTTGCTGGGGGAGCAAACCGGAGTACCCGGAGAAAACCCCCGAGGCGTTGCCCGAGTCGAAAGTAAATAATATTCGGAGAAACATAACGCCCCGATGCTGGATCGAAAACGAGAAGCCGTAGTGCTGTGTTAAACTGGTCCTCTTGCGACACTGCTGGTATATCCATTGTCAAGGCTTACTAAGAATCTCTCCGCCTCGCCGCCATCAACCTTTCAGACTCCATCTTATCTTCATTTGATGACAACAGCAACACAGAAGAGATATGGACAATGCTGAAAGATTGCATTAAAACCATGACTGAAGAACATATCCCACAAAAGTCCCTTGGAGGCAAATTCAACCAGCCTTTGATTTACCATGTGACACTACGCATGATAAAAATAAGGGATCGACCTTATAAACAATGGAAGAAAACAGGAAATGAAAATACACAACCCGAAATCAAACACCTGAAGCGAACTATCCAGAGGAACCTTTGGCGATCCTACTGGGCCTATACAGAAAGCGTCTTCACAAAAAAAACCAGAACAACCCTCAACAAAAACCAGCAATAAGAAATTCTGGACCTAAATCAAAGCTCAGCAAACCGAAGCGTCTGGAGTAGTGCAACTGAACGTCGGCGGCAAGCTAATAACAGATGCAAAGGAACACGCTGAGGTCCTCAACCACCAACTCCATTCTGCCTTCAGCACCAGAATTTCCTGCACCGAACAAGACTTCATCAACAGAACGAACCTGCACCCCTCTGACGACAACTCTCCCTCCTGCAGCACCATCAACATTATGGTTCCTGGTATTACAAAACTCCTCCTCAACCTTGATCCCAGCAAATCGCCTGGCCCTGATGGTATCAGCCCCAGGATACTGAAAGAACTTGCCCCAGAACTTGCACCTGTCCTCTCACTGCTATTCCAAAGTATCCCTTAATTAACACCGGCACTGTCCCTAAAGATTGGAAGACATCAAATGTTACTCCCATCTTTAAGAAAGGAGAACGCTATTGTGCAGAAAACTACCGCCCCATATCTCTCACCAGTGTTCCTTGTAAAATCTTAGAACACATCACAACCAGATCCATTACAACCTTTGCAGAAAACAACGGAATCCTCACGACGCACAGCACGGCTTCAGACAGCGGAGATCCTGTGAAAGTCAACTCATTGGTTTCGTGGCGAAGTATCTGAAGCCTTGGAGAAAAGGAGACAAACAGACGTCCTCATAATGGACTTCTCCAAAGCCTTTGACAAGGTCTGTCAGTGCACTTAATCCACAACATAAACCATTATGGCATCAAGGGGAAAGTGTTCGGCTGGAAAGAAGCCTTCCTGAACAATCGTCAGCAACGTGTTGTGATCGAGGGCGCATCCTCATAACCTGTTCCAATAGAATCCGGTGTTCCCCAAGGCTCAGTCCTCGGACCTAGTCTCTTCTTGCTGTAAATAAACGATCTGCCAGAAAACATGTCCTCTACTGCCCGACTATTTGCAGACGACACTATGTGTCACAAAGAATTGACTCCCTTACCGATCAGAAAGACTAGACCGACTAGTGAAGTTGGAGCAAAGGTGGCTGATGAGCTTTCATCCGGACACGTGCCAGGCACTACGTGTTACGACGAAAAGGAAGGCCCTGCAATGTGCATACCATCTCCATAGCCACACCCTAGCCACGGTAGAAGAGGCAAAATACCTGGGGGTCACTCTTGCACGCGGCCTACCCATATTAACAACGCCACCAACAAGGCAAACCGTTCTCTGGGTTTCCTCAGAAGAAACCTCAAAGTTGGCTCCCAGACTATTAAGCAGCGTGCCTACCTCTCCCTTGTGCGACCAATCTTAGAATATGCAAGCCCCCTGTGGAATGCGTACACAAGCAAGGACACTCACCGTTTGTAGGTCGTGCAACACCGGGCAGCTCGCTGGATTGTCAGCCGCTATCGCCAAACCTCTAGCGTTGACGAGATTCTTGAGCAACTACAGTGGCCCATTCTCCAGTATCGCCGCCGCCAAGCCCGCCTATGCCTGTTTTACAAGCAACACCACGGCCTCGTCAACATCAGCTCCTCAAAGAAACCTACCCCTGCTCCTCCCCCCAAAAACACGTCCCGTCAGTTGCATTCAGACATGTACCAGATGCCCTCTTGCAGAACACTGTATCGACAACAATCCTTCTTCTTTGGGCCATTGCCGAGTATGACTCTCTTCCATCAGAGACTGTCCGCAGTCCAACCCTGGAAGAGTTTAAATCCCGAATATATTTCTCCTCCTAACCATCACCCCTCCCCCAACCAGCCCGCACTCTTCCCACCACCCTTACCTCCCTCCCTCCCACCCCTAAAGTTGCTCACTCGGGCAGTACTCTACACTTACCTGTATTCTCTTAAGCACTAATATATGTCTACACGATCTTCAGAAAGCTGAAGGCGGTAGTCAACAACAACAACAACAACAACAACAACAACAACAACAACAACAACAACAACAACAACAACAACAACAACAAGGTCTGTATTCTAAGTACCGAAGCCGACGGTTCTTTGTTTGGTTTGAGGGACTCGAAGAGTCAGAGGATCAGAAGCTGAGCGGAGGTTGCGGGCGGATGAACTTTCAGACCACACAAAAAGTTAACTACGTTTTTCTGAACCCCACGAGTTGTACACTAAAGTGTCTGGCCCCTGCCTTAAAGAACCGTCGATCTCGGTACTTTAAAAAACAAACAAAAAACATTTACCATGACAATGGTTATATTGGCGGCCTAGAGAGAACATTTTCCTATCAGGATCTAAAATCCGGTTTCCTCTCAAAATTATTTTGAGCGTTTGGCGCAAATTTGGCATCAAATTTTTGACCTTCTTCAAAAATCCCTAATTTGTAAGTTTTTATTTGCCGGTAGTGTACTCAGGCGCCTCACAGTGACGTACACAAATAATAACAAATTAAACCAGCTTTTGTTGTGTTGTTGTTGTTGTTGTTGTACTTAGACTTTACTTGTGGCTCCAAGGATAAAACCAAACTTATGCAAATCGAGTAACATAATCAACGAGACATCATTAAAAAAGAATTGTTTTAACGTCCTTTGTAATTAGAGTGTACAGAGGCCTTGAACGAAACTATGGTATATTGAGTGACCTCATCGTGTGACGTCATTACGGTGACGTCATAATTTGTGGTGTTTTTTTTTTTCTAGTCTTATTTTCACCCAAATTACTGGAAGGATTTGATTCAAGTTTGGTATATACTTAAACTTTCCTTATGCATCCAACGTAAAACCAAGCTTATGCAAATCGAGTGATGTAATTATGGTGACGTTATCTTTATATTATTATTATTATTATTATTATTATTATTATTATTATTATTATTATTATTATTATTATTATTATTATTATTATTATTAATTATATTTCATTTAAACTTTGTATTGAGAGTGTACAGATGCGTTAAGCCTTAGTCAAAACGTATGTATATCGAGTGACGCCAACGTGGTGACCCGTGGTCCATCTGCAGGTGATAGTTGCGCACTTTTCTATCAAATTAATGGACGAATTTCTTTAAAACTTGGTATTTAGTAATGAAATAGCGAAACCTACCAAATGACAAAAAAAGTTTGCATATGGAGGGACGTCATCATGGCAACGTCTTAATTTGTTGTGATGTTTACTAATACTATTTTCTCCCAAACTTATGAATGGTCTTGGTTCAAGTTTGTTATGTACTTAAACCAAATGCAAGCAAATCAAGTAAAGTAGTCATCATAACTTCATTTTTAAATGAAATTTTAAAAATATTTAAAAAAATTTAAAAACGTTCTTTGCAGAACCTTAAACGAAACTATGCTATCTTTAGTGATGTCATCGTGTGACGTCACCATAATGAGGTCTTTTTTTTTATTCTTTCTCATCATTTTCTATTTTTATTTTCCCCCAAACTACTAGAGATATTTAGTTCAAGTTTGGTATATACTTCGAATTTCCTTATGCCTCCAATGTAAAACCAAACTAATGCAAATCGAGTGATGTAATCATGATAACGTCACCTTTTTAAATTTATTTTTTTTAAACATGTTCTTTATACTCTGCATGAAATTAGAATGGTCAGATGCATTGATCATTAGTTTTTAAAAAAAAAAAAAAAAAAAAAAAGTATGTATACCTGGAGACGTCTTTATTTTTTTTCTAGGATTTTCAATTCAAGAGCTGCTCTAGGCACTGATGGACATAGAATCTAACTCAAGCCGTCCCAGGTGCTAGCTTGCATTCTTATAGGCACATCGTCTAACGTCTCAGTCGTTGTATTTATGTAACTGGCACTCACCTCCTGGGACACGAGCGTATCTTTAAAATCCGGGAATAGTATCTTCATAACCCTCCTCTTCCATCTTCTCCAACTTCTTCTCCCTTTTTTTCATTCTTCTTCTTTATTTTCTGTTATACAGTGTGGGTGTGTTTGTCTGTGTTAGTGTATGTGTGTGTGTGTGTGTGAGTGTGTGTGTGAGAGCGCGCGCGTGTGTTTGAGTGTGAGACAGCACGAAAAGGAACTCTGCACTCATTAGAATCCAACACTTGTTTATTTCTTTAATTTTGGTTATAAGACGATCCTGATTGTCCAGCAAGTCGGAAAAGTGGTTAGCACCACCCAGTCAGATATGGCAGTTGCGAGATGTTAATGATAGCCTCCTTGACAGGCTCTTCCCCATGAGCAGTCTCCAACCTTTGTTTTGCGGATGACATTGATGGATTGGCTGGAGAGGAACAAGAACTTGAACAGCTGGTACAGAGGCTTGACACCACATCCAGAGCCTATGGAATGGAAATAAGTGCAGAGAAGACCAAACTGATGACCAACAACACCAACGGCAGCAACACGGACATCAAAGTCCAAGGCCAAGCCCTCAACACAGTGCATAGCTTCAAATATTTAGGAGCCATTGTATCAGACAATGGGTCCCGACAGGAAGTCCTCTCCAGGATCGCACAAACAACTGCTGCCCTGGCGAGGTTGAAGCCCATTTGGAAAGACAGGACCATCAGTCTACATTCCAAGGTACGGCTGCTGCACTCCCTTGTTATTTCCATCTTCCTATACGCTTGCGAAGCATGGACCCTCACAGCAGATCTACAACGAAGAATACAAAGCATGGAGATGAGGTGCTACAGAAGACTTCTGGGCATTTCCTATACCCAACACATCACCAACGACGAAGTCCGACAGACCATCACACAAGCCACTGGACAACACGATGACCTGCTCACAGTGGTGAAAAAACGTAAACTCCGATGGTATGGCCACGTCACCAGATCTTGCAAAGACCATCCTGCAAGGCACAGTGCAAGGATGTAGAAGAAGAGGAAGACTGAAAAAGAGGTGGGAGGACAACATTCGAGCATGGACTGGTTTGACACTGAGCGAAACAATCAGGGTTGTTGAGGACAGGGAAAGATGGAGTACGCTGGTTAAACGATCATCTGTGGTGCCCCTACGACCTCCGAGTTGTGAGATAGGATCAGGGTTCCCACAAGTTTGGGAAAACAAAATTCCATACTTTTTCCAGACTTTTTCCATGGCTTCCTAAACATTTTCAAGACCATCTTACACACACAAGAAACGAACAATTCTACATAGAATACTTATCACATAAAAACACCGGTATTAAAAAAAGGAATTGTGAGCCGTGTACTTACAAAATACAAGACAGCCCACGATCTGTGATACGATTTTGATTATGATTTTAATAAACAAATATGCCCTGCATTTTTTCATGTGTTTAAGTTCAACTTTCCTGAGAATGAACACACAATTCACAAGTACTGTTTTATTTCTTTGAGCTTCTGGTCAATTTGGCACTCTAGAGTAATGGCTTCTGCCTCTTTTTTTGTCGCTGACCTGCGCAAAGCATTGGCCTTGGACAGAAGTGATAGGCTCTCACTCTGCTCTGCCCTATCTGCAAACTCATTTGCAGATTTAAGCAGGTCTTTTGCACACAGTTCCAATCGTTTCTTCTTTGACTTCAGCTCTTCAATTTCATCTAACACTAACTTTCTTTTTTCTAATGTCTCTTTTTTCTCTCTCTTTTTCCTCTCTTCTTCAAGGTAAACCTCATATCTGGATCTTGCACTAGCTGCATTGAAAAGGAGTGCTTTTGTAACTGGCACCTGACTGGCTCCACCTGCCTTAGCCAAATGGTCTGCTATAATTCTCTGTGCTGTTAGGGTTTTCTGTGACATGTTGTCAGTCATTACTTCTTTATTAACAGAGAATCCCCTCTCCACACTGGCCTGGCCATGGCATGAGAAAGGAGCAGCACTTCTCTCACAACACTCCAAAGGCCACTCAACTCCTTTCGCTTGGCCAGTGCAGAGAAGAAGAGTCTGTCTAATCTGTCTTTATCCCTCCATGTCAAAAGACTGAAAGTTATCAGCAGAAGCACACTCTGATAAGAAGTCTGTGTACTGCAAATTGATTCTGTCCACATCTTTCTTCTGTTCTGCATCGGCCGGATGAGAAAGAAAACAGTAGGTTTATTGTGTCTTTAACCAGCAAGAGTAAGCAAGGGAAATAACCGCGCTAAAAGAAAAATTAATTTGCTACTTTCGGTTTCAATCGCAACGTCGCCGGGAGAACATCTCAAATAAACGGTATTTTCATTTTTCTTTCTTTTGAAGAAAAATGCTTGTCAGACTGAAAGATTGCCTTGTGGTTTTTTTTCCATGACTTTTCCATACCTATCTAGACAAATAAATTTTTTCCATGGCTTTTCCAGCCCTGGAAATCACTTTCTCTATTTTCCATAGCTTTTCCAGACTTCCATTACTCTGTACGAACCCTGTAGGATAGGATAGGATAGGACTTGACAGGCAGACATTAACTGTCGCTAAACCTTTCACACCCATGGTAAAAAGCAGCAGCCAATCATAAATCTTTATCTGAGAGACACCTCACCCAAGTGCCTTGTGAAAATTCATATATAAGAGTGACTGCCTTATGTAACATTGTAATACGTCAGTGACAAATCCAAGGTAAGTTGTTGTTGTTTGTAGATTATAGTCACACGACACTTTCGCATATAGGTGACTACTGGACCGATTTATACTGACACCAGCGGGCCAGTTGTTGGTAAAGGGGAAAATAATATGATCACACGTTGACCAATCCGGGATTCGAACCAGTCTTCTCCTTTCGGTTACTAGCAAGACGCTCTTACCAACTGAGCTACTGCCCCACTGCCAAGGTAAGCTATATAATAACCTTTATTTATTTATTTATTTATTTATTTATTTCATATTGTAAATTGTTAAAATGGATTATTCAAGTAATGCATTACATTACGATACCATTAGTTGTTTAGGTAAGTAATTATTTGCATTATTATTATGGTTTCTCGGTAAATAATTCATTATATTATATATCATGAATTATTTACACAAATCGTCATTATAAATAAATAACAAATATGTTCCTCATTATCTATCTATCTATCTATCTATCTATCTATCTATCTATCTATCTATCTATCTATCTATCTATCTATCTATCTATCTATCTATCTATCTATCTATCTATCTGTCTGTCTGTCTGTCTGTCTGTCAGTGTATCTATATATCTCCTTCCATGAGGGTGCTGGCATGGGGGTTTCTGCATAAATAGTATCCCCACTTTGGTTTTGTTTTTTTTAGTGCTTTTCATTATCACTTTTTCTGTCAATCTCAATTGTTCTTTCTCTTTCCTAATCTGTTCTATATTTCTACTATGTTCTTCGCTAGATCAGTCATCTACCTTTTTGATGAAAACTCTCCCCAAAATTCCTTATTTGTGAATGGGATCTTTTGGGTTAGCTTTTGGCTATTGGACGCTTTCTGCCAAATGGTCAGTAGGGCTTTCTATGTTATCTATATTTAGCAATGTAGGCATTTTATATTTATGTGTTTTGTTAATATTTTATAATGATGTTTATATTCTGTTTTGATTTTGTAAACGGGGGTTTGATAAATTAGAGTACAGCCTCAGCGTCCCCTGCATGGGATGTCTTTATTGTAAAGTGATCCAATTTTGTAGTGCCTTCATTGTTACCATTAGGGTTGTTTCAGCAGATCTTTTATACGGATCATGGGTAGGCCCTCTTTCAACCAAGTTGTAGTCTTGATTCGGTTCTTCACAGTCCACTGGACCTATTACAATGACTATCTATCTATCTATCTATCTATCTATCTATCTATCTATCTATCTATCTATCTATCTTATCTTATCTTATCTTATCTAATCTAATCTAATCTAATCTAATCTAATCTAATCCTATCTATCTATCTATTATCTTATCTTATCTTATCTAATCTAATCTAATCTAATCTAATCTATCTATCTATCTATCTATCTATCTATCTATCTATCTATCTATCTATCTATCTATCTACCTACCTACCTATCTATCGATCTATCTATCTGTTTGTCTTCCTGCCTGCCTGTATATTTATCCATCCATCGATCAACCCATCCACATGTATTGTAGATCATATTATTGCTTAAGGCTCAGAAGAAAGTTAATGTAATAAAAGAATGTTTCAGATGGTAAAGAATGGAGTCGATAACATACTCGTTCTCAAAGTTTTTCACTTTATGTTGTATAATCCTTCTTGCAAAAAGGAGACTATTAGCCCTCAACGCGCTTGTGAGTTCTTTGAACTATGTCTATGTACATTTAACCTCCCCGGACAGGTTAGCTTATAAGGGACATAAAAGTGGACTGTGTAAGTTGAGGGGACGGGTAGCTCAGTTGGTAGAGCGTCTTACTAGTAACCGAAAGGTACCTGGTTCGAATCCCGGATTGGCCAATGTGTGACCATATTATTTTCCCCTTACCATCAACTGGTTCGCTGGTGTCAGAATAATGTGACCAGTAGTCGCCTATACGCTTCGGTGTCGTGTGACTATAATCTACAGTTACTGTGTAATTTAAAACTAAGGTATAATAAATTTTAAAGTCCCCTCAGGATTAACAGGGTAATAAAAACACTAAACTAAACAACATCATTCAAGACCCACATTCATTTCACAAGCGAGTTAAGAGTTACTGATAAAATGATAATTTCAGCATCAGATAGTCACACCCGGGTCGCCATGGGGCGAGCCAGATTGACAAGTAAACAAATAACTAAAAACCGGATAAACACGTAAAGGTTTCTGTAATTTTTCGTTAAATAATTAATAAAATGCACATGAGTTCTGACATAGTCAGTAATGCAAGGTTACAAATAAATTAATTAATCGAACTGTCTAAAATAACATCCAGCACTCGTAAATGTGCGTTAAAGCAAGGATGCCGGTTCTAAAACTGAGAGGCAGCCCGAGATAGAAGGCCAACAGGCCTTATGCACACCAGTTCCAATAGTCATAGTAAAGTAAAATCTTTTTAGCAATTATGTTTACTAGGGTAACATCAGTCCTTGCACTGGGAAAAAAACCACCCTCATGCATAAAATAGTAAACATATCAGATTAAATTACCATGATGATAAGTCGGTTAATTTTAAAAACAGCTAAGATCTGAGGTATAGGGTGCCCTGGCAACGCAATGGTTATCACTCAGGGTCACTCCCGTTTTGTAAAGAGGGTGACAACAACATGGCCGGAATCCCGAATCAACACCAAGGTTATTCGCTCGGGCCACAGTCGTAGTTATAGCACCCACTCAACGCACATCGGTTATGCAATTGACACGGTGGTTGCATCGGGAAAGGCCTATACTGATATAATAGTTCAAGTTCTGCTACAAGCTGGTTAAAACCGCGTAAACAATTGGCCCGCATTCAAAAGCATTCATCCTCCCCAGTCAGAGAAAGCAGACCACTCCAGTTATTTTGTATTTGAAGCTTTCGTAATTTCTTTAGTTCCGCTTCCTCAGGAACAATACATCTCTTAGATATGCCACGTCCTTTCAATAGCTGGACAAACACTTTTTTTTTAAAGTTTCCAAGTGCTGAGAGTAAATGTTTTTCAATATTATACATAGGCATATATAGTGATTATATATAGGGAACATTTTACAGTGGGTCAGAGATTTTTGGACCAACGGGTTCAACGGGTCAAAGTGGGAGATGCATACTCTGATGAGGAGGATGTTTGAGTGGTATCCCACAATTAAGGTAGGGTTGTGGGACCGACTTTGTTCACTGTCTTTATTAACAATCTGCCAGACTGTGCCTCTAGCACTTGTAAAATGACGATACAAAGCTATAATACCGTACTAAAAATAGAGACATGTTGCAGACGGACATTGACAGACAAACAGCATCGACAAACAATCTAATGCAAGCATGCGCAAAGCTCTTCATATGGGCAGAAATAATTCCAAGCATGCATATACTATAAGTGCTGATTGTGGTTAGACTACGATAAGCAAGGGCGAAAATGAGAAAGACCTGGAAATTATTTGTTATTATCAGGTGAATTTTGATTATTATATTAATGCAGCAGTTGCAAAGGCAAATAAAATGCTTGGACTGATATAGAGAACTTTTGCTTACATGGAAAATGGTATCTTTGCAAAACAATTCAAAAGCTTTGTGTGACCACATTTGGAGTATGGCAGAACTATCTGGCACCCACTTTTTAAGTGGCAGGCTGTCCCTTTAGAGAACGTTCAGAGAAGATCTACACGGTTAGTTGATGGATTAAGACATTTGAATTATGACGAAAGACTGCAAAGACTGAATCTTCCATCTTTAAAATTCAGAAGAATCAGAAGAGACTTAAAACAAGTATTTAAAATTATAAATAAGGTTGATAGTGTTAATACTACGAATATTTTCCAAAATCAGACGAAGCAAAAAACAAGAAATGCTACAGTACTCCTCGTTTAAGGTGACCCCCCACGGGACCAAATTTTTGTTTGATCTTATCCGAGGGGCACCCTAAACAGTCCTCTGATAAGATCAACTACCAGTAAAAAACTTGATCTTATACGAGGTGCTAAATTTCTTTGTCATGTGACTGTGTGTGTGTGTGTGTGTGCGTGTACATGTGTGCACGTTGGTGCGCGCGTATGCATGAATGCATTACTGTATATGTATTTTTGGTGCGTGTGTATGATGCATAAGCACACACTCAAACACTCAAACGAACGAATGCAAGCATGCATACACATACACACACTCACACACACACACAAACACATTGACGTGCACGCACGCAAATGAGAATAAAAAATAAAAAGTATGCACCAAGACAGTCACTGGGTGTATTTGCAGAAAACCTTACACAAGTTTAACGAATTGTTCATTTTGTCTACGCCACGGCACATGCTTTATCGCTAGTGAATGAAGTCAATTCAGGGTAAGGTCCACTGTGGCAATACGTCCCGCTAGGAGGGGACACGGCAGATCACAGTTACACCTGTCTACACCGCCCATGGGTCGCACTCTGTCAAAGTGGAGCCGTGTGTATTGCAGAGTGTCGCATAACGCGGATGCTGGCTGGACGTGACAGCTCATAAATGACGTCATCCGTGACATCAATTTCTCTTAAGCAGTAGTCTCCTCCATTTGGGAACCAAAACGGGGTTGACGTTATCCGAGGTTTTCCCTTATGCGAGGTGACGCTAAGCGAGGAATTCTAAATGGTACAAAGAAGGTGTTTGGCCGGGACCAACAACCTGATTGATCTTATCCGCCTTGTGACCTTAAACGGTAGTGACGTTAAAAGAGGAGTACTGTACTAACAAAATTTGTTGTTAAATTATGCCGAACTAACATACATAAAAATTGTTTTAGTAATAGAGTTTTACCCTTTTGGAACAAACTACCGGCATATGCAGGGGTGAGATTTAACCCAGGAGACTAACTAGCCCACCGGGCTAGCTAGGAAGTAAAGTGAGGTAGCCCGCATGGTTTTTAGACAGCCCGACAATCGCGTATTTACGGCAATGTGTACAGTGCATTAGACCAACTTCTTTATCGAAAATGAGCCAAGATCGATCTTCGCCATCTGAACGTTTCAGCCATGCAGTCTGAAAATGTCTTTTTCTCTTCGATTCATACTCTTTGTGACGCTCTTTCTTCTCCGAACTAGAATTCGCCTTCTTTGGTGGGGGTTCGTTGACCCTAGAAATAAAGTTCCACATTTTCGGATCAACAACCGTCACCTTGACAATACACGTAATTTGTAGCAGTGTCTTTTTTCACAAACAAAGCAGACAGCTTGCTTGGCGCAAAAGGGAAGTAGGCAAAGGGAAATAACTCTCGCGTATGGTTCATACTCGTAGCAGACGAACAGTGACCTAAAAACGCTCTCGCTTCGGACCGAGCTTCTAAAAGTCTGCAAGTAGTTTTTTGTTTTTTTAGGTCGCCAGGGGTCTGGCTCAACTATAAAGTGAGGGCGACCGGGCGACCGCTAAATCTCACTCCTGATATGTTAAAAAGGCTTATAATCTATATATTAATCGAGCAGCCTTTTCAGATCACGAGGGGCCGTTTTAGCCAACCAGCGGCTTTGTTGTGAAGTTAATTTTGAGCTTCACTTGGCTCCAAGTTTTACAGATTACAGCTGAACTGTCCATATAATTGCTTCCACGCGAGTTTTGCCATTCGGCGCTCGATCACCCGCTGCCGATACAACGAAACTTAACATTCTTTTCGATCGCAAAACGGCTTTAGTTTGCATTTTACTGCCTTCAAAAACACTGTAAAAACACATGTGTGAGACGGTATTTTTAGAACCAATCATTTTTGTCCTTAGCCCTGCCATCATTTCCGCATACCATTTCTACCAAGGATTTCGTATTTTATTCCAAACCGCTTTTAATCGATCGGCGTTCGCTATATTGTTGTTTAATCCAGTTTCAAGTTTATAACACTAATAAAATCGAGGGGTTCAACATGTTTTATGATATGGGACCTAAAATCAGTTTAAAGAATTATAGCATCCCGTGGTTCAATGGATAAGGCGTTTAACTGTCAATAAGGAGCCCCCGGGTTCGATCCTCACTTGGTCCTTTTTTAAAAAAAAATAAAATTTAATAATACAGAGCGAGAGATATAAGAGAGATATAGATAATAAAGAAAAAGAGCGGAACAGAGGCAACTGAAAAACAAAACGAGGTGCAAGTAAAATGCTTAAAAAAAAAAAAATTAAATAAATATATAAATAAAAATAAAATCATAGCACGGGTATTAATAACTGCTTCATTTTCTTTTCTTTTTTCATTTATCCATGATGCGTGTACTTCTTAGAACACTTAACATCTTATGCTTTAAAAAAAAAATTAGGTATAGGTAGGTCTGTTTAAAAAAAAAACATTTAGAAAATAACATTATAGTTTTATTGTAAATTTCATAGCATAATTAATTGTCATTCGATTCATCAGAAAAAAATATTAAATTAAGAGCAAACTTTACATTAAAAATAAATATTTAGAATCTAAATTAAAACTGAATTGTTCCCAAATAAATATCTGTAGGGACTAAAGGTCCATATTTACATTTACATGGCTTGGTGCTTTTTTTATGATTGCCTCAATTTGGTATTTCATTGGTATGTATTATAAGGAAAAAAGTTCTGTGCATGCAGTGATAGCATTGCCTTATTGTTTTAATCACATGCATGTGCAATAAATCAGTAATGCTGTTCTCCTCAAATAAATGATTATTGTGTTTTATTACAATTATAAGTTTATTTTTAATCTATGTCTCTTTTTAGTGATTCAAGATTCAAGATTCAAGATTCAAGATTTAATCCCAATATTCGCCCCTTTTGGGGTGTGGAGGATACAAAAACATAAGCATAACAATCATAAAGCGGTTGTTAAAAAAAATAAAAATAAAATAAAAATAACAGCAACATTACTAACATTCCACTTTAACATTCACAACAATAACATTTTGCTAATATTGTTAATATTATTAGTATACGCCCTTTCCTAATTTTATAAATTTACTCAATTTTAGTAACACATGTTTTTTTTCCAGAAACAAATGACACAAGTTAAACATTGACTTGCACGATAAATATTTACTACATATAAACATTTGTCGAATATGCTTGTGTTTTGGACACTCAAAAATAAAGTGAAATTCATCCCCTATTGAACCCATATTGCAGTCCTTACAAAATCTTTCTTTCCTTGTTACACCTTCCCGCCTTCCTAATTCTATTTGCAACTTATGATCTGAACAGCGAAATTTTATCAAGGTATGAATATAAATATCAGGTAATTGAGATATATACTTTTCACGACCAAACTGTAATTTAACACTTTTGTAGAAAAAACATTTACTGCTTTCGTCAAGAGACTGTTTCCATGTCAGTATAAAGTTATTCTTTAAAGAGATGCCTACATTTTTGCATAACGAATCTGAACTCTGAAAATGTTGCGTCTTCCACACACAGTCATAACCAGTCTCCTCCAGAATAATCTTAATATAATTTAACCATTGTGAGGAAAAATTAGACGCTGAACACAATTGATGTATATTTTTATACATTCGACATGAAAATTTAGCAGTAGAAGTTGGTTGAATAATACCTGTCCAAAATCGAATCATCCTACATTTGACATGAACAGATAGGGGAAATAAACCAGTTTCTCCCAAAATCATATTATTCATCGTACAACGATGCAAATGAAACAACATTTTAAGGAACTTCATTTGTAACTTTTCTAATATAGCTATATTTTCAAATCCCCATATTTCACAACCATATAATAATACTGGAAGAACCAATTTTTGATATAGGTCTAATGTGACACTGATAGATAATTCTTGCCGTCTTGCATTGTGTAACAATGAAAATATTGTTCGAAGTGCATGATCATAAACATTTTTTTTTGCCTTAAAAAATGTACCTGTTCTAGTAAAAACAATCCCTAAATATTTAAAAGAATCAACAATTTCAATACATTCAGAACCAAACGTAAAATTATGTTTTGTTTTTCTGTTCAAATTAAAAATTATTATTTTGGTTTTTGAAACATTAACTTCTAGTTTCCATTTGAAACAATACTGAAATAAAACATCAAGTGCTTTTTGTAACCCGCTTTTTGATTCTGATAGAATAATAGTGTCATCTGCATATAGTAAAACCAGTAGACTGAAGTATGTATCAATATTGTCAGCATTAGTGATATTGTTGGTCAAAATGTTGACCGGTTGACAACCGTTATGTATTAAAAATTCTTCTAAATCATTTAAATACAAAGAAAATAATAAAGGTGATAAATTTTCTCCTTGTCTGACCCCTCTAAAACTTTCAAAAAATTCTGACTTGTTCCTGTTACACAAGACACAAGATTTTATCTGTCTGTACATGCTCATTACAACGTTTAAAACTTTCCCATTAATATTTTGACTCACTAGCTTCATCCATAAGCCATGTCTCCAGACTGAATCAAATGCTTTTTTATAATCAATAAAAGCACAGAATAATTTCTTTTTATGTTTTTTAAAAATATCAATTAACATTTTCAGAACAAAAGCATGGTCAATTGTTGAGTTATTTCGTCTAAAACCAGCCTGATTATTTAACAAAATACTATTGCTCTCTACGAACTCGGTAAGTCTGTTATTTAAAATACTTGTGAACAATTTACCAACACAACTTAAAAGTGTAATACCTCTGTAATTATCACAATTAGCTTTACTACCTGTACCTTTATATAATGGCTTTATTAAACCAATAACCCATTCTTCAGGTATTTCTCCAGACTCGAGTACTTTATTAAATAATTTGCAAAAAACAGGTGCTAATTCTGGCATGCTTCCTTTAATGTATTCATTGTAAACTTCATCAATACCAGCTGCTTTCCCTACTTTTAAGGTTTTAACTGCTTTTATAATTTCCTCTACAGTAATTGATGCATTTAAAAATTCTGTGTCGAAATCAACATCACACCTTACATTCTGTTCGTCTTCATCGTCTCCCTTAATTTCAACATTTAAGTTTTTAAAATGATCATATAAAGTATTTATATCTATACTACATTCTGCTGTTGATGAACTTTTAACTCGCTTCCAATATTCTTTGGGATTAGTTGTACTTAAATGTGTTAATTCTTGTTGCAACTGAATTTTCATTTGCTTTGCACATTTCCTCAAAATGTTTTTATATTCTTTACTTATTTTCGTAAAATTATATCTATTTCTTGAATTGTCGTTTAGTCTTAATTTTCGTTTAAATTTAAAATATTCATTCCTCTTTTGTCGACAATCTTCATTAAACCATTTTTGTTTGTTCATTCTACGCTGCCCAAAAGAATTATTAAGTTTGACACTTCCCAATGCTTCTTTAGCTGACTTCATCAAAATAGCTGTTAGCTGTTTGTTTGCATCGCCAACCGAGGATACGTCAACAAAGTCAATTAACGTGTCTATGTCATTACGTAATAATACTTCTTTAAACAACTCTGATTTATCATTGGACCACCGCTTAACTCTTTCAGACTGACTGTCACTACTTATTTTACTCTGACAAACTGGAATTACGTCTTCAAGCTGACGCTGAACATTCATTTCAAAAGACAATGTAACCGGATTGTGGACATCAGAAAATAAAGCATCAAATGATTCAACATGCAGATCAGAAACAAAGCTTAAAAGTTCATAAGATCCAATAAAATAATCTATAACAGAACTTGAGCTGCTTGTAAGTGCACCAATGCCTCTGTCACGTCCCACTCTCCCATTAAATATAAGCAAAGAGTGCGATTTACATAACTCCAGAAGTCTATATCCGTAATTATTTAACTTATGTTCATCTTGCGAACTACGTTTAGCTGAAATAGAATGATCATGAAAAAAGGATGTGAACGCGTCATTCACATCAATATAAACATTATCTTCAACAAAATCATCATTTTTTCTTGTATAAGCATTAAAGTCTCCAAACAATAAAATATCATAGTCCGATCTGCAGGTTTCTTTCAAGTCTAATAAACAAGAATCTATTTCATCAAATAACCCAACGCTGCTATATCTGCTTCCTTCAGGTGGTATATATATAGCTCCAGCTAAGACATCCTTTTCAAAACCAAATAAAGTTTTATTAAGCTTAAACCAAAGAACACATGTACTACTACTGTTTCCTTCATGACACAAAGAAACAAAGCCACTGATAGTTTTCTTGTATAAAACAGCAATTCCACCTGACCGATGATAAGAAAACTTGCACCTGTTTGAAAAAATAATATCATATCCCAAAGAATCAAATGTTTCCCGAACAAATGAAACATCCAGATCATCAAGTTTTGTTTCTAACAATGTAATGATGTCAAAAGAAGTCACAAAATTAATAAACTCTGTATATTTCATACGACTTTTAAGACCGCCAACATTTAACAGTAAAAACTGAACACCACATACTGCAGCTTGATGAGATAATGTACATGTATTTATATCACTAAGTGAAGAAGAAGACGACACACAATGTGCAGGTAACGACGCTGGTGAAACACGTTCTGTTAGTGATGCAGCTGATGATGAAGAGCGCAACCCTCGGAGACCTCCATCGAGTTCCTAACTACTGACACAATGCTGGATTCCCACAGCATTGAAATCCAGATTGTCCACTCCAATCCGGAAGAGGTCATCGGGCGTATCCAGGAAGACCACATCTGCCCGCTCCTGCCCAGGCTTCTTCTTCAACTGACAGCGGACCTTTCCTTCAGGCGTTGTAGACACTTTATCGACGGCAGGCTGCTTCTTGGCGTAATTTAGAAGCCTTGAGCGGAGCCGGGTCAAGTCGTCGTTTATGTAGACGCCTTTGTAGCTACTGTGACGAAGGTCAGCTCTTTTCTTCATCACCGCCGCCTTGGATCGCCTCGACACAAACTTGACGAGGATAGGTCGTGGTTTGGTGCCCTTACCTTTCTGCCCACTGCGATGCAGCACAGACAGCTCTTCAAGCTTGACAGGACACCCAATAGACTGAAAAATGTCAATGACCTTCTTCTCGGTGTCCTCACCTTCTTCCTCCCGCACACCAGTGATTCGGACAGACTCCCGCCGTGAATATTGTTCCTGCCTATCTAGATCATATTGCAGCAGAAGGTTCTGCCTTTTCAGCTCTTTGATCGTTTGTTGTTGTTGATCATGGAGCGATCTGGTAGCTTCTTCAAGGTACCTCTTCAAAAGCTTTTCCAGGCAGGCGGACAAAAGAGGAACAAGCATTTCTGTGACGCGGATGGCAATTACGTCACTTTCAGACTTGTCTGTGACGTCATTCTTGTTCTTCTTGTTCTTTCCTTTGCCTTTGCCTTTTCCTTTGCCAATGGAAGTGTTCATGGCGTTGACCAACATCTCCTCAACATCTTCTCTAATGTCAGTGTCGTCAAAAAGTCCTTTGGAAGTGCCAGAAGGTCCGGATTGCTGAGAACAGTGGATCGTTTTAGAAGTCATGGTGGGTCAATGTCAATGTCACTCCAGTCAAGAATCACAATCACACAATTCAGGAAAAAACACACAATATCTGCACGTCTCTATACACTAAAAAGAATCACAACAAACTTAAAAACACTTGTAGCTTGCATTGCACTAAAAGAATAAACTGAATCACAAACAAAAATCACGAAATACTGAGCATCCACACCAAACGAAACAGTCGTTTATGACCCGGAAGTACTTTCCGGAAATATTCACCACTGACAGTGTACTTCAGCCTTCCACTTCCAGAATCATAAACACAACAAAGATTATTATATCAAAGATACTTTTATACAATGTGAATTAATTTTCGAGCTAATGTTAATTAAAAGTATCTTTGATATACTGTATATCTTAGTTGGGTTTATGATTCTGGAAGTGGAAGGCTGAAGTGCACTGTCAGTGGTGAATCACTAAAAAGAGACATAGATTAAAGATAAACATATAATTGTATTTTACTTTCAAAATACTTAGCAGTTCTTGTTGTGTTTACAATTTCTTCCACTTTCAGGCAATTGATATTTCCTACATGTAGTTATTGTACCAACACCACAACATAAACTATACACTATGTAGGCTACAATGGAACATTATAGTCTCAAATAAATTTGACTTCACTCAGTGGCTGACAGCTTGGACACCCAAAGATAACCTATAATGGGCATAAAATCAGCAACACAACAACAAAATATAATAGATACTTTTAATTATACAACAATACAAGACAAATGAATTTTCGTGCTTTGCTCTTCTTCAGATTAAAAACAAACATAAAATGACAAAATGCTGCAGAATGCACAAAATAAGTCACTTCCAGGAAAATTTTTGAAACGGGCATATAACATCAGGCCCAGCAATTGGGTCATCAAAAATTTAGTTGGACGGGTAATAACTGCTAGTATTAATAAATTTAAGAGCCTCCTTGAACAGGTAAAATTCTTACAGGATACAAAATTCATATAATATATATTATGATGAGTGATCTACTGTGGTCACTTTAATTTAAACTTCTCAAGCAACTGCAATGCAACCCATACAATATATATGGTTATTGAAATTAACTGGGACACTAAAAAGCTTTTATAGGCTTACACAAGTCCCAACTGAACTGAATTGAACTGAACTAAGTAAACATATAAAACGAAACCTCTGGTTTTCATCTCCTCACTCCCACTTTTACTATTATTAGAACAAGATGTACCTACATTTCCTATATTTCAAACACCATCAAAAGTGAGGTCGTACCACATTGAAATATACAGTTTCAATTTTAAATGACTATCCATTATTCTCATTTCAGGTGAAACCTTAGTGTGAACGGTTGATACAACTTCTATAGCAGCATTATGAGGAATTTGATTCTCAGCATGTTCAGTGGAACAATAGCACACCAACTGCGGCATCCAATGAGAAGAACTTCTGGATGGTTAATTGTAGTATGTTGCAACCGTTATTTATTTACTGATTTGTTTAAGTGTAAGTGTCAATAATTGTGTTACCACCGTTGGGGTGCCGGGGGTTTCAGTATAAATAGTATCCCCACTTTCTGGAAATTTAGTGCTTTAAATTCCCACTGTCGCTGTCTTTCTCATTTGCCCTTTCTCATTCCTGCTATGTTCTATCAATCTGCTATACTATTTTCTTCTTCGCTGGACCAGTCACCTGCATTTTTTCTTGAAAACTTCCGGGACAAGACTCCTTATTTGTGTATGGGGTCTTTTGGATCAGCTTGGGAATATTGGACGCTTTCTGCCAGGGGGTCACTGGGGCTTCCTATGATGAAATTATTTAGCAATGTAGGCATTTTATATGTATGTGTTTTGTTGATATTTTATAATGATGTTTGTATTCTATTTTGTTTTTGTAAACGGGGGTTCGATTAATTAGAGTACAGCCTCAGCGTCCCCTGCGTGGGATGTCTTTATTGTAAAGTGACTGGCTGGTGGAGAGCTTTCAGTTTTGCCACTAGGGTTGTTTCGGCAGATCTTTTATGCGGATTGGGGGTTGTCCGGTCCTGATTTGGCTCGGAAGAGTCCGCTGGACCTAAAGCAATAATCTTGTAATGTAATGTAATAATTTTGTTTTTAGTTCAACTGGGAGCTGAAAAGAAAGGGTAGAACGAAAGTTTGGTGCTACTTGCTTTTATGAATTGATGTTTTATTATATACTGAGTATTTTTGTGTGAGTATGACTGTCAACGATTGTTGTACACTGCAAAATAATTTTCTTTGCTGTTTGTTGGGACAATAAAGGTCCTGATTTTGAAATAATAATAATAATAATAATAATAATAATAATATTAATAATAATAATAATAATAATAATAATAATAATAATAATAATAATAATAATAATAATAATAAATATAAATTAAAAAATTATTATTATTACTACTGCTACTATTACTACTACTACTACTACTACTACTACTACTACTACTACTAGAATACTATTATTATTATTATTATTGTTATTATTATTATTATTATTATTATTATTATTATTATTTATATTATTATTATTGTTGTTGTTGTTGTTGTCCTTCTTCTTCTCCTTTTTCTTCTTCTTCTTATTTTATTCTTTTATTTATTTATTTTTTTAATTTTATTTACTTTATTGTCTATTTTTCCATGATAGGGGAATTCTGGGCTGCCTCCCCTGGGGAAAGCGTAGTCGCAGCCTGTGGCGCGCCCAAACCCAACCTACCTAACATTAGTTGTGATTTTGAAATTTTGCTGGGGGAGCAAACCGGAGTACCCGGAGAAAACCCCCGAGACGTTGCCCGAGTCGAAAGTCAATAATATTCGGAGAAACATAACGCCCAGATGCTTGATCGAACCAACACCTGTCAGGCGCCATTGGTTTCTGGCCTGTGGACAAGGCACGTTTGTCCCGCCTTAGCCCACTTGGCCACAACGCTCGTACATTATTATTATTATTGTTGTTATTGTTTTTATTATTATTATCATTACTTAGGGAAAGCAAGAAATGACGTTCTCTGCAAAGAATTTGCCAAAAGCAGACTCTAGACAAGAAAGAAAGTGATTCTGTTACTTCGAAGTAATATTTATTAAAATATCAACTTCAAATTTATCTAGTTTCTGTATTGGTTTAACACCACCACCACCACCACCAACAAATAATATCAATATCAATAATAATAATAATAATAATAATAATAATAATAATAATAATAATAATAATAATACATCGATTTATAAAGCACCCATATCTTACACAAAAAGAGTGATTCAAGGAGCATAAACTATTTTGAACCATGCCAATCGATGACTACATACCATACTACACTATATTATACTATACTTTACTATGTTACGCCACTCTACACTACACTACACTACACTACACTACACTACACTACACTACACTTCACTTCACTACACTATGCTATACCATACTAAACTATACTATACTATACTATACTATACTATACTATACTATACTATACTATACTAATGAGTACGAAGTTAATATCATTGAATCTGCTGCAAAATAATGTTATTTCTCTGATATGCCGATGGTCATAGTTTATAGTACAAATTGTTATATTCTTAAAAATAATAAGAAGGATATTTAAAAAACGCTTTTTCTATTTAAAAAATCGATTCAATTTGCAGTTCTCACGCATTCACAAATCAGAGAAAGAAAGTCATTACGAAAAAAAAGAGTAAGAAAACAATACATCAAATAGAAAAAGATGAAGAAAAAAATATAAATATATACGCTGGAAGATGAGGGTTGGTAGAGACCATGTGGCACAGACCATTGTTGTGGATATTGAAGAAGATGGTTAATGAGCACAGAAAGATGAGAAGAGATGAGTTTTTAGGTTCCTTTTGAAGGAGGAGAGCTGAAGGTATGACAGTAAGCTTTAGATATATTTTCTCTCGATTGTAAATTTTTTTTTTGTTTTCTTTTTCGAAATGATATTTAGTTTTTTAGAGTTTTCCAAAAGCATTTGATCCTGCCTCGATTGTAATATATGTTAATGAAAAAAAAATCCTTTCCAGAATACAGAATCATTTATTGTTCCCCATAAACATTACAAGGAGATGTGTGTTTCTGATCCCCCGAAGACATTTTGGGGGGATGGCTTTAACTCATTTGACTAATCAATGTGTATTTGCAGTTGATCTGAACAACCTATTTTTATTTTGCCTTTCAGCAATGGCTCAAGATCAACAATACATATCTGGAGAAAAATGCCGTTCGCATTTTAAACATCGAACCATATCATAAGGTGTTGGAGGTGGGCTTTGGACCAGGCATCGGCCTAGAGGAAGCTGTAAAGTTTGTCAAAGGTTGGTAGGCCTACATGATGCGTTTTGTTTCAATTTTACAAACACAAAGTATACTAATATATTACTGCAAATAGCATCATAAGCGTGTATGTGAGCTCACCCAAACACCGCAGACGTAAGCTAAGTGAGGATACCTCGGATGGCCGTTGGAAATATGACACGAAGGCAGCAACATAACTGTTCACCGAGTTACCACTGCTGTGGTTAATGTTGATTGTTGACGCTTTTACATTGGTGTAACTTGAAAATGCCTTAACTGCTACTAGTCACTGTATTTGTAATACTTAAATCAGTTGGTGGTATAGTACATTACGTCTGTTCTTCAGATGGACCTGGTAAGATCTACGGCATTGACCTGTCCAACTACATGGTGGATGTGGCAACATGGCGCCTCGCCAGACCCATCGCTGATGCGAAAGTGGAACTTCTTCAGGGCAACGTTGAAGCCCTACCTTACCCTACGAACTACTTCGACCGTGTGTTTCATACAAACAGCTACTACTATTGGCCCAACTTACACACAGCGTTAGAAAACATTCAACGCGTGATGAAGCCAGAGGCCCAGATGATCACTGCATTTAACTTGGACAGGATCCGCAGGGGATTAAAAGAAGGCTTAGGCAGGTATGGCAACGCTGATCCAGAAAGGTACATGCATGCACTAGAGGCGACTGGCTTTAAGGATGTCAGGATGGAACATTTCAAAGACGGTAGACGTACATTTCAAGCCATATTTGCGCAGGCATTCAAACAGGCGCCTGTATCCAAAACACATTAGGAGCAGACCCCCCACTTTGTAGGAACGCTGCAGGCGGCTCGAGCTACAAACGTATAGCATGTCTTCCTTCAGTCCAGAGAGAGAAAGGAAGAGAGAGAGAGAGAGAGAGAGAGAGAGAGAGAGAGAGAGAGAGAGAGAGAGAGAGAGAGAGAGAGAGAAAGAGACAGAAAGAGAGAAACAGAGAGTAGGAAGAAGGAGTGAGAGGGCCGGGTTGAAGAGAGAGAAAGAGAGTGAGAGAGAGAGAGAGAGAGAGAGAGAGAGAGAGAGAGAGTTTTGCTGTTTTAATTTTCTTATTGACTTTGGGCCCATTTGTAATACACACGCATTCAACCACCAAGCATTATCATGATCAGGTAATCTGTCAGGTTTCATTTCCAGAAGTCAGAACCAGCATTATATTGTTCTAGCTGCAGAATTATTATATATTAGAAAACGAATCAATTCGCCATAACCCATTATTTTTGTTGGGTGTGCTACTTAAATTAATAACCGATAAGTGTGTGTGGTGTAGGTGGCTTTGCGCTTGCTTGCGTTTACAAATGGTTCAAAGGTCATTGTGCATTAAAACTTCAAAGCATCTCTCTCTCTCACTTTCTCTCTCTCTCTCTCTCTCTCTCTCTCTCTCTCCTCTCTCTCTCTCTCTCTCTCTCTCTCTCTCTCTCTCTCTCTCTCTCTCTCTCTCTCTCTCTCTCTATTACAAAATTAGTAGGATTAATATCTAGATGGGTTACTATGAGAAGGGTCTCTCTTCCCTAGCTCTTTATTTTCTCTAGTTCTTGTTTAATTCAATAAGGTTTTATTCCAAAAGAGGTCACGAATTCACAAAAACTATAGCAACAATTATCTCAATGTATGACTGTACATAAATAATTGATTCATTGTAAATGTGTTTGTGTAAATCAAACGTGTTTTGGTTTTATGTTATTTTAGTGGAATACTGTGTTAGCACAACGATGTAATTTCTCATAATAAAGTTTTCGTATTCGTATTCCAATTATGCGCTCTGTTCGTATGTGTTCGAGTGCCAATGTTCGTGTGTGTGTGTATGCGTGTGTGTGTATGTGTGTTTGTTTCACAGTGCGTGCGCGTGCGTGTTTGTGTGTAAGTGGGTGTGTGTGTGTGTGTGTGTTATACATACATTCGTACTATAACCGGTCACATTGCGTGTACAGAAAATTAAAAAAAAAATTACTGAAGTGTTCAGTGTGATTAGCAGATATATGAGGATTTAGGAATGGAAACGCCAAAATCAAGACTACAACTTCGCTTAAAGAGGACTCACCCCAAATCCGCATAAAAGATCTGCCGAAACAACCCTAGTGGTAACACTGAAGGCAATCCACCAGCCGGTCACTCTACAACAAAGACATCCCACGCAGGGGACGCTGAAGCTATACTCTAACCTATGGAACCCCCGTCTACAAACACAAAACAGAATGCAATCAACACAAAATATCAATAAAACACATACATATATAAAATTCCCACATTGTTAAACAACAACACCATAGGAAGCCCCAGTGGCCTTTTGGCAGAAAGCATCCAATATTCCCAAGCTGATCCAACAGACCTCACACAAAAGTGAGGAGTTTGGTCCCGGAAGAGTTTTCAAGAATAAAGGTAGGTGACTGGTCTAGCGAAGAAGAAGAGAAGAAGATAGCATACTAGATTGATAGAACAGAGTAGGAATGAGAAAGAACAAAGGAGAAAGACAGCGACAGTGGGAATTTAAAGCACTAAATTTCCAGAAAGCGGGAAACCCCCGGCACTCCCACGGAGGGGAGGGGGGGGGGGACCTAAATTATAACACATTATGTAATTATGGACTCTTTAAATGCACGTATTACCAAAGGCCTCATTAAAACAAAAATGTTCAAAACCCAAAAAGAGTTGAATAAAGGTGTTAGAAATTTATTTGCTTAAAGCTGTTGATTAAATGCACCCGATTTCAATTTACGATTTCAATTTATTTCCTTCAGTTTCGAAGTTAAAACGATCACATTACCATGATTTAACCGTGATGCATTGTAAACTATATTGCGTATGAACTTTCTAAATACTAAATTAATCATTAATGTCAACGTGTTGTAAATAGGCGTACATATACGACACTCGCTAAAATTCAAAAATGGCCTTTATATTAATTTTATTTATCGCTTTTGCAGCTCAACAGCTGATTGATACCAAATCTAACCGCCCGAGGTGTCAACCTGCGCCCTCACTAGCATGAAATCGGCTTGTTTAAAATCCACCTCTATTCAAATATCTATTTTATTCAAATAAGTTTATTGCTTGTATTCAAATATTGGTTATATTCAAGTCCTATCATTTTAAGACTGTTCTTAGTAATTTAATTTAAAACTCCGCCAAGGACGGTCCCAAGCCCGGCTGCAAAAGGAGGAGGGTTGGGCGTGGGGTTAGCACCCCCACCCCTGTCGCGTTATATATATATATATTAATATTAATATATATATATATATATATATATATATATATATATATATATATATATATATATATATATATATATATATATATATATATTGATGTTAAAGGGTGAATGAACAGACTGAAAAGATTTTATATAAATAGAATCAATTTACTCTTCTTACTATGGTGAATGAACAGACTGAAAGGATTTTATATAAATAGAATCAATTTACTCTTCTTACTATGTCCAAAAGTCGATAACAATTTAAACAAACAAGAAAATAATGTTGGTAATACAAAATAAAGAATAAAAGAAATTATTGGCTATTCATTCGTCCTGTTTGCTTTTTTACAACTAAAAAAGAATACCACTGGTTGATGGTAGATGATATTTATTTCATATGATGTGATGTGATAGGATGAACCCGTGATGACAAGGTTCTTATGTAATTATTTATTTATTACGACTTATCTGGCGAGGAAAGTTCTGACTTCCTTGGTTGATACTAGTCTTGAAGTATTGCTCCTAGAACATTTAATCAAGTCTCTGTCCTCACGCTTGGCCAGGAGGATGATGTGTCGTCCAGCTGACTTCACATGGACGTCATAGGTAAGGCGAATCCCATGTCATTAGTAGAGTAGGCATGAAGGATGGAGATAGATTTACATCAGGAGTCCAACGGTCAGAAATATAAAGAAGAATGAAAAATAAAAATCCTTTCCCTGCGCACAGAAAAATAACAGGGACTAAGTACACAATCCGCATCCCGTCGAATGACCAGCGAGGAACGCCGTTGACGTTGTTTGAATAAGAACCCTGCATATTCAAGGGTTATTGTATCTTATTCCCAAAACACAATACTGTTCTTTCCTCGCTGTTCATCCACACTGTTCCAATGATCAAGAATGCAACAACATTTTTTATGAACTAAGCCAAACATGTTAAATTAACTATTACCATATAAATTTCACGCACTGAAGAATTTATATGAATTGCGAACAACATGTTAAAATAACTATTACCATATAATTTGCATACATTGAAGAATTATAACGAATCACCTTGATGAAGGACGATGAATGATTCGCATGGCGCAATGGACACAAGCACAAGACTACCCATTTCTCAGCTTCACACATCGAATCTTAACTTACCAGCTCAGGATTCGTTTGTTGTGTTTACGACACGTGTTGTTTAGGATGAGACGAGCGTTTCGAACCAAATTTATGACCTTTGTAATCCAAAATAGTGGTCTGGCGTGAACATATGTTTCTTGCCCTCCAAAGATGGTCGCTCGAATGTTTTCCCAACGTATATTTTCCACATTCAGCCAATCGAAAGGATAGTACACAAATTGTCTATGGTAACAACAATTCAAAAATGAACCTCACTAAAAAAAAAAAAAAAATGTCGAACACTGCGGCATTCTGAAAACAATATTATCGTCACTGTCTATGACGTATTGTCTATGACGCATTTTCTGGACTAAAAGCAGAATATCAAAGATGCATGTAGAATAGGCGCTTGTATCGCGACAACCCCATAAAAAAGTCTACGCTACAGAAACGCTAACAACAGAAGAAAGAGAAAACTTTATCCTGGGAGAGGAAGGTACTTCATCACGAAGACCTATGACCCGTTGTGGTGAAAGCCGAGAGGAAGCCACAGAGCCGACTATCCTTCTGTTAACCAGGAGAACCACCATCGGCACATGGAATGTTCGGACCATGTACGAATCAGGAAAGACGGCACAGGTAGCAGCTGAGATGAGGAATAATGACCTGACCGTGTTAGGCATCAGCGAGACACGATGGACCCAAGCTGGACAAAGGGGACTGATGACAGGAGAACTATTGCTGTACTCCGGGCACGAAGAAAACGATGCACCCCACACGCAGCGAGTAGGCTTCATGTTGTCCAATCAGGCACAGAGGGCACTTATAGGATGGGAGGCCCATGGCCCCAGGATCATAACAGCATCCTTCCGTACCAAGATGAGGAAGATCAAGATGAACCTTGTCCAGTGCTATGCTCCACCGAAAGACAGTGAAGATGATGTTAAAGACCATTTCTACAGCAGACTACAGAAGATCCTTGAGACTTACCCAGACAAGGACATCACCATCCTCGTGGGACATGTCAATGCCAAGATTGGATCTGACAACACCGGATACGAACCAGTTATAGGCACCCACGCCTTAGGAGTAATGAATGAGAATGGAGAGAGATTTGCGGACCTGTGTGCACTCAACAATCTGGTCATCGGAGGCAGCATCTTTCCTCACAAGCGGATCCACAAGAGTACCTGGGTATCCCCAGACAACGCGACAGAGAACCAGATCGACCACATCTGCATTAGCAAGAAATTCCGACGATCCCTGCAAGACGTTAGAGTGAGAAGCGGAGCAGACGTGGCGTCCGACCATCACTTGGTGGTGGCGAAACTGAAGCTGAAGTTGAAGAGTACACATTTAAATTTGCCAGGCAGAAGAATGAAGTACAACATCAGTCTTCTGAAAGACCCAAAGACAAAAGAACAGTTTAGTCTGGCGCTAAGGAACAAGTTCGAAGTGCTTCAGGAATTATTTGAAGAAGAAGAAGACAGTGTACTCAACAGGTGGCAGAAAGTGAAAGAGACACTAAGATTGTCATGCCAAGAAGTAGTGGGGCCAAAGAAACATCAACAGAAAGAGTGGATCACAGCAGAGACCTTGGTCAAGATAGAAGAAAAAAAGAAGAGGAAGGTAACAGTCAACAACAGCAGAACCAGAGCAGCTAAGGCCAAGGCCCAAGAAGACTACACAAGAGCCCATAGAGAAGTGAAAAGAAGCATAAAAAAAGATAAGAAGGCCTACGTGGATGGACTGGCGGCTGAAGCGGAACAGGCAGCGCACAGCGGCAATATGAAACAGTTGTACGACACCACTAAGCGACTCTCCGGAAAGTTCAGCAAACCAGAAAGACCTGTTAAGGACAAGCAGGGAAACACCATGAACAGTCTAGACCAGCAGTTGAACAGATGGGCTGAACACTTTGATGAACTTCTGAATAGACCAGCACCAACGAATTCCCCAGTCATTGAACCAGCCAATGTGGATCTTCCAATCAACTGTGAGAAACCGACCAGGGAAGAGATCAAGAAGGCCATCACCCTGATGAAGAACGGAAAGGCCGCTGGACCAGACGACATCCCAGCAGAGGCGCTAAAAGCGGACTTGGAAGCATCAGTGCAGATGCTGTACCCAGTCTTTGAGAGGATTTGGGAGGAAGAAGATGTTCCGGCAGACTGGAAGGAAGGTTACCTGATCAAGCTTCCCAAGAAAGGTGACCTCAGCAACTGTAACAACTACAGGGGCATCACACTTCTATCTGTGCCTGAAAGGTCTTCAACCGGGTCCTTTTGGAGAGGATGAAGGATACTGTCGACCCACAGTTACGAGACGAGCAGGCAGGCTTCCGACAAAATAGATCCTGCACGGACCAGATTGCAACGCTCCGCATCATAGTGGGGCAGTCCCTGGAACGGAACTCGCCGTTGTATATCAACTTCGTCGACTATGAGAAGGCGTTTGACAGCGTGGATCGAGACACCCTCTGGAAGCTCCTTCGACACTACGGCATCCCGGCCAAGACGGTCAATCTGATCAGGAACTCCTATGACGGCATGTCCTGCAGAGTTATCCATGGCGGACAGCTCACAGACAACTTGCAGGTGAAAACCGGAGTCCGACAAGGGTGCTTGTTGTCACCTTTCCTCTTCGTCATCACCATAGATTGGGTTATGAAGACGTCCACCAGGGAAAGTAAGAATCCAATGGACTCTGTGGAACCAGCTCGAGGACCTGGACTTCGCTGACGACCTTGCTCTTCTTTCCCATAGTCAACAGCAGATGCAAGAGAAGACAAATGCAGTGGCGGCCACGTCGTCGGAGGTCGGCCTCAACATCCACAAGGACAAGAGCAAGATCCTGAAGATCAACTCCATCAGTACCGAACCAGTCATCTTGAATGAAAGTCCCTTGGAAGAAGTGCAGTCCTTCACCTACCTGGGTAGCATCATTGATAAGCAGGGCAGCACAGATGCGGATGTCAAGGCTAGGATCGGCAAAGCAAGAGCTGTCTTCATTCAGCTCAAGAACATCTGGACCTCCAGAGAGCTGTCTTTGGCCACCAAGATACGGGTATTCAACTCCAATGTGAAGTCAGTCTTACTGTATGGAGCAGAGACATGGAGGACAACCAAGACCACCATCAAAAATGTCCAGTCCTTCATCAACAGTTGCCTCAGAAGGATTCCCCAGATCCGCTGGCCCGACACCATCAGCAACGCCAACCTTTGGGAAAGGACCCGCCAACTCCCTGCTGAAGATGAAATCAGGAAAAGGAGATGGGCCTGGATAGGGCATACCCTACGCAAACCAGCGACGAACGTCAACCGGCAGGCGGTGAAGTGGAACCCCCAGGGAAAGAGAAAGAGAGGCCGTCCAAGGAACACCTGGCGACGCGACCTCGAGGCCGACACCACCAAGATGGGCTACACCTGGAGTCAGTTAGAAAGAATGGCACAGGACAGAGGACTCTGGAGAGCTGTTGTTGGCGGCCCATACCCTGGCAGGGGTGACAGGCATTAAGTTAAGTAAGTTAGTAATTTAATACGATATTTTTAAATATCGGTTAAACAGATCTTGACTTTTTTTTTTAAAATACAAGTACTTCAATTCATGGCCAATAACTCAGCGTCGGACCGTTGGGCGATCAGTGGGTCGATATGTGTGAAGTCATTTATTCACTGATCAATAATGAGATCCCGTGGGTATACACCACCTCACCAAATTTAGTTGTGATAGTTGAAATAGGTTCTGAGATATTAATCCACGGGCAAGTTTTGCCCAGACATACAGCGGACGCCGGATCGTCTTCCATTGCCTCCCCTCCTTTCCCCCACAAACTCTATGTTGTTGTTGTGTTGCTGTTATTATCGTGCTCATTAACAATCACACACATTTAGCCTGAAGCGAAATTCAAAATACATGTACAATGAAATTCTGAAAAACACGTTTTTACTGTTGGCGTTTATTGCTACATTGTATTTGATTGCCAATTGCTATGGAACAGTTTCAGCAGAATTATATTACATTATGTGTAAACAAAAATATTAAGCTTAGATGGCGAAAGTGCCACTCTGTCTTGGACTATCCTTCCAAAACCAACACCAATACTCAAGCGATTGATCTGTTTTACAAACGGCATATGTTATTTAAGTGCCAATCTAAAAACAAACAAACAAACAACAGCTATACATGCTATCAAAATCAAAGACTCGACCAAATATCAAAACACAAACATCCTTTTAAATTTAGATGCATGTGCCTCTTTGGACGCACGAGCAAACGTGGCTAGAAATGTCTATCTGCCGTCTATGAGATACAAGACAAAATTAAACGAAGTTCCGTGTCATTTTAGAAAGAAATTCCTATCAATTTGTGTAGGCCCATTGTTTTCTTCCACAATGACAATCATAATAACAGACAAGCAGAAATGTAGCATTCTCTATCTCTATTGAAGGAGGGTTTACTGTACGTTTTTCATGTTATCCGCCTGCAGTGTTTTCCCGAAATGTGGAATCTGCTCCAAAAGGTGTTTTGGATGCATGTGCTTCTTTGGACGCACGAGCAGACATAGCTATAGGCATAAACGTCTTTGAGATTTTCCATCCTGATATCCTTGAAGCCAGTCGCCACTAGTGCATGCAAGTACCTTTCTGGACCAGGGCTGCCGTACAAAAAATTACCTTACTTTAAGCACCTGCGAATCCTGGCCATGTTCATCGTAGTGACCATTGTGGCAGCAGGTTTTATCACGCGTCCAATGTTTTCCAACGCTGTGTGCAAGTTGGGCCAGTAGTAGTAGCTGTTTATGTGAAACAGGCGGTCGAAGTAGTCCGTAGGGTAAGGGAAGGCTTCAACATTGTCCTGCAGAAGTTCCACTTTCGTATAGCGATGGGTCTGGCGAGGCGCCATGTTGCCTCTTCCAGCATCTAATTGGACAGGTCAATGCCGTAGATCTTACCAGGTTCATCTAAAGAACAGACGTAATGTGCCATGTCATCAACAGACCAAGTGATTTAACACTAAAATACAGCGATAAGTAACTGGCGGCGCAAGGTCAAGCCCACAGCAGCATTAACCAAGTAGAATGGATCCGCGATAGCAAAAAAAATGTGGATCATCGAAAGCATAGCGGTAGCAATAGTAGTGTACACTTCATGTATTATAGATAGAATGGTGGGATCAGGTTGTCTTTTGCGAAACGAATCGGCAGCTCAAATGGTTTATTCCCACACCTTGTATCAACGAACTTGCAATATCTTCATTTACATCGAAAAACACAGTCCATTGATGTAGGGGTGTTTTATTGTATTACAAGCGGAAACTGCACCTGTCACAGTGGTCCTGATTCGGCTCTTTGCTGTCCGCAGGACAATATATACAAAGATTAACTAACTAACTAACTAAGGACCTATCATATACCTACATCGTTCGATTTGAAGGAAGTTTACATTTGCGTTCTCACGCGGTTTGAGAATAAATTGTTTGAGCGGCCGATTCGTTTCGTTAAACGACGCAGTCTGATCGCACCCTTCCTATGACGGCCAGTATTTGCCACGCCTTCCTAGCGCCAAAACCTGATAAGTACAATTAAAACAACGTGAGATAGTTACAATTATTACGAAATAATTACAACTATCACTAAAAATTACAAATTTCTTTGCGTGGTCATTTTTATTTTTCAGTTTAATTTGCTATCCTATCCTATCCTGTCCCGTAACCCGGAGGTCGTAGGGGCACCACAGATGATCGTTTAACCAGCATGCTCCATCTTTCTCTGTCCTCAGCAGCCCTGATGGCTTCGCTCAGTGTCAAACCAGTCCATTCTTGAATGTTGTCCTCCCACCTCTTTTTCGGTCTCCCTCTTCTTCTACCTCCTTGCACTGTGCCTTGCAGAATGGTCTTTGCAAGGCCTGATGATCTGGTGACGTGGCCATACCATCGGAGTTTCTGTTTCTTCACCACTGTGAGCAGGTCATCGTGTTGTCCAATGGCTTGTGTGATGGTCTGTCGGACTTCGTCGTTGGTGATGTGTTGGGTATAGGAAATGCCGAGAAGTCTTCTGTAGCACCTCATCTCCATGCTTTGTATTCTTCGATGTAGATCTGCTGTGAGAGTCCATGCTTCGCAAGGATATAGGAAGATGGAGATGACAAGGGAGCGCAGCAGTCTTACTTTGGAATCTAGACTGATGGTCCTGTCTTTCCAAATGGGCTTCAACCTTGTCAGGGCAGCAGTTGTTTGTGCGATCCTGGAGAGGACTTCCTGTCGGGACCCATTGTCTGACACAATGGCTCCCAAATATTTGAAGCTATATGCACTGTGTTGTGTTGTGTTGTGTTAATTTGCAGCGTACATATTAATTAATACATTCGAGTTAGATCCTAGAGTTATGTCCTAGATCAGCCAGCATCTTGAGCACCTGTGGAGCTGGAAAAGCGCCATATAAGAACGATTAAGTAAAATAAATTAAAATAAAAAGAAATCATTTAAAAGAAACAAAACATTAATACAGAGACCCGCATTGCAGCTCGCAACTAAATAAGGACCCCATATAACTCAGTCAAGAATTGTAAGTTGCTTACCCTGTGTTATAATTATCAAGATGATTTTGTTTTGGGGCGGGGAGGGGGTGGAGTATAGTGGGGCAGGAAGGTGGGGGCGGGGTGAATCTCATGCGTGATTTTGTCATATTTTGTTGCATTAGAATGGCATGTGTTCATGCAGCGCATGGAAAGATTCATTTTGTTAAAAATAAAATAACACACACACACACACACGTACCCCTCCACCCACACACACAACACACACAAGAACAAACAAACAAACACACATGTCATGTTATTGCTGTAATCCCGGTTTGAAGCAGCACATTCTGGAATATTTACATCATTATGTTTCAACAATAACCCTAGAAACCACACACAGGCGCCCGCCAACAACAAGCAAGCAGAGAGAGAGAGAGAGAGAGAGAGAGAGAGAGAGAGAGAGAGAGAGAGAGAGAGAGAGAGAGAGAGAGAGTAATTGTAATTGTAAAGCTCAATGGTTTATATCGCAACACACACAATTCAATTCAATTTAATTCTATCAATTTATTTAAAGTCTGTTCACAAATTATGTGATTTTAGACTATAAAACAAAGAAACAAAATAATATAAATGATAAGGTGGAAAAAGGGAATACCAATAAATAAATAAATCATAAATAATAATGATAAAAAGAAAACAAAATTGAAGAAAAAGAATAAAGCAGCAACAACAAACCCATATGAACTTATACTGATTAAACAATGTAACCTAATGAAGCACCATCATCTTAACATCTAAATTACATCGAATAAAATAATTATAACATTTTTTCTATCTGTGTACACGATATAATAGATGCGATTGTCAGCATCAATTCATTATCGGCTAATTTTTTTTTACATCATTGTACTGTGTGATAACGGTATTAATATTAACCATCACACAAGCCATTGGACAACACGATGACCTGCTCACAGTGGTGAAAAAAAGTAAACTCCGATGGTATGGCCACGTCACCACAATATCAGGTCTTGCAAAGATCATCCTGCAAGACACAGTGCAAGGAGATAGAAGAAGAGGGAGTCCGAAAAAGAGGTGGGAGGGCAACATTCGAGAATGGACTGGTTTGACACTGAGCGAAACAATCAGGGTTGCTGAGGACAGGGCAAGATGGAGTACGCTGGTTAAACGATCATCTGTGGTGCACCTACGACCTCCGAGTTACGGGGTAGGATAGGATAGGATATGAATTTGTTTAGACATGGGCAATGTAATATCAAATGTTCTACAGTCAGGGCATTTGAGCATAGACATTTAACATCTTTAGAAAATTTAGTTTTCCATGAATTTAATTTTAACTTGTAGACAATTTTTGTCAAATGTCCGGAGCTAGACAAAATATTATTGTGTACATTTTAAAGAAAATAATTGTCTACTATTGATATCAATTCACAGTAGGAGAGGCTCATATTATGATTAACTTCAGAAGGCTTACTTGCACCATCTTTAGCTAGTTTATCAGCTAATTCATTACCTTATATTCCACAATGAGAGGGAACCAACAGAAAATCAACTGACACATTTTTAATTAATAAACAGTGTAAAAGATATTTGATTTCAAAAATCATTTCTCTTCTAACTGAACAATTCCAATTGTGTAGCGCATACAAAACAGATTTTGAGTCTACACATAACACTATGCCGAACAAATCTAATGTTAATGCAAGAACACAATTCAAAGCCATAATAATAGCATACAATTCTGCAGTAAAGATTGAATATTTTCTCCCTAAATAAAAAGACTTTTCAATATTAAGATCTGGAATAACATATGCAGCACCGGCATCAGAAGTTTCAAGTAGTGAACCATCTGTATAAATTTTGAATTTATTGAAGTAAATAGAACTTAAACGTTTCTTTACACTATTAGCTAACATATTTATTTCTTCATTTTTATGTAAATCTGTGTAATCTATATCGAAATGAGCCCGTAAGTGTTCCCAAGGGGGTATTTTTGGTGAAACAGGAACAGATTTCACATTCCTTAACTAATACCACAATTTATCACCACTGCTTCTGTATAATCATGAATAGTCTGAATGTATATTTTGATTGGGTCTTATATAACGCGAGTATCTGTGCGCCTATGCCATAGCAAGTACAGTGCGGTTGCATTTTGTTTTTAAATATCAGTTTAGAGGACTCGATTCAGACTATAATCAGTACAGTCATCAAGGTCAAGGTCCAGGTAAGGGGACGTAGACCTTTGACGATTAAAAGAGAGCCTAACTTATGCAGTGCTTGTGTTGAAATATACCGCACTTTTATCATGACATGTACCTTGAAGAAAACACCAAGTAGGCCATAGCGGATAATAGATATATAAAATATAACAAGTGGTATTTAAATCAGGCTTCGTGGAGTACACAAGCACTTACACACTATGGATCATGGAGTCAGTCGAACATTTCATACATTTTAAAGTTGCTCCAAAGGATCAAAATACCATCATGACCTTTGCAGAAAACAACGGAATCATCACGGACGCGCAACACGGCTTCAGACAGTGCAGATCCTGTGAAATCAGCTCATTGGTTTCGTGGACGAAGTATCTGACGACCTGGAGAAAGGGAAAAAAAATCTGACGACCTGGAGAAAGGGAAAAAAACAGACGTCCTCATAATGGACTTCTACAAAACCTTTGGCAAGGTCTGTCACGCGCTCTTAATCCACAAGCTAAACCATTCAGGCATCAAGGGGAAAGTATTTGGCTGGATAGAAGCCTTCCTGACCAATCGTCAGCAGCGTGTTGTGATCGAGGATGCTTCGTCATAACCTGTTCCAGTAGAATCCGGTGTTCCTCAAGGCTCAGTCTTCGGGTCTAGTCTCTTCTTGCTGTATTTAAACGATCTGCCAGAAAACATGCCCTCTACTGCCCGACTATTTGCAGACGACACTATGTGTCAGAAAGGCATTGACTCCATTGCCGACCAGAAAGACCTTCAGGCTGATCTAGACCGACTAGCGGAGTTGGAGCAAAGGTGGGTGATGAGCTTTTACCCGAACAAATGTCAGACACTACGTGTTACGAGGAAATGAAAGCCCATGCCCTGTACGTGCATACCATCTCCATGGCCACACCATAGCCACGGTAGAAGAAGCAAAATACCTGGGGATCACCCTTGCAAACGACCTACAGAGGGACACCCATATCAACAACGCCACCAATGACCTGGACAAACTGCAAGACCCGGAGATGGCAGAAATATTTTAGGCCACAATTTGAGAGAAATTTGCACCACTGCTCATTTTGGAAGCTGGTGAAGTAGATGTCAACACCATGACCACCGCCTTCAACTGAGCTGTGACAGATGCCGCCAATGAGATCCTTGGCAAGCACCGCCCAAAGAAGAAACCATGGATCACACCTGAACTTTTGGATCTGTGTGATAAACGAAGAGAGATGAAAAAGAAAAAGAACACCTCACAGGGAGTTGCTGCCTACCGAAAAGTCAACAATGACATCCGAGAAGGCATGCGCACAGCAAAGGAGAATTGGATAGAAGATCAATGCCATGAAATAGAGAACAGTCTGAACAAGAACAACAGCACGAAGGCATACCAGACCGTGAAGCAGCTAACAAGTGTTAATCAGCCCAAGGTCTCAACGATCCAAAGCAAGTCTAGGTCCTACTGAAAATGATACTCAACAGGTTGAAACCCCAAGCTGAACAAATCATAGCTGAAGAACAAGCAGGTTTCAAGGCAGGGCGAAGTACCACTGAACAGATTTTCAACCTCAGAATAATCTGCGAGAAATACCTACAGCACCAACAACATCTATATCATGTGTTCGTAGACTTCAAGAAAGCGTTTTGACCGAGTCTGGCATGCAGCTCAATGGGCAATCATGAGAGTGTACAACATCAGCCCTAAAATTATTCAAATCATCAAAAGCCTGTTTGGCAAGGCTACCTACCAATGCAGTACTCCACAACAGAGCCATCGGAAACTGGTTCAAAACAATAAGCGGTGTACGTCAAGGATGCCTACTCTCTCCAACACTCTTCAACATCTTCCTAGAGCGCATCATGTCAGATGCTCTCGCAGATCACGAAGGCACAGTCAGCTTAGAGGGTAGAGCAATCTCCAACCTTCGTTTTGCGGATGACATTGATGGATTGGCTATAGAGGAACACGAACTTGAACAGCTGGTACAGAGGCTTGACACCACCTCCAGACCCTATGGAATGGAAATAAGTGCAGAGAAGACCAAAATGATGACCAACAACACCAATGGCAGCAACACGGACATCACAGGATAAGACCAGTCCCTCAACACAGTGCATAGCTTCAAATATTTAGGCGCCATTGTATCAGACAATGGGTCCCGACAAGAAGTCCTCTCCAGGATCGCAAAAACTACTGTTGCCCTGACAAGGTTGAAGCCCATTTGCAAAGACAGGACCATCAGTCTACATTCCAAGGTAAGACTGCTGCGCTCCCTTGTCATCTCCATCTTCCTATATGCTTGCGAAACATGGACCCTCACAGCAGATCTACAACGAAGAATACAAAGCATGGAGATGAGGTGCTACAGAAGACTTCTGGGCATTTCCTATACCCAGCACATCACCAACGACGAAGTCCGGCAGACCATGAAACAAGCCATTGGACAAAATGATGGCATGCTCATAGAAGTGAAGAAACGGAAAATCCGATGGTATGGTCACATCACCAGAGCATCAGGCCTTGCAAAGACCATCCTGCAAGGCACAGTGCAAGGAGGCAGAAGATGAGGGAGACAGAAAAAGAGGTTGGAAGACAACATTCGAGAATGGACTGGCTTGGCACTGAGCGAAACCATGAGGGTTGCTGAGGACAGAGAAAGATGGAGTACGCTTGTTAAACTATCATCTGTGGTGCCCCTACGACCTTCGAGTTACGGGATAGGATAGGAATAACAAAATTATTATTATTATTATTATTATTATTATTATTATTATTATTATTAGTAGTAGTAGTAGTAGTAGTAGTAGTAGTAGTAGTAGTAGTAGTAGTAGTAGTAGTAGTAGTAGTAGATTTTACATTTCCTTTAAACTTTGTAATGAGAGTATACAGATGCCTTGAGCCTTAGTCAAAACTTATGTAAATCGAGTGACTTCATCGCCCATCCGCAGGTGATATTTGCACACTTTTCTCTGGAACTAATGGACGAATGTATTTGAAATTTGATATTTAGCTATGAAATAGTTCCTATCCTATGCTATCCTATCCCATATCTCGGAGGTCGTAGGGGCACCACAGATGATCGTTTAACCAGCGTACTCCATCTTTCCCTGTCCTCAGCAACCCTTATTGTTTCGCTCAGTGTCAAACCAGTCCATTTTCGAATGTTGTCCTACCACCTCTTTTTCGGTCTCCTTCTTCTTCTACCTCTTTGCACTGTGTCTTGCAGGATGGTCTTTGCAAAGACCTGATGATCTGGTGACGTGGCCATACCATGAAATAGTTAACCCTACCAAATGACAAAAAAGTCTGCACATGGAGGGACGTCTTCATGGCAATGTCATGATTTGTTGTGATTTTTTCTAGTACTATTTTCTTCCAAATTTATGAAGGAATTTGCTTCAAGTTTGTTACAGTATATACTTAGACTTGTGCATCCAAGGTAAAACAAACGTCCGTCATTTTTTAATTAAAAGTTTTAAAAATATTTAAAATTTTTAAAAACTTTTTTATGCAGAGTGCACAGATGCCTTGAGCCTTAAACAAAACTATGCTATATTTAGTGATGTCATCGTGTGACGTCTTCATGAGGAGGTCTTTTTTTTTCCTCATCATTTTCTAATCCTATTTTCTCCCAAACTACTGGAGAGATTTCGTTCAAGTTTGATATATACTTCGAATTTCCTTATGCCTCCAATGTAAAACCAAACTTATGCAAATGGAGTAATGTAATCATGATGACGTCACCCTTTTTTAAAGTATATTTTTAAAAACATGTTCTTTATACTTTGTATGAAATTAGACTGGCCAGATGCGTTGAACCTTAGTAAATCGGGTGACGTCATTATGGTGACGTAATAATTTGTTGTATTTTTTTGTTCTAATCCTATTTTATCTTCAATTACTAGATTTCCAATTCAAGAGCTGCTCTAGGCACTGGTGGATACAGAATCTAACTCAAGCCCTCACAGGCGCCTGCTTGCATTCTTATCTACGTCGTCTACGTCTTAGTCGTTGTATTTATGTAACTGGCATTCACCCCCTGGGACAAGAGCGTAAGTATCTTTAACATCCGGGAATAGTATCTTCATAATCCTCCTCTTCCTCCAGTTTTTTCTCACTTTTTGTCCTTCTTCTTATTTATTGTCTGATATACACGGTGTGTGTGTGTGTGTGTGTGTGTGTGTGTGTGTGTGTGCGTGTGTGTGTGTGGGTGGGTATGTGGCTGTGAAACGTCACAAATGAGAAACGGAATTTGACGTTCTTAGTAACAAATGGGGTAATTTGCTCCTTCCCCATATGTCTGCCGTTCCCCATTTGTTCTAAGTACACGGAAGTGCTCTTTTAGTGCATGGGAGTGCAGTTGTAGTGCATGGGAGTGTTTTAAGTACAGAGGAGTGCACTAGTCGGGACGGAGTAAATGCAGTCCATTTCCGAAGAAATTTTGAAGAAATGTCGTACTAGTTCGTCCCCTATGGGAAACGAAGTGGGCCAACTTTTCCAAGACGGGTAGGTTAAGGGCACCCGTTTTCGAAAAATTTGACCTACTTCGTCCCCTATAGGAGACGAACTAGGTCAAGTTTTGTCGAAAACGGGTAGGGTAAGTGCACCCGTTTTCGAAAAATTTGACCTACTTCGTCCCCTATAGGAGACGAACTAGGTCAACTTTCTCGAAAACGGGTAGGGTAAGTGCACCCGTTTTCGAAAAGGGGTAGGGTCAGGGCTATGCGGGTATGTATGAGTGTGAGACAGCACGCGGGGGAACAATGCACCCGTTAGAGTCCAGCACTTGTGTATATTTCTTTAATTTTGGTCACGAGAATTGGATATTCCCCATAGGACCACTCTGATTGGCTAGAAAGTCGGAAAAGCGGTTAGCACCACCCAGTCAGATAGGACAGTTGCGAGGATTGTAATGAAAGTCTACTTAACAGACAGACATTAACTGTCGCTAAACCTTTCACACACATGGTAAAAAGCATCAACCAATCATAAATCCCTCTCTGAGAGACACCTCACCCACTTGCCTTGTGGAAATACATATAAGAGTGACTACCTCAGTATCAAACTCAAGGTAAGCTATATATTTAACTTTTATTTATTTATTTTATATTGTAAACTGTTTAAAAGATTATTCAAGTAATGTATTACATTACGATACAATTAATTGTTTAGATAAGTCATTATTTACATATATTATGGTTTATCTGTAAATAATTCTTTATATTATATATAATGAATTATTTACACAAATCGCCATTATAAATACATAAACAAAAAAATGAATATGTTCGACATTAACTATCTATTATAATAAAATCAACAACAACACTTGGGTGCCGGGGGTTTCAGTATAAATAGTATTCCCGCTTTCTGGAAATTTAGTGCTTTAAATTCCCACGTCGCTGTCTTTCTCATTGCTACTCTGTTCTATCAATCTACTATATTATCCGCTTCTTCGCTAGACCAGTCACCTACCTTTTTTCTTGAAAACTCTTCTGGGACAAAACTCTTAATTTGTGTGTGAGGTCTGTTGGATCAGCTTGGGAATATTGGACGCTTTCTGCCAGATGGTCACTGGGGCTTCCTATGATGTTATTATTTGGCAATGTAGGGAATTTATATGTACGTGTTTTGTTGATAGTTTATAATGATGTTTGTATTCTATTTTGTCTTTGTAAACGGGGGTTCGATAAATTAGAGTATAGCCTCAGCGTCCCCTGCGTGGGATGTCTTTATTGTAAAGTGACTGGCTGGTGGAGTGCCTTCAGTGTTACCACTAGGTTGTTTCGGCAGATCTTTTATGAGGATCAGGGATGATTCCTCTTTCAGCGAAGTTGTGGTCTTGATTTTGTGGTCCTGTTTCGGCTCTTTGCTGTCCGCTGGACCCTGTAAGCAATGAATAACTAACTAACAACACCTGGGTAGTAGGCGTTAAAATTTTCGGTTTATTAGACTAAAACCTTCATCAGTTAAGACCCAAGGACTCATTAACTATCTATGTATCTATGTATCTATGTATCTATCTATCTATCTATCTATCTATCTATCTATCTATCTATCTACCTACCTACCTACCTACCTACCTACCTACCTACCTACCTACCTACCTACCTACCTACCTACCTACCTACCTACCTATCTATCTATCTATCTATCTATCTATCTATCTATCTATCTATCTATCTATCTATCTATCTATCTATCTATCTATCTATCTATCTATCTATCTATCTATCTATCTATCTATCTATCTATCTATCTATCTATCTATCTATCTATCTATCTATCTATCTATCTATTTCCTCCCGTGAGGGTGCCGGGCGTTTCTGTATAAATAGTATCCCCAATTTGTGGAAATTTTGTGCTTTAAATTACCACTGTTTCTGTCATTCTCATTTGTTCTTTCTCGTTCCTAATCTATTCTATCTATCTACAATCTTCTTCGCTAGACCAGTCACATATCTTTTTTCATGAAAACTCAGCTTGGGAATATTGGATGCTTTCTGCCAAATGGTCACTAGGGCTGTTTATGTTATTTATATTTAGCAATGTAGACATTTTATATGTATGTGATTTGTTAATATTTTATAATGATGTTTATATTCTATTTTGTTTTTATAAATGGTGGTTCCATAAATTAGAGTACAGCATCAGCGTCCCCAGCACAGTTAGTTCCCCCTGAAAATGTGTAAACTGTTCATAAATTTGTCTCTTTTGTGCCTAGGTATAATCTCCGATTAAAATAAACTTTGTTGCAATTAGTTTAAGCAGTTCTGTCAATTTGCCTACACTAAGTATGCCTTTATTGTAAAGTGACCGGCTGGTGGAGTGCCTTCAGTGTTACCATTAGGGTTGTTTGAGCAGATCTTTTATACGGATCAAAGGTAGGCCCTCTTTCAACCACGTTGTGGCCCTGATTCGGCTATTTGCAGTCCACTGGACCCTTTAAACAATGACTATCTATCTATCTATCTATCTATCTATCTATCTATCTATCTATCTATCTATCTATCTATCTATCTATCTATCTATCTATCTATCTATCTATCTATCTATCTATCTATCTATCTATCTATCTATCTATCTATCTATCTATCTATCTATCTATCTATCTATCTGTCTGTCTGTCTGTCTATCTGTCTATCTGTCTATCTGTCTATCTATCTATCTATCTATCTATCTATCTATCTATCTATCTCTTATCTAACATTATCTTATATATTCTAATCTATCTATATCTTATCTATTCTAGTCTCTCTCTCTCTCTCTCTCTCTCTCTCTCTCTCTCTCTCTCTCTCTGTTTGTCTGCCTGCCTGTCTGTCTGTCTGTCTATTTATCCATCCATCGATTGTAGAATACTTTAGCTCAAGGCCCCGAAGAAGGTTAATGTAATCAAAAATGTGGCAGATGGTAAAGAATGGAGTCGATAACATTATTCGTCCTTAAAGTGTTTCACTTTAGGTCGTATTATTCTTCTTGCAAAAAGGAGACTATTAGCTCTCAACGCGGTTGAACTATAGGCAGGCCTATAATTATATAATAGGGTAAAATGCCTCAAGTTCTGCCACCAGCTTGTTTGTTTGTTTGTTTGGGTAGATTAACGCCACCAGCTGCAATTGGCCCGCATTTAATAGCATTCATCCTACCCAGTCAGAGAATATGTCCCCTATACGCATTGTGTCCGGGGACGTTAATTTATATAATCAAAGCGCCAGTCAGAGAAACTAGACCACTCCAGTTTAGTTCGGCTTCTTCATGAACAACCTCTTAAATATGCCACGCCCTTTCAATAGTAGGACAAAAACTTCTTTTTAAAACTTTTCAAGAGCTGAGAGCAAATGTTTTTCAATATTATACATAGGCATACATAGTGAGTATATATAGGCAAAGATTTTTGGACCAAACGCGATCAACGGGTCACAGTGGGAAATGCATACTCTGATAAAGGTGGTGGTCCCATAGCCTTGTGGCCGTAGGGGAGCATGATGTTGGAGATCACACTTATCTTGGGCCAGCGTAATGAGGGTGATGCCCATCTCTCTCCCTCGCTGCTTTACCTTCCCCACCCTAAAGAGAGTAGGTACTCAGTCACAGTTGAGTCAACTGGGGGCGTTGTTATTTGTCGCTTCACGTTTTGCGGTCACCCATCCAAGTGCTAACCGCACTGGACGGTGCTTAACTTGCGACACAGTAGCGAGTTCTCCAACCACTGCGCTATCCGACACCCCACTCTGATGAGGAGGATGTTTTAATAATAATAATAATAATAATAATAATAATAATAATAATAATAATAATAATAATAATAATAATAATGAATGGTACTTATATCGCGCAAATCTCACATTGTGACTCATTGCGCATCCACTCGCATTTGCATTCATTGTACATCCTATCATTACAACACATATGACATCATATTACAATAAAATAAAAAAACAACAATAATTATTATTATTATTTGAAAGCAAGCTTGAACAGATGGTTTTCAGTTGCGATTTGAATTTCGCCAAGTCAGGTACGCCTCTCATGTTTGCCGGCAGCGAATTCCAGAGAGTAGGCGCAGCAAAAGAAAATGCACGTTCTCCGAAAGGTTTCATATTTCGGCGTGGCGCTGTCAAAAGACGTTCAGACGAAGAACGTAGTGCCCGAGTTGGTTTATAGGCTACAAGTGCATTGGCTAGGTAGGATGGTAGTGTGCCTTCAAAGAACCGAAAAGCCAAAACGCAGACCTTGAATTGAATACGAAACTTCACCGGCAGCCAGTGAAGCTTGCATAGTAAGGGTGGTAACCCACAAGGTAGTGTACTGGGACCGACTTTGATCATTGTTTTTATTAACAATCTGCCAGACTGTACCTCTAGCACTTGTAAAATCTTCATATACGATACAAAGCTATTAAACCTTACAAAATATAGAGACGTGTTGCAGACAGACATTGACAGACTAACAGCATGGACAAACACTTGGAATCTGTACTTTAATGCAAACATGAGCAAAGCTCTTCATATGGGGAAAAAATAATCCCAAAGCATGCATTTATATTCTATTAGTGCTGATTGTGATCAGACTGCGACGAGCGAGGGCGAAAATGAGAAAGACTTGGGGATTATTTGTTATTGTCAGGTGAAATTTTATTATTATATTAATGCAGCAGTTGCAAAGGCAAATAAAATGCTTGGACTGAAAAAAGAGCTTTTATTTATATGGAAAATGGTATCTTTGCAAAACTATTCAAATGCTTTGTCCGACCACATTTGGAGTATGGCAACACCATTTGGCACCCAAAGTACAAAGAAGATTTACTCGATTAGTTGATGGATTAAGACATTTGAATTATGACAAAGGACAGCAAAGACTGAATCTTCCATCTTTAAAATTTAAAGGTATGAGAAGAGACTTAAAGCAAGTATTTAAAATTATAAATAAGGTTGATAATATTAATACTACCATTTTTTTGCCAAAAATCAAACACATCAAACAAAAATTCTACTAAAAAAATTTTTTTAACACTGCCGAAGGATAGGATAGTATAGGATACAAATTGTTTTAGTAATAGAGTTACACCCTTTTGGAACAAACTACCGGCATATGTTAAAAAGACTAAGATTAATAAATTTAAGAGCCTCCTTGAACAGGTAAAATTCTTACAGGATACAAAATTCATATAAGATGAGTGATCTACTGTGGTCACTTTAATTTAAACTTCCCAAGCAACTGCAATGCAATGTGGTAGTCAAAATTAACTGGAACACTAAAAAGCTGTTAGGCTTACACACGTCCCAACTGAACTGAATTGAACTGAACGAAGTAAACATACAAAATGAAACCCCTGGTTTTCATCTCCTCAATCCCACTTTTACTATTATTAGAACAAGATGTAGGCCTACATTTCCTATATTTCAAACACCTTCAAAAGTGAGGTCGTTCCACATTGTAACATATAGATTCAATTTTAAATGACTATCCATTATTCTCAATTTTCAGGTGAAACCTTAGTGTGAACGGTGGATACAACTTCTAGCAGCATTATGAGGAATTTGGTTATCAGCATGTTCAGTGGAACAATAGCACACCAACTGCGGCATCCAATGAGAGGGACTTCTGGATGGTTAATTGTAGTATGTTGCAACCGTTATTTATTTACTGATTATTTTGTTTAACTGTAAGTGTCAATAGTTTTGTTTTTAGTTCAACTGGGAGCTGAAAAGAAAGGGTAGAATGAAAGTTTGGTGCTACTTGCTTTTATGAATTGATGTTTTATTATAATTATACTGAGTGTTTTTGTGTGAGTATGACTGTCAATGATTATTGTACGCTGCAAAATAATTTTCCTTGCTGTTTGTTGGGAAAATAAAGATCCTGATTCTGATTAATAATAATAATAATAATAATAATAATAATAATAATAAAAAATAATAATAATAATTATTATTATTATTATTATTATTATTATTATTATTATTATTATTATTGATACTACTACTACTACTACTACTACTACTACTACTACTACTACTACTACTACTACTATTACCACTACTATTATTATTATTATTATTATTATTATTATTATTATTATTATTAATTATTATTATTATTACTTAGAGAAATGACGTTCGCTGCAAAGAAATTGACAAGTGCAGACTCTGGACCTGGCATAAGAAAGAAAGCCATTCTGTTACTTCAAAGTAATATTTCTTAAAATATCGACTTCATACATATCTAGTTTTTGAATTGATTTAACACCACCACCAAAACCAACAACAACAACAACAAATAATAATAATAATAATAATAATAATAATAATAATAATAATAATAATAATAATAATACATCGATTTATAAAGCGCACATATCTTATACAAAAAGAGTGATTCAAGAAGCATAAACTATTTGAGCTATGCCAATCGATGACTACCCGGTATACTACACTATATTATACTATACTATGTTATGCCACTCTACACTACACTACACTACACTACATTTCACTACACTATGCTAGACTATACTGCTCTTTACTATACTATACTATACTATACTATACTATACTATACTATACTATACTATACTATACTATACTATACTATACTAATGAGTACGAAGATAATTTCATAGAATCTGCTGCAACCCACTGCTCTAAAAGAAATGGATATACCCTGGCTAGCTCTGTATGAAGCCAAAGTGCCGCCATATTGGTACTCGTAGTCTAGTTTACTTTCGCTATTGTCGCTAGCAGGCATGAGGCAGTCTATGCTCTGTAATTCCTGGCCAATTACTGAATTATTCTTGCACTTTGAAAGAATTACGATAAAATATCATGCTACAACATAGGTTTAGAGTAGACTGTCAAGAACTAAATGATTTACGGATTTTGAGATCGTCACATTGGCACTACGATTTCATTTTCGATAAAAGTGGCTAGTACTAGTAGGGCACAGCTGTTAAAAATTTTGTGTGGCTGTTTTTATCTAAACGTCATTTATAAAAGTATCCCTTGTACTATCCCAGTCAGCTCATTTGCATGCTATATCAACTGCTGTTATCTTTATAAAATACTGGGGTTAATTGTAGTGGATGCTTGTTATTGTTAATTTTATGTTTTGTTATTTTCTTTTAATTTTAGAACATGGGAGCTTTTTTCAAGATTTCTTATGTGCTATTTATCTTAAGTCCTTGTTTCTAATACACAGCTAATAATGATACATTTTTAGTTGAATATGTATGCAAAGTCAAGTGCTAAGGAAAAAAAAGCTTGTTTTGAGGAGCAAGTTTCAAAATAAGATCATCCAAACAACTATAGAACAATCAAGCCACATAGAGATGATAGAAGGAGTAGAGAATGAGGACAGCAAAGAGGAGATCGCCCAATTTAGGTTAGTTGTAATGTCATTGCTAATTGAAAATTGTATAGAGAAACACAATACCATGTGAACAAAGACACTATACTTACAAACAAGTCTGAACAAAAATGAATGTGTGCAAGGTTAGAAAATTTTATTCATTGTAAAAACCCTGTACTCAAAAAATTCACCCCGCCAGCAAAGGTGTTCACAATAATTACATCTGTGTGCATGTCCCTATCTCCAAATACTGTTGCCTTTTTAACCAAGATAGCAAAATTCAACACAATTGTACAAAATACACAACAGCAGTACCTTATACAAATATTTATTTAACATCATTAACATGTCATTCAGAACTTTGCTAATTAAGTTTATAATTATAAAAGCTGTTTAAAGAACAAATACTTTCTGTTTATAGGTATATAAGCTAAAAGGGCCACACTTTGAAGGCTTTGTTTATTTTGGGCGAAAACGGGGTTATTCAAAAATTTGAGCTGTCATTAAACAATGATAAAGCGAACCAACTGCTAAAAGTCTGAATTTTCTATTTCTGTTCTGACATGGAGTTATTTTCCCTATACCATACGCTCTTACAAGATACAAAGTGACAAGTGATCACACATGGAGTTATTTTCCTTATACCATATGCTCTTACAAGATACAAAGTGACAAGTGATCACAAGAAATGTATTTAATGTTGCAGCATCATAAAAGGAGTACAAATAAAACAGGGTGACAGTACATGCAATATAAGATTAAAAGATTAACCATTACATATTATCTGTACAAGGCAATACAACATTAAACAATTAAAATTATATCTTTTTTTTGCAACAAGTTTTTATTTCAGCCTTTTTTATTCTTCCATTCCAGAGTTTCTTCAGACTCGACGTAAAAAAAAATCAACTATCTCATCCCTCAACATATCATACATTACAATAAAGCGATATCACTATGGCAGTATGATTATATTATGATATTGATTAACTGAGGATGATAATAAAATAAAATATGATATAAGAGGCTGTTGTTTTATATATTATTAGTGAACTTTCACAATACTACACTCACACAAATACAAAGTGGACACAACTGAAGTACTCCAAATGAAGATAAATTCACACATTTGTAACAACCGATAACTCCCAACTAACATAAACAAGAACAGGCAAATCATAATTGGATAGAAAAGGTGAAAGATCCCAACAGGGACTTTACAACAAATAACTGGTGTTGCCATAATAAGTATATGACACAAATACAAAGAAATATTCAGCTATGACAATATCTCATTCAGTAAAGGGATAGAAAATAACAAATATGATGAAATTAATAATAATAATAAAACAATAATAAATAATAACATAACAAGGAAAATATAATAATTAGCATTATTACCAACACTGGTTCACTTAAATATTCTCAGATACAAATATTTAATTGAGATTTTAAAAAAAAAATACAAAACATAATAAAATAAAATTTACAAAAAGAAAAAATAAAATAAATTAATTTTAAAAAAAAAATAAATAAATAAAATAAAATCTAATAATAAATCTAGTAAGGGGAACACTTGAAAAAAAAAATGACATGCTTAAAAGTAAATTCAACAGCAAAAATACACAAATGATCATGTCAGTTATGATTCCTACTTTTCAATTCATCCTCTGCAACTACCTAGCCATGCAATGGAAACAAAATTGTCAGGAAAGTGTAAAAATAATTATAAGAAGTTAAAGCATTCATGTTTTTTTACATTTGCTCCCACATCATGAAAGTTATTATTTATTAAAAAAAATCAGGTATCATGACACAATGAAAACCTGTGCTGAGTTGCAGGAAATATGGAACACTCTTCCAGCCAACATCAGACACAAGCAGACCACACCCTCATTCAAGAAAGCTCTAAAATCTCACCTCTTCAAACTCTACTATCCTGACTAAATCCTTCATTCTATAGACCCTAGCCGCAGCTCATATTTGTTCTGCTTTTGGCTATTGTGGGTTTTGGTCCTGATTTGGCTCGAAAGAGTCCGCTGGACCTAAAGCAATAACCTTGTATTGTATTGTATGCTTGTGGATTTGTTGTGATGACTTGTTTGCAGAAAGTTAACTTTATGTATTTTGTTTGATTTTGTGTGTTTGGTTTTATTTTATTTTATTTTTTCTCATTGTATAATTTCTAATGCAATATTGTAAGTTGTTTCATGTTTGTTTTTTTCCTTTCATGTAAAGCGCTATGCGCTTGTCTATAAAAAGACAAGTAATAGCGCTATATAAATGTCCATTATTATATTATTATTATTAAATATAAACTATTAATATTCTAGTAGTGGACATACTTGCTTAAAAACAGTGATATCAGCAAATAAAAAACTATCTTTATTTGTGTTCACTTTTGCTAGTGGCCTATTTACTTACTATTCTTGAAACTAATGAGTTGATGGCATAACAAGCAGACAAATGTGGAAAATATATGAAGGAACACAAATAAATGGTGTTAAATTAAAATGTTGAACACCCTTAGACTAGAGTGTCATTTTTTTCATAAGTACCTTCTTATTATTTGTTTGACTTTGAGACTGACATGTTGACATCCCAAGTGATCGAAGGAGTTCCAGTGGATGACAAAGGATCTGTCATAGGCTGCAAATGTTTTTAGAAAGTGTAACACTAACAGATAAGTTTTAAAAATTAATTATAAGAAGTTAAAGCATTAATTTGTTTTTTACCTTTGTTCCTACAGCATGAAAGTTATTATTTATTTATTTTTTTAAATCAGGTATCATGACACCTGCTGTTGAGTTGCAGCAAATGTGAACAATTAATTATTCTAGTAGTGGACATACTTGCTTATAAACAGTGATATCAGCTAATAAAACAAAGTATATTTGTGTTCACTTTTGCATGAACATCCTTGTGCCATTTTTATGACCTTCTTTGTTTGGTGACAAAGGATCTGTCATAGGCTGCAAATGTTTTTAAAAAGTGTAACAGATAAGTGTAAAAATTAATTATAAGAAGTTAAAGCATTCATTATTTTTTACATTTGTGTACATTTGCTCCTACAGCATGAAAGTTATTATTTATAAAAACAAAATCAGTGATCATGCCATATTCACACTTGCTATTGAGTTACAGGAAAAGTAAACTCTTCTGGTTAAAATGTATAATGTACAAAACTAGTGTATATATTATTGTAAAAATATGCAACACTAAACCCACTGGACCAAAAATATTGTTTACGCTAGTTTTATTCAAATTAACAATATGAAATGTGCACATAATAAGCTCTAACATGAGTATAGCATTAAATGTTGCTTCTATTGATCTTTTTCAAACAATTGTTTGATATCACACCAATTTTGATGTTCATTTGTGTGACGAGGCGTACAATCGAGCCCTGAGGCAGACAGCACCCACTCATCCCTCCAAACCATCCAGCTACCCCTTCTACACCTCCAGTCGCCCCTAGGACGCGCGCTGGCTCATTCACTTTAGCCCCGCCCCTCGGGCATCACGTTAAAGCCTGACACACAACCAGACCCGGTGTCAGTTGCAAGCCATCCAGCCTTGAAGCCACAACAACTTGTCCGAAGACACGTCTCCATCGACTGGCGACCTCTGAGCTACGGCAGTACTCGTGTGCTTCACCCCGTCTTAGTCAAGGTAAGAGAGGAAACTTACTCTTTGTCATGTAGCAGACCCATCACCCGTCGTTCGCCCACCATGTTCGTACGTCCTGTAGATATGTACGTTCGTGTTTATAGTTTTGTCCTGATGTGTTGCTGTGACATGTATTATTGCCTTGTATATATTATCCGCCTTGTTTATGTGACTCATGCCATGTTTGAATTTATACTTGTATGCTCCATGTTAGCCCCATGTGTAAATATCCCATGCCATGCTGCCCCTCCACATAGATTAAAGTCCCCCAGTACCACCCTTGCCTACAACCCCTTTGTCCTGTACCTACTCCATTTGCTTTCCCCCATGCTCCCAATGTATAAATAATTGCCCCTGTTGCCACTACCCCATCTTAATGCGCCGAAGGTATCGTATATTAGCGGCTGCCAGTAAGCTCCACATTGGCCCCATAAACCTAGTTGCATTGTTAGACTGTTGGTATGCGCCGGCTCAACCTTGACCGGTCAGCCAATTTGAAATCTGAATGGGCAACTCGCGCCAACAGGCGCTGAACCCAGGATATACCTATCCCCCGCTGATACAGAGTCTGTATTGCGTTACAGACGGCTCCTGTGCAGGGCGCATACCCCCGCCTTGTATCATCTCTAAGTCGCTGACCCGCTGCAGGCCCCTGACAACCCAGGGAGTCAACGAGAAGCGTTTCCCCGAATTTCATCACTCCCCAGACAGCTAGCAACGTAAGCTGAAATCTACGCCTGTACCTCAACCAAGATCGGCACCCTCGGTTATTGCGCAAGAAGAGTGACCGACTGACCCGCATTCCAACTGACGCCACGCCAAGCCTGGTCATCAGGCCAACCAGACTATCTTGGAACAACCGCCGCCCTTCAATAACCAGCTAAGTTATTGACCCACGAGCATCACCACTCGATGATTATCTGGCCAGAGACTATCCAGATACACTCTTGCCCTGTGATGATATCAGTCCACAGTAGCACTAGTACCCCCGAAATCATCCACCCAGAATATCTCCGAGCTACTCCCTACTCATACAGACGCTATCTCGTGACTCACTCGTAGCATTACTTAATATAGACGACCCAATTCGATTTAATAAAACTTCCTAGTTAGAAATTGCACCTACCCAGACTGGCCTTTGTTTTCGAATTTCTCAACTAGTGTAGTATATCTTTCTAGTTACCCTAGCCTTCTTTTTCCTCTCTCTTTTTTTCATTTAAAAAATTTCCTACCAATCTCTTGAAATGTCACCATCATTATTTTTGCAAAAAAAGGGAAAAAAATTTTTTTGATAAAAGACAGACAATGTTTTTTTGTGTTAATCGAATTCACCACTGCTCGGAACATGAAAGCCATCAGAATAAAACATGATAAGAATAGAAAGAACATTTAAATAAATTTTATAAAAATAAAAATGATTTTAAGAAAAATAAAACTAAAGAAAACAAAATTTTAGAAAAAATATGTCAAAAACAATAAAAAGTTACCTTGACAGACCACAATACTGTCAGAGTTTCTGGGTTTAACCTTAGTTATTATCGAATCCTCACCTAAACTGCAAGCGTACAGCACAGGAATATCGCAAAAATGGACAAAACCGAGCCGATTCACCCGTGAAAACTTCGGCTCGGCGAGCCGACATGACGGACAGTTTATCGGCTTTATTATAAAAATTTAGGCTAAAAGCCGAAGATCCGACCCAAACGACATCCCTGCATTAGCCTAACAAAGGAGGTAATACAGCGCTAGAGATTAAGAGCTTACCCCCCATTCCCCCAACCCCTTTCTTTGTGACAATTTGATTTTGATAAATCCATGTATAACTAACTTTACTAAGGAAAAATCAAAATAAATTATAAGAAAAAAATATCAAAATAAAGTAACATGTGTACTGAACCTAGCATGCCACCTTATGCATAGAGAAAAGTACACAAACCAAACACTTACCTTTAGATAATCAATGTTGGGATGGCTCCATCTTTCAGATGAATACACTGCCCAGTTGCATCAAAGCAACTCTTTTCAAAGTGTTGTGAACAGATCATAGACTTTGAATTGGCCTTAAAACCTGAACGAAAACAATTTCTTTCCCATGCATTCCAGAGCCCAGGGTACTTGAAGGAAAACTGAAGAGAAAAAAAAATTAAAAAATAAAGTTTGTCAAGAACATTGTTATCTAAGAACAATGAGCACATCTACCAGAAACCTCCCTTACCCCACCCCAATCTCTGACCCACCCAAACAATTTCACTCTCCCCCCCCTTTTTTTTTTATTTTTTTACTAATAGGTATTAGTGCATATCTGCACAGCAGAACTCAGGCTGTGAAGTCTCTTCTTTCGTAGGCCTCAATTACATACTATACTACGAGTTTACAAAAACGAAAGTAGAGACTTCACAGCTGTGAACAGAACCCCCACAAAATAACAGAATAATCGACACGACGATTGCAGAAACACACGTTTGAAAGACCTTCAATCATTACGATAAAATTCATTACTTATTCTAAACTCATCATTGCAAGAGTTTACAACCTAGTCGTGACAAATCTAAAACGCTGAAAATGTTACCAAGTGTAGGCCTACGTGACATTAATTAAATTTAAAAAAAAAAAAAAGCTACTTACCGATGAAAGGTGATTCCTTTTTTTGCGTTCATCAGAGCAGTCTTGCCTTGAACAATTAATAACAGCGCACATAGGCATTGTTTATGCTTAAAAAGAGTTTGTCAAACACTGGACAATCCAGAGATAAAACATCGTAGCATACCACATAATACGAGTACCAATATGGCGTCTTTGAAACTTCCGCCGGCTTCACTATTGGCTAGCGCTTTCTCATTTAGAGGGTACTTCCAGTTTATTTAGTTCAGTGGCTGCAACCTAATAATGTTATTTCTCTGATATGCCGATGGTAATAGTTTATAGTCAAAATCTTTATATTCTTAAAAATATTAATAAGGATATTTATATAGCGCTTTTTCTATTTAAAAAATCGATTCAATTTGCAATTCTCACGCATTCACAAACCAAAGAAAGAAAGTCATTACGAAAAAAAAAGAGTAAGAAAACAATACATCAAATAGAAAAAGATGAAGAAAAAATATAAATATATACGCTGGAAGATGAGGGTTGGGAGAGACAATGCGGCACAGACCATTGTTGTGGAGATTGAAGAAGATGGTTAATGAGCAAAGGAAGATTAAAAGAAATGAGTTTTTAGGTTCTGTTTGAAGGAGGAGATGGAAGGTATGACAGGAAGCTTTAGATATATTTTCTCTCGATTGTAAATTAATTTTTTGGTTTTCTTTTTCGAAATGATATTTAGCTTTTTAGTGTTTTCCAAAAGCATTTGATCCTGCCTCGATTGTAATATATGTTAATGAAAAAAATCCTTTCCAGAATACAGAATCATTTATTGTTCCCCATAAACATTAAAAGGAGATGTGTGTTTCTGATCCACCAAAGACATTTTGGGGGGATGGCTTTAACTCATTTGACTAACCAATGTGTATTTGCAGTTGATCTGAACAACTTATTTTTATTTTGCCTTTCAGCAATGGCTCAAGATCAACAATACACATCTGGAGAAAAATGCCGCTCGCATTTTAAACATCGAACCATATCATAAGGTGTTGGAGGTGGGCTTTGGACCAGGCATCGGCCTGGAGGAAGCTGTCAAGTTTGTCAAAGGTTGGTAGGCCTACATAAATGCGTTTTGTTTCATTTTTACAAAAATAAAGTATATTAACACATAGCATCGCAAATAGCATCGTGAGCGTGTTTGTGAGCTCATTCAAACACAACAGACGTAAGCTAAGTGATGATACCTCGGATGGCCGTTGGAAATATGACACGAAGGCTGCAACATAACTGTTCACTGAGTTACCACTGCTGTGGTTAGTGTTGATTGTTGACGCTTTTACATTGGTGTATGTGATAAGAGACTAGATTTACACACCGCACGACAGCTTCTTGCCTTGTTTAGTCAGCTGTAACCTTAGTAGGTTAATGTTAGTCTGCAGCAGACGCGAGCGCAGTATAGTGACCTCATTGAGCTTACGTATAGGCAGTAGTCCCGCCTACTACCGGTAGAGGTCGCCCCTTGTAGTTTTAGATTCCCGCTCTTCCTGCTGACCACAGGGGTAGAGACTCATTCGCTGTTCAACTTGCCTAGAGTACAGAGCTCAGCTATAAGAAATCTCTCCACTGAAGACTAGGAAAGCAGGAACTGTTGAAATTCGATTCAACTAAGTTAGCCACGGCCTGACATTGTCAAGAAGGTAAATGAACATACTTTTGTTTCATCGTGATGTATTGATATTATTGTTGAATTATGTTTTGCAATTTGCCATGTTTAGAATTGAATTGTCAGTCCAACGTTACGTGACCACGTTTCGAACACGACCGGGTCCGACGCCATGTTGTAGACCCTACGGACCCACTGTTGTTTGACCTATATGTATGCTTACAGACCAGTGGCTGTACCAGAGAATGTGTATAATATTAATTATTTCTCTATGTGTATAGTTAGCCATGATTTATATTTATATATGTATAGGAAATTAGAGTGGAGATTCCAGTGGACCACAGACTTAGCAGCATGTTCGTCGCTTATATATAGAGATGTGGAGCTAATCACTGAGGGCTACTTCGGCCTTCAGTGAGACGCTCTGCACACACCTAGTGTACATGGTGGTGCAGAATTTCGTCTCATATGTTACAGACGAGCAGGCATCGTATCGTGAGCCCGACCAGACGAACGATGAGAAAAAGTCTTCACTGAAAGTCGGCCTGCCTCGGCTGCTCAAGCAATGCGTGACGAGAGCCCACCAGTCTAGCAACAAGGAGAAGAACCCACAGCAACACAGCTCATCAAGGAATCAACCACAACACAGCTCTTCTAACATTGAGTTAAGTGCATATTGACTCAGTGCACCCAACCTGTTATCTAAGAACCACAGTAGTCCACTCTTCCAGAACTCTGACCCTTAGGGCAGAAAGCAACCAGTGCCCGATGATGGTAAGTAGCTGCATAGAACTACAGAAGCGAACCATTCAAAGAAACATTTGAACTTTTAAGTTAGTATGGTACTTAGCAGATCGTGTATAGAGTAGAGGAAATAAATGTGTGATATTTACTGTTAACAAGTGGCTGGACTACCTATGTTTCATAGCCATGTGAGAGCTAGTGTGACAGTGATCTTTTACCATTTTTCTTTCTATCTCTGTACCCCAGCCTAAACACAGACTGAGCAAAACATATAAAAGTATTAAGTAGAGTCACAGGGAGATTTACTAGCGATCCCCAACGACTAAAGACGAGTGGGTAATAGCATTCCATTGTGCAGAGCCCAGCAACAATAGACCCACCATCACAGTGTAACTTGAAAATGCCTTGTCTGCTACTAAACGCTGTATTTTTTAATGTTTAAATCAGTTGCACTGAGACAACATTGACATGCATGATGAATGACATGTTAATTGATCTTGATGAAAATAAAGTGTCCAACCTCGCACTCTTAGACTTGTCCGCTGCCTTCGACACCATAGATCATGAGATTCTTATTGCACGTTTGCAGTCATGCTTTGGTGTTGGAGGCACAGCTATACAGTGGGTCAGGTCTTACATTTCTGAAAGATTCCAATATGTTTCAGTGGGTGGTCTACATTCAGAGTCTGTGTCTCTTGAATATGGTGTTCCACAAGGTTCTGTTTTGGGTCCCATCCTATTCACGTTGTACATAAAGCCACTGGCCGACCTCATTTCCCAGCACAATGTAAAGCAGCAGTCATTTGCAGATGACACTCAGTTGAAAGCCTCTGCAAAGCTGTGTGACCTGAGCATTGCAACTAAAAGCATTCAAAACTGTACTGCAGATGGCCGTGACTGGATGATGGTCAACAAACTTCAACTTAACCAAGACAAAACAGAAATTCTTCTTGCATCAAAATATAATGCCAAAAAGTACCTCCCTACCAAAATGCAGATTGGGGAGAATACGATAGCATTTTCAGAGTGTGTCAGGAACTTGGGGGTGTTGTTCGATTCTTCCTTGTCAATGAAAGAACAAGTTTCTAAAGTATGTCAACTAGCTAACTATGAGCTACGTAGAATTTCAGGCATCCGCAGGTACCTCACCACTGATGCAACTAAGACTCTTGTAGTCTCTTTCGTGCTCTCGCGATTGGACTATGGAAATAGTCTACTTGCAGGAGCCCCAAATTCCCTTACAAAGAAACTTCAAAAAGTTCAAAATTCAGCAGCACGCTTGATTTTAAAATCACAAAGACGCCAACATATTACCCCCCTTCTCAAAGAACTCCATTGGCTCAAAGTGTCTGCAAGGATACAATATAAAGTTGCATGCATGTGCTACAATGCACTATCAAACAACACCCCTCGGTATCTGTCAGACCTCCTCCATATATACACACCTTCAAGATCTCTCCGCTCTAGTAATGACACCATGAAACTAAAACCTCAAGCATTTACAAACAAATTATGTGGTGCGAGATCATTTTCTTTTCAAGGACCATTGATATGGAATAGCCTCCCAGCCGATGTACTGTACGCCATGCGACATCCTATAACTCTTTTAAGAAAAAGTTGAAGACATACCTTTTTACTGCCACATACAATTAAAAGGCTTTTAACAAAAAAATATTGCTTCTATTTGTGTGTGTATCTGTGCGGTACACATGGTGTGTGTGGGTGTATGTGTGCGCTTTGATCTCTGCGAGGAAAAGCGCCTTATAAATAAATAAATAAATAAATAAATAAATAAATAAATAAATAATAATAATAATAATAATAATAATAATAATAATAATAATAATAATAATAATAATAATAATAATAATAATATAGTTGGTGACATGATACATTACGTCTGTTCTTCAGATGGACCTGGTAAGATCTACGGCATTGACCTGTCCAACTACATGCTGGATCTGGCAACTTGGCGCCTCGCCAGACCCATCGCTGATGCGAAAGTGGAACTTCTTCTGGGCAACGTTGAAGCCCTCCCTTACCCTACGAACTATTTCGACCGTGTGTTTCATACAAACTGCTACTACTTTTGGCCCAACTTACACACAGCGTTGGAAAACATTCAACGCGTGATGAAGCCTGAGGCCCAGATGGTCACTGCTTTGAGCTTGGACAGGATCCGCAGGGGATTTAAAGAAGGCATAACCAGGTATGCCAGCCCTGATCCAGAAAGGTACATGCATGCACTAGAGGCCACTGGCTTTAAGGACGTCAGGATGGAACATTTCAAAGACGGTAGACATACATTTCAAGCCATAATTGCGCAGGCGTTCAAACAGGCGAATGTATCCAAAACACATTAGGAGGAGACACCATGCCTTGTAGAAACGCTGCAGGCGGCTCGAGCTAGAAACGTATAGCATGTCTTCCTCCAGTCCAGAGAGAGAAAGAAAGAGAGAGAGACAGAGAGAGAGAGACAGAAAGAGACAGAGAGGGAGGAAGAGAGTAGGAAGGAGGAGTGAGAGGGCCGGGTTGAAAAGAGAGAGAGAGAGAGAGAGAGAGAGAGAGAGAGAGAGAGAGAGAGAGAGAGAGAGTTTTGCCGTTTTAAATTTCTTATTGATTTTGGGCCCATTAATAATACAACATACTCACCACAAAAAAAAAAAACCAAATAACATAAACACATAAAAAAACACAAAAAAACACACCACAAAAACATAAATAAACAAAAGAAAAAAAAACAACAAAAAAAAAAACAAAACAAAAAAAAGACAAAAAAACAAAACAAAAACAAATCATCACAATACATTATGAATATAAAAAAAACATCCACAACAAAAAAAAACAAATAAAACAACCCTACTGACCCAACTAAAATAACCAGAACACCAAAAACCAACAACCCATCAAAAACCAAAAACACACTCAAACAACCCACAATCAATAAAAAAATAATACCCAATCAAATAACCCCCCCACAATAATAATCAACCTAAACACCAATATGATTAATAAAAAAAAACAAACCACTATCCCCCCCCCCCTACAAATACTCCCCCCCTACAATAAAAAAAACTTTAACTAACATAATAATCATCCCACTACTACTACCCTATCAGTACTACTACTATAATAAAAAACATATCACACTAAACTCACCACACTAAACACTAAAATCCCAATACCCCCCCCGCAACTACTTACCCCATACATCCAACTTAAACGAGGACTTACCCTCTTGCTGCATGCGTTACCAACGGCTCCCTCTGACCCCAAGCAAAATATGACAATATTGTCTTAGCGACCTGAAGGTTAGCATGTCTTTGTGATCCAAACATAGCACTGGAAAGAGAAGATCAAAAGAGAGAGGCATTATTTAATAATTCATATTGTCATCCCGTACACACGCATTCACACACCACGAACCAACATGATCACACACCAACATACACAATTCGAGCCCCGGCAATCTTTGCCGAAATGAGAACTTCATCAGCATAATACACGTATTTTCTCATTGCTCTGACTTAAAATTTTTTTCTATTGAAATAAATTGGAAACTAAAATGGGAAGATCAGAAAAACGATCTACCCGAAGATCAGTAAATAATAAATATTTAAGGAGAATGTAATATGTTATTCATTTTCGACAATATTATGAGAGAAAAAAAGATTATTTCTTGCGACCAGATTGTCATTATATCCTGTGCATGTTGTTATTAATAGGCAGAACACCAACCCTTATTTGTAACGAATCAACTCTAAAACATATATTTCAAATGTTCATACGATTCTTCAACATGATCAGTTTTGAATGTACGAAATGTGATGTATGGCGATCTCTTTCGTTCACATGTACCATCGCATCCCATTCATCTTGAAAATATCTTGAAGTCTGCATTTAAACAACACACAGATAAAATTATGTGAATTTTAGATGCCAACGCGTCTTTACCATTTTCATCTACATAGCGTAACACTCAGAACGCATGATCAGGTAATCTGTCAGGTTTCATTTCCAGAAGTCAGAACCAGCATTGTATTGTTCTAGCTGCAGAATTAATATAATGAAGGAAAGCGAATCAATTCGCCATAACCCATTATTTTTGTTGGGTGTGCTACTTAAATTGATAACCGATAAGTGTGTGTGGTGTATGTGGCTTTGCGCTTGCCTGCGTATACAAATGGTTCAAAGGTCATTGTGAATTAAAACTTCAAAGCATCAAAGCGTCTCTCTCTCTCTCTCTCTCTCTCTCTCTCTCTCTCTCGCTCTCTCTCTCTGAGTATATATTACCAAATTAGTAGGATTAATATCTAGCTGGATTACTATGAGAAGGGTCTCTCTTCCCTAGCTCTTTATTTTCTATTGTTCATGTTTAATTCAATGAGGTTTTATTCCAAAAGAGATCACGAATTCACAAAAACTGTAGCAACAATTATTTCAATGTATCGGATAGTGCAGTGGTTGGAGCACTCGCTACTGTGTCGAAAGTGAAGCACCGTCCGGTGCGGTTAGCACTTGGATGGGTGACCGCTAAGGTGTGAAGCGACAAACAACAACGCCCCCAGTTGACTCAACTGTGATTGAGTACCTACTCTCTTGAGGGTGGGGAAGGTAAAGCAGCGAGGGAGAGAGTTGGGCATCACCCTCATTACGCTGGCCCAAGATAAGTGTGATCTCCAACATCACGCTCCCCTACGGCCACAAGGCTATGGGACTACCTTTACCTTTACCTTTACCTACATAAAAAACCGTGATTCATTGTAAATGCGCTTGTGTAAATCAACGTGTTTTGGTTTTATGCTATTTTAGTGGAATACTGTGTGGGCACAATGATGTAATTTCTCATAATAAAGTTTTCGTATTCGTATTCAAATTATGCGCTCTGTTCGTATGTGTTCGAGTGCCAGTGTTCATCTGTATGTGTGTGTGTGTGTGTGTGGGTGTGTGTGTGTGTGTCACAGTGCGCGCGTGCGTGTTTGTGTGTGTGTGTGTGTTATACATACATTCGTACTACAACCGGTCACATTGCGCTACAACCGGTCACATTGCGTGTACAGAAAATAAAAAAAACAACTTACTGAAGTGTTCTGATTTCAGTGTGATTAGCAATTATATGAGGATTTAGGAATGGAAACGCGAACCTCAAACATAGTTAGTTAGTTATTCATTGCTTACAGGGTCCAACGGACTGCAAAGAGCCGAATCAGGACCACAAAATCAAGACTACAACTTCCCTGAAAGAGGACTCACCCCTAATCCGCAAAGTCGGTAAAAGATGTCCCGCAGAACAGAAACGGTATTGCTCGTTCTGCAACAGTAATAATCACTCCACCGCGGAATGTTTCAAGTTGGCCGCACAACGTAGGGACGAGCGCGAAAGCCGGCCAGCCCATAGAGTTCTAACTCAAAGCAGCGGTTCAAAGCCACGCCCCATCGGAGATCACCAATCGGTGACAGAAACGGTCAAGGTCAACGGTAAAGAAGCGAACTGTCTGTATGACACCGGTCTATTATACGACGCGATAGTTTGCGAGTCTCTTGTATCGCGCGCGGACTTGACGGACAAGACAGTCGAACAACAAGGAGCAGACTTGACAAAACCGACGACCACTTGCCCAATAGCTTGGATAGAAGTAGAGAGCAGATACGCCATAGGACGAATCCAAGCAGCAGTTTTACAGAAACCCCTGTATGATCTAGTGCTAGGATGTAGGTATGTGTTTTTAGGCACGCCCCCTAAAACTGTAGAGATAGCTGCAGTGCAAACCAGCGCCCAGGCTAAGACCCAACCACCCCAGCCCGAGTTAGCCCCGAATCCAGGACTCGAAGAGATCAAAACAACACAGAAAGCGGACACCTTGATAGCCAAGTGCTTTCAGAAGTTACCCAAGGCGCACACACCCCCGCACAAAGGAGACTTCTACATGGAAGAGGGAGTTCTACATTGGCAAGGAGATGGAGATCACACCCAACTAGTACTGCCAGCCACCCTTCGAGCCCAAGTACTAGAATTAGGCCACAGCATGCCACTCAGCGGACACATGGGAATTGGAGCCACAGTACAGAGGATCAGCGCACACTACTATTGGCCAGGAATCACGGAGGATGTCAAGCGCTATGTGAAATCTTGTCACCAATGTCAACGATATTCCCCGCGCCCACACCGTACCAGTCACCTTAGGACCATCAGTAGTAGTCGGCGTTCCATTCCAGCAAGTCTCAGTAGACATAGTAGGACCACTGCCCATGACGAAGAAGCGGAACAGATTTCTCCTCACACTCGTCGACGCCTGTTCGATGTGGTGCGAAGCAGTCCCGTTGCCAGCGATCGACATCAGGAAGATTGCAGATGCATTCATCGCCATCTTTACCAGAGTGGGATTCCCGGACAGCATTAGAACGGACAACGGATATCAGTTCACCGTCCGCCTGATGCAAGAAGTGATCGAGTTGATAGTTCATCACATTCGCACACCACCGTACCACCCAGCCAGCAACGGACAAGTAGAAAGACTGAATGGTGCCCTTCTCACCATCTTCAGGAAAGTCGCAGACGACAACCCGGAAGCGTGGGACACCTACGTGAATTTTTTTTTAAAAATTGTTGAAACTTGATTGTTTAGTACTTGTTACGTTTACTGATTTCGTTTCCTGCTATTTGTTATTTATATTTGCTTCACTTTAAGTTTATCCTATCCTATCCTATCCCATAACTCGGAGGTCGTAGGGGCACCACAGATGATCGTTTAACCATTGTACTCCATCTTTCCATGTCCTCAGCAACCCTGATTGTTTCGCTCAGTTTCAAACCAGTCCATTCTCGAATGTTGTCCTCCCACCTCTTTTTCGCCCCCCTCTTCTTCTACCTCCTTGCACTGTGCCTTGCAGAATGGTATTTGCAAGACCTGATGATCTGGTGACGTGGCCATACCATCGGAGTTTACGTTTTTTAAACACTTTGAGCAGGTCATCGTGTTGTCCAATGGCTTGTGTGATGGTCTGTCGGACTTTGTCGTTGGTGATGTGCTGGGTATAGGAAATGCCCAGAAGTCTTCTGTAGCACCTCATCTCCATGCTTTGTATTCTTCATTGGAGATCTGCTGTGAGGGTCCATGTTTCGCAAGCATATAGGAAGATGGAGATGACAAGGGAGCGCTGCAGCCTTACCTTGGAATGTAGACTGATGGTCCTGTCTTTCCAAATTGGCTTCAACCCGCCAGGGCAGCAGTTGTTTGTGCGATCTTGGAGAGGACTTCCTGTCGGGGCCCATTGTCTGATACAATGGCTCCTAAATATTTGAAGCTATGCACTGTGTTGAGGGATTGGCCTTGGACTTTGATGCCCGTGTTGATGCCATTGGTTTTGTTGGTCATCATTTTGGTCTTCTCTGCACTTATTTGCATTCCATAGGCTCTGGGCGTGGTGTCAAGCCTATGTACCAGCTGTTCAAGTTCTTGTTCCTCTCCAGCCAATCCATCAATGTCATCCGCAAAACGGAGGTTGGAGATTGCTCTTCCTCCTATGCTGACTGTGCCTTCGTGGTCTGCAAGGGCATCTAACATGATGCGCTCTAGGAAGATGTTGAAGAGTGTTGGAGAGAGTAGGCATCCTTGACGCACACCGATTGTTGTTCTGAACCAGTTTTCGATGGCGCTGTTGTGGAGGACTGCACTAGTAGCCTTGTCATACAGGCTTTTGATGACTTCAATAATTTTAGGGCTGATGGTATACACTCTCATGGTTGGCCACAGATCTGCTGCATGCCACACTCGGTCAAACGCCTTTTTGAAGTCTACGAACACATGACATAGATGGTCGTCTTATGGGGTATATATCCCATTCTCGTGATTAAAATTAAAGATCAATAAATAAACAAGTGCTAAACTCTAACGGGAGTAGAGTTCCCTCGCGTGCTGTCTCACACTCACACACGCGCGCGCGCACACAAACACACACACACATACACACACTGTATATCAGAAAATAAAGAAGAAGCATTAAAAAAGGGAGAAGTTGGAGAAGATGGAAGAGAAGGGTTATGAAGATACTATTCCCGGATTTTAAAGATACGCTCGATCGTGTGCCAGGAGGTGATTGCCAGTTACATAAATACAACGACTGTGAGACGTTAGACGATGTGCCTATAAGAATGCAAGCTGGCACCTGGGACGGCTTGAGTTAGATTCTATGTCCACCAGTGCCTAGAGCAGCTCTTGAATTGAAAATCCCTCTAGTAGTTTAAGAGAAAGTAGAATCAAAACAAAAACAAAATACAACTTATGACGTCACCATGATGACGTCACCCGACCTACATGCGATTTTACTGAGGCTCAACGCATCTGGCCAGTCTAATTTCATACAAAATATACAAAAACATGTTTTTAACAAATAACTTTCCAAAGGTGATGTCATCATGATTACATCACTCGATTTGCATAAGTTTGGTTTTACATTGGAGGCATAAGGAAATTCGAAGTACATACCAAACTTAAACTACATCTCTCCAGTAGTTCAGGAGAAAATAGGAATTAAAAAATGACAAGGAGAAAAAAACAACAACAAAGACCTCATCATGATGACGTCACACGATGACATCACTAAGTATAGCATAGTTTCCTTAAGCCTTAGGCTCAAGGCATCTGTACATTCTGCTCTGCCGAAAAATTGTCTTTATTTTTTAAATATTGTTTAAACTTTTTATAAAACAATTACGTTAATATGACTACTTTACTCGATTTGCTTACATTTGGTCTAGTAAAGTCTAGAACTTACCAAACAAAAAACCAAGTCCTTTCATAAGTGTGGGAGAAAATACTATTAGAAAAATCACAACAAATTATGACGTTGCCATGAGGACGCCCCTCCATATGCAAACTTTTTTTTGTCATTTGGTTGGGTTCACCATTTTATATTACTTAATACCAAGTTTCAAAGAAATTCCTCCATTCCTAGCCTATCCTATTCCGTAACTCGGAAGTCGTTGGGGCACCACAGATGATCGTTTAACCAGCGTACTCCATCTTTCTGTCCTGAGCAACTATGATGGCTTCGCTCAGTGTCAAGCCAGTCCATTCTCGATTGTTGTCCTCCCACCTCTTTTTCGATCTCGCTCCTCTTCTACCTTCTTGCACTGTGCCTTGCAGAATGGTCTTTGCAAGGCCTGATGATTTGGTGGCGTGGCCTACCCAGTTGCGAGGTGTTAATGATAGTCTACTTGACAGGCAGACGTGACATTAAAATGTGTAACTGTAGATTATAGTCACACGACACCGAAGCGTATAGGCGACTACTGGTCACATTATTCTGACACCAGCGAACCAGTTGATGGTTAGGGGAAAATAATATGGTCACACATTGGCCAATCCGGGATTCGAACCAGGTACCTTTCGGTTACTAGTAAGACGCTCTGTCAGGCCTACTTCCTCCCTCTGGTGTTTAAAGTAGGTGACTAGTCCTTCATGCAAGGAGTGATAGGGTAGATAGGGGTGGGTGATGCGTGTGCGAGCGTCCTTTCTCCCACTAAACTAAACTAAGAACACAACTAGCGAAATAAGTTGTAAAAATACAATATAACATTTATTTAATAAAACATGTAATCAAAAACCCAATTAAGAAACAAAAGAATGAAACCAAAGAAAAATGTAAAACAAAATTTAAAACATAAAACAGTCCAAAACCATACACAATCAACGCATTTATATAATGATGAATCAAAACAAAATCACTCTCTCACCTGATCGTTTCTAATTTAAACACACACAAAATATTATATACACAATAATAATCTAAATAACAATATAAAACCCCCCCTGATGCCCCAGTTCAGTCATATATGTATATATACACGCTAAGTGCACAGCCGTTGATGATGAGGTCCAGCTGTGTACTTCTCTTTTATTTTCCCTAATTAAAGTTCACACACACACAGTTCAACAATCCAATGTGGATGTAAGAGTTGTCCATGTAGAATTTCACACAATATTAACTAGAGTCACTGGATGACAAGTCTTTATTTGTCCCTGTGTCCAAAACTGCGAATTTATTTCTAAAACTAATATGGTATTATTCTTTCTTGCTATAACCACTGATGGACGCCGTTGCTCTTTCTAACACTGACGATTCACTTTCCAGACGGCCCCTCAATTCCGTTCACTTCTCTTCTCTCTTCCTTCTCTGCTTCTCTCCACCCCTCGGACGACTTCTACGGCAGGCACTGCCCTCTCACACCCCGCTTCCACGGATGACCCGAGGAATGACCACTACAGCCCTTGACCGCTGTAGAGACGACTATTACGAGTCGGGTACCACCAACACGTCCCGTTGACGACGCGTCCTTCAATAGTAATAATAACAACAAGTCCAACCTGAAATCAATAAAGGTACACTCCGGGTCTTGCAGTTTGTCCAGGTCGAACTTTAGTCTAGTGCACTTTGCTGTGTTTACTCTTTTCAAGTGAAGTCGGAAAGACATCATCACAAGATTGTGGTCACTTCCGATGTCTGCTCGAAAAGTGCGTGTCCTGCCAAAGTTGATGCTTGATCTGAAGCGTTTCTTGACCATCATTAACATTTACCGAGTAAGTCCCTTTAATAGAATTTTGGAAACCCCCCCCCCCCAAAAAAAAAAAACCTAACTGATCCGCCCCTGTACAGGCTACTATTCTGGCATAATATTTTAATTCTATATCTAATACTCTTAACTACCTGGTCTGCTCGCCTCGCCTCCTGAAGAAAATTACATGGTCATAACTTCTCTAATACATATATTCACAATTTTATTTTCCATTTCGTTATGTTCATACTATTTATACAGCATACAACCATTATAAAAATTCCACATATTCAACATACATTTGTTCCGTTTTTATCTTGTATATACAATTTTCTCTTCACCTCTCTCTGTTGACTCTGGCTGACTGCCTCCGTTCATCATTTTATTATTTACAACAAAGATACGTTTTATCAAGGAAACATTTCTAAATATAACATCTTAACAATGTACATATTTTTTTATAAACTTTTAAGGACATACAATTTTACGTTATACATTCTCATTCACACATTTTTGCTACTAGCCCTCCCTAAATAGTTCTTCCCCCCTTTCTCTCTTTGACGATCGCTAGAGACAAGGTTCCAGAGGTCGAATCTCACTTACCGACTTATGATAAGAGATTTCTCTTTGACGACATCACATGGATCACGCCCGATGACGCTCCATAAATGAGTGACAGCTACCTAGCTATCGATAACTCATTAACCTCCCGGGTGTCTTCACTTTGACCATGATTGGTTGGTAGACTCGGCACAAACATGCCCTTGGCCTCAGCACGTGCTAAATTGTATAATCTATTAGCCAATTCTTTGACCTACACTCTACAATAATATCTTGTTATTGTACCGTTTAGTCCAAAACAACGCTGCCCTTTCTGTACTTTCGCAGCTTGGCTTGTTCATCGTACTGTCAGTTGAAAGAAATACCACCCCTTGCCCCTCTCCCACAGTTTAGCCATGACACGCTCTACCAACTGAGCTACTCGGCCCACTACGTGACATTCACTAAACCTTTCACATACATAGTAAAAGGCATCAACCAATCATAAATCCCAATCTGAGAGACACCACACCCACTTGCCTTGTGAAAATACCTATATAAAAGTGACTGCCTTATGTAAAAAAAATTTAACGTCAGTGACAATCCCAAGGTAAGCTATATAATAAACCTTTATTTATTTTATTTTTGATATTGTAAACTGTTTAAATGGATTATTCAAGTAATGCATTACATTACGATACAATTAATTGTTTAGGTAAATCATTATTTGCATATATTATGGTTTCTCGGTAAATGATTCATTATATTATATATATAATGAATTATTTACAAAAAAATCGTCATTATAAATATATAAATAAATAAACAAAAAAAGAAATATGTTCGTCATTATCTATCTATGCAGGGTGGGCCATAAAAAGTGTCCACATTTTATTGTGCAATAACTGAGATAGAAATTAATATTTTACAACATGTTTTATTCCACGTAGACAACAATGTTAAAGGTTTTGTTCAAACTAATCTTAGCAAAATCTGTGCATTTTCAGAGTCACAGAATCAATAGTTCATGATGTGCTCAATCCATGCTCCGCGTTGTTGAATAACAGCTGCGAGCCGAACGTTGAAGTTTTCACCAGACTTGAACTCTGCTGATTATTTTCTTTGGGGTTATTTGAAAGAACGAGTGTATACAGACAATCCAAGAACAAGTGAAGAACTAAAGGCAAGCATCAGGAAAGAAATCAGAAGCATTCCTGCAGAGATGCTGACAAGAGTTGTGGACAACTTCAACGTTCGGCTCGCAGCTGTTATTTTGGCTATTGGACGCTTTCTGCCAAATGGTCAGTAGGGTTTTCTATGTTATTGGAGGTGGCCTCGTAGCGCAGTGGATAAGTCGCCGGTTTCCTATGCCGAAGGTCGCGGGTTCGATTCCCGCAAGGGGCGAACGTATGTGACTTAGGTACGAGACTATTGAGATCACCGAGGGCTTTCTCCGGGCACTCCGGTTTCCTCCCTCCATTCAATAATGGTACAGGACGCAGTCAATATAAAAATGTCAAAAATAAAATTCGATTTTCTTTCCGTCTTCTAATAGCGATCTCCCTGCCTTTACACCACCTGTTTGAGTGATGGATGTGTATTTGGTGTGTGTGAGGGTGGATGAGACAGGTGAGCGTGTGTGTTGGTATAGATCGCCGCTCTTTGAGCCTGAATAATTTGGGGAAAGGCGCGTATAGCATGCTGTATTATTATTCTTATTATTCTTATTATTCTTATTATTCTTATTATTCTTATTATTCTTATTATTTAGCAAGTTAGGCATTTTGTATTTATGTGTTTTGTTAATATTATACTGATGTTTATATTCTATTTTGCTTTTGTAAAATGGGGTTTGATAAATTAGAGTACAGCCTCAGCGTCTGCATGGGATGCCTTTATTGTAAAGTGATCCAATTGTGGAGTGCCTTCAGTGTTACCATTAGGGTTGTTTCAGAAGATCTTGTATACGGATCAGGGGTAGGCCCTCTTTCAACCAAGTTGTGGTCTTGATTCGGGTCATCGCAGTCCACTGGACCTATAACAATGACTATCTATCTATCTATCTATCTATCTATCTATCTATCTATCTATCTATCTATCTATCTATCTATCTATCTATCTATCTATCTATCTATCTATCTATCTATCTATCTATCTATCTATCTATCTATCTATCTATCTATCTATCTATCTATCTATCTATCTATCTATCTATCTGGACCTAAAGCAATAACCATGTAATGTAATGTAATCTATCTATCTATCTATCTATCTATCTATCTATCTATCTATCTATCTATCTATCTATCTATCTATCTATCTATCTATCTATCTATCTATCTATCTATCTATCTATCTGGACCTAAAGCAATAACCATGTAATGTAATGTAATCTATCTATCTATCTATCTATCTATCTATCTATCTATCTATCTATCTATCTATCTATCTATCTATCTATCTATCTATCTATCTATCTATCTATCTATCTATCTATCTATCTATATCTCATCTTATTTTACCATATCTATTCTATTTGGTCCTGATTTGGCTCGGAAGAGTCCGCTGGACCTAAAGCAATAACCATGTAATTACCAAAATCTATTCTATTCTATCTATCTATCGATCTATCTATCTGTCTGTCTTCCTACCTGCCTGTCTATCTATATGTTTGTCTGCCTGCTTGCCTGCCTGTATGTCTGTATGTCTATCTATCTATCTATCTATCTATCTATCTATCTATCTATCTATCTATCTATCTATCTATCTATCTATCTATCTATCTATCTATCTATCTATCTATCTATCTATCTATCTATCTATCTATCTATCTATCTATCTATCTATCTATCTATCTATCTATCTATCTATCTATCTATCTATCTATCTATCTATCTATCTATCTATCTATCTATCTATCTATCTATCCATCCATCCATCAACCCATCCAGATGTATTGTAGATCATACTATTGCTTAAGGCCCCGAAGAAGGTTAATGTAGTAAAAAATGTTTCAGATGGTAAAGAATGGAGTCGATAACATATTCGTCCTCAAAGTGTGTCACTTTATGTTGCATTATTCTTCTTGCAAAAAGGAGACTATTAACCCTCAATGCGGTTGTGAGTTCATTGCCCTATAAAAAGGTCTATAATTATATTATAGTAGGATAAAATACCTCAAATTCTTCCACAAGATGGTTAAAACAGGGTAAACAATTGACCCACATTCAAAAGCATTCATCCTCCCCAGTCAGAGAAACCAGACCACTACAGTTATTTTGTATTCGAGGCTTTCGTAGGATCCTTAGTTCGGCTTCTTCAGGAATAATACATCTATTAAATATGCCACGTCCTTTCAATAGTAGGACAAACACTTTTGTAAAAAGTTTCCAAGTGTTAATGTTTTTCAATATTATCCATAGGCATCTATAGTGAGTATATATAGGCAACATTTTACGGTGGGTCAGAGATTTTTGGACCAAACGAGTTCACTGGGTCAAAGTGGGAGATGCATACTCTGAGGAGGATGTTTTGAGTGGTATCCCACAAGCTAGTGTACTGGGACCCACTTTGTTCACTGTCTTTATTAACAATCTGCCAGACTGTACCTCTAGCACTTGTAAAATCTTCGTAGACGATACAAAGCTATAATACCGTACAAAAAATAGAGACATGTTGCAGACTGACATTGATAAACAAACAGCATGGACACGCACTTGGAATCTGTACTTTAATGCAAGGATGTGCAAAGCTCTTCATATGGGCAAAAATAATCCTCAAACAAGCATATACTGTAAGTGCTGATTGTGATCAGACTGCGATGAGCGAGGGCAAAATGAAAAGGACTTGGGGATTATTTGTTATTGTCAGGTGAAATTTGATTATTATATTAATGCAGCAGTTGCAAAGGCAAATAAAATGCTTGGACTGATAAAGAGAGATTTAACTTATATGGATAATGGTATATTTATTCAAAAGCTTTGTGCGACCACATTTGGGGTACGGCAGCACTATCTGGCACCCACTTTTTAAGCGGCAGTCTGTCCCTTTAGAGAAAGTACAGCGAAGAGCTACTCGATTACTTGATGGATTAAGACATTTGAATTATGACGAAAGACTGCAAAGACTGAATCTTCCAACTTTGAAATTCAGAATGAGAAGAGACTTAAAACAAGTATTCAAAATTAATAATAAAGTGTATAATGTTAATACTACCAATGTTTTCCAAAATCAAACACATGAAAAAAACCAAGAAATGCTACTAACAAAATTGTTGTTAAACACTGCCGAACTAACATACGTACAAATCGTTTTAGTAATAGAGTTGCATCCTTTTTGGAACAAACTACCGGCATATGTTAAAAAGGCTTATAATACTAATAAATTTAAGAGCCTCCTTGAACAGGTAAAATTCTTACAGGATACAAAATTCATATATGATGAGTGATCTACTATGGTTACTTTAATTTAAACTTCTCAAGCAACTGCAATGCAACCCATAAAATATATATGGTTTTTGAAATTAACTGGGACACTAAAAAGGCTGTTAGGCTTATACAAGTCCCAACTGGACTGAATTGAACTGAACTGAACATACAAAACGAAACCTCTTGTTTTCATCTCCTCACTCCCACTTTTACTATATTATTAGAACAAGATGTAGGCCTACATTCCTGTATTTCAAACACCTTCTAAAGTGAGGTTGTTCCACATTGTAACATCCTATCCTATCCTATGCTATCCTATCCTATCATATGCCGTAACTCGGAAGTCGTTGGGCACTACAGACGATCGTTTCGTACTCCATCTTTCTCTGTCCTCAGCAATCCTCATGGCTTCGCTCAATGTCAAGCCAGTCCATTCTCGAATGTTGTCCTCCCACCAAGTCTTATGATCTGGTGACGTGGCCGTACCATCGGAGTTTCCGTTTCTTCACCACTGTGAGCAGGTCGTGTTGCCCAATGGCGTGCGTGATGGTCTATCGGACTTCGTTCTTGGTGATGTGCTGGGTATAGGAAATGCCTAGAAGTCTTCTATAGCACCTCATCTCCATGCTTTGTATTCTTCGTTGTAGATCTGCGGTGAGGGTCCATGTTTCACAAGAGTATGAAGCATGGAGATAACAAGGGAGAGCAGCAGCCTTATCTTGGAATGTAGACTGATGGACTTGTCTTTCCAAATGGGCTTCAACATTGCAATGGTAGCAGTTGTTTGTGCGATCCTGGAGAGAACTTCGTATCGGGAACCATTGTCTGATACAATGGCTCCTAAATATTTGAAGCTATGCATTAAGTTGAGGGATTGACCTTGGACTTTGATGTCCGTGTTGATGCCATTGGTGTTATTGGTCATCATTTTTATCTTCTCTGCACTTATTTCCATTCCATTGGCTCTGGAGGGTGTGTCAAATCTCTGTACCAGATGTTCAAGTTCTTGTTCCTCTCCAGCCAATCCATCAATTGCATCCGCAAAACGGAAGTTGGAGATTGCTTTACCCCCTATGTTGACTGTGCCTTCGTGATTTGCAAGAGCATCTGACATGATGCGCTCTAGGAAGATGTTGAAGAGTGTTGGAGAGAATAAGCATCATTGACGCACACCGATTGTTGTTCTGAACCAGTTCCCGATGGCACTGTTATGGAGGACTGCACATGTAGCCTTGTCATACAGGCTTTTGATGACTTCAATAATTTTAGGGCTGATACTGTACACTCTCATGGTTGTCCACAGGGCTGCATGCCAGACTCGGTCAAACGCTTTCTTGAAGTCTACGAACACATGATAAAGATGTTGATGGTGCTATAAGTATTTCTCGCAGATTATTCGGAGGTTGAAAATCATTTCAGTGGTACTGTACTTCGCCCTGCCCTGAATCCTGCTTTTTCTTCAGCTATGATTTGTTCAGCTTGGTGTTTCAACTTGAGTATTATTTTCAGGAGGACCTTGCTTGGATGGATGATGAGGCTGATATTGCTGTAATTTTCACACTCCTGAAAGTTACCGTTTTTAGGAAGCGACTGGGTTCATGGTGTAGGCCACTCCCCACTCTGCCAGATCTTGTTACAGATAATAGTGAGGGCGTCAATCATCGCTTCTCCTGCTTAAAGTAGTTCCGCGGGTATGTTGTCCACTCCCGATGACTTCCCTTTCTTCAGCGATTGCACTGCTGACTCAACTTCTTCTCGGAGGATTGGGAAGATTTCTTCTTCTCTGTTCTCGGGACATGCTAGAACTGATGGGTCTCCGTTTGGTGTGTGGTTGTAAAGGTCAGAGCAGTACTCTGTTTATCTATCCAAGACTTCTTGTTCTTCTGTAAGTGTCACAATAGGCTAGTTTTAGAAACTGCAGTAAGGTTCCTCGATTTAAAAGTTAATCCTGTTTTAGCTTTGTATCTCAAAGTCGCTGCCTTGCAGACGACACAAGTCAGAACTGTTCTAAGCATAGGTAAGGAAACTCTCGCTAAGGTAGGCCTGATATAATCCAGCTGACCTTTTACCCAGAACCCCCCGCATGAGGACGCTCGGGCTCACAAGGTTTCGCGGGCTTTCGCTGACCACAAGACTAGGTAGAGCAATCTTTGTCTAACCTCCCACGTGAAGGACGCACACGTTGAAAGATCTCTTTTCAGAAGATTAAGCAGGTGGTGGGTGAAATTCAATTCATCGCAGTATAGCCATAGCCTGACAATGTCAAAAAGGTAAATGATCAATCTTTTGTCTCACCGTGATTATTGATATTATTATTGGTTTATGTTTGTGAAGTCTTGCCATGTTTTATTATTGTGAATATTAGTAAAACTTTGCTTGACCACGTGGTTGACTCACGCGACCGGTTTCGACACCATGAGGTAGCCCCTACGGACCACTGTTGTTTCTCCCATTCGTATTATTGCAGACCAGTGGCGGTACCGGAGAATGTGTATATTATTAAGTACTTCTCCATGTGTTTATGTTAGCCATGATGTATATTCTAACCTTTTCTTTTATCTGTTGGTTCAAGGGATTGAATGTGAAGAGCAAAAATCAGTTGTGTGGAATAGAGAGTGTGTGCAGTAAGATAGTTGGCAAGAAGCAGGCGACTCTGGAACAACTGTTCCACAAAAGAGCCCTCAGCAAGGCAGTCAGAATTCAGAGAGACCCTACCCACCCACTTTCCTGTCTGTTTGAACTTCTTCCGTCTAATCGCAGATTCCGCTGTGCACTAATGCGTACACAGCGCTACAAAAACACCTTCATCCCTACTGCCATATCAATGCTAAATGAGGCCAATGCCAGACCCTCAAACACAAGACTGTCTTGATGTAGGAGTCTCCCAACTATCTCGCTGAGTGTATGTGCATGTTTTTATGAAGACATGCGCGTGTGCATGTGTGTGTTTGTGAGTGTGTGTATAATATGTGTGTGTTTATTATGAATGTCTGTAAACCAACTTTTAAAATACCATTTACGTGCTTTACCTGTATTTTTTGACAACTGGTATAATCAGTCAACAGTATTATTGCTTATGTTGATCATAGTTTCATACAGTTACATATTGTTGACCTACTAAGACTCATATTAAACTGAGATTATTTATCTAACACTGTTGCAACAAAATACTTTTTTATAAGTCCAGAGTGGTAAACTATCATATACACTATGTTTGTATGTATTTTTATTATATTTTAACTGTCTAAAAAGGGCATTGACATACGTGTGATAGAACCAGAGTGCGTGGATAGGTGTTTGAAGGAAAAGATGAAGTGTAAGAGTACGCAAGTGATTAGATTTATAGAATGTATATAAATTTAGTATTGATTTTGTAGCTTTGTTAAATGTTATAACATGACTGTTTTTAATTATATGTTTTATATGCCTGACATACATTGCTGTGAAGTTCCTTATGGGATAATAAAGATTTGTTGTATTGTATTGTATTGTATATGTAAAGGAATTATGTTGGAGATTCCAGTGGACCACGGACATAGAAGATTGTTCGTCGCTTATCTATATAAGTGGAGCGATCTCGCCGAGGGCTGTTTTTGCCAACAGTGAGACGCTCTGCACACCTTTGGAAACAAAGCGTTGCAGAAACTCGTCTTATGTTTTGCAGACTAGCAGGCTTGGTCCGATGCAGGAGATATATCACTCAGAGTCAACCCTAACATTCGGACTGCATTTGTGCAGAGAGCACTGCGCTACGATAGCTCAGTAGTCGACAAACGAGACCAGGCGACAACAGCACCTCACCTCAACGATCAAGTTAAGTGCGCCAGAAGAAATGCGCACACATTGGTCTATAAGTACTGTGCGATAGTCCACTCTCCTGAAAACGAACATTAGGCAAAACCAGAACAAAGCCCAGTGATGAGACAATAGCAAATATCGAGAACAGTAGCAGAATATATCCATCAAAGATCTACCGATTCTACGAACCACTCGCAGTGAACGTTGGACTGTTACGTTAATCATAGCTGTATTATGTTTTGAACATTTAAGTTAATATATAGTGATTAGAATTAGTATAGAGTAGAGGAAATAAATGTGTGGTATTTACTGTTAACAAGTGGCTGGACTACCTATGTTTCATAGCCGTGCGAGAGCTAGTGTGTCAGAGAATCTTTACATGTTTCTCCCTTTCTCTGTAACCATATCCTCACACAGACTGGACAAAATAAATAAATGTATTAAGATTAGAGGGATTTAACTAGCCGATCCCGGCAGACGAAAGTCGAGTGGGTAATAGCATTCCATTGTGCACATCCCAGCAACAATAGAGCCACCGTCACAGTAAGGCATACTCTAAACTTGCTGTGCGTCGTGGAGACCTGAGGCTGTTTAACACTTGTCAGCGGCTTCATAGTATGGTAGACCTTGCTGTTTTTCTTTTTCAGATTGTTCTCTATTTCATGGCATTGATCTTCTATCCAGTTCTCATTTGCTGTGCCTTTTTGGATTTCATTGTTGATTTTTCGGTAGGCATCAGCTCCCTGTGAGGCGTTCTTTTTATTTTTAATCTCTCTTCGTTTATCACACAGGTCCAAAAGTTCAGGTGTTATCCAGGGTTTCTTCTTTGGCCGGTGCTTGCCAAGGATCTCAGTGGCATCTGTCACAGCTGAGTTGAAGGTGCTGGTCATGGTGTTAACACCTACTTCACCAGCTCCAAAAATAAGCAGTGGTGCAAATTTCCCTCCAACTGTGCCCTGAAATATTTCTGCCACATCCGGGTCTTGCAGTTTGTCCAGGTCGAACTTCAGTCTAGTGCACTTAGCTGTGTTTACTCTCTTCAAGTGGAGCCGGAAAGACATCATCACGAGATCGTGGTCACTTCCGACATCTGTTCCTGGAAAAGTGCGTGTCCTGCCAATGTTGATGCTTGATCTGAAGCGTTTCTTGACCATGATGTAGACGATCAGGTTGTGATGCTCCCCTCCGGGACTGTTCCATGTCCATCGTCTGGATTTTTTGTGAAAACCAAGCGCGTTGGCCCGTATCAGATTGTTGTATCTGGCAAACTCCACAAAGTCTCAGACCACTGTCATTTGTCTCGTTGCAGTGGGGTCCACACGTGTCTCCCCAATTGTGGTACGCATCTCGGCCAACCTTGGCATTCCAGATGGCTTGTACTATGACTATGTCCTTCCTCGGCATATGGTCAAGAACTCCCTGTAGATTTTCATAGAAATCCCCCACTTCGCTGTCGTCATAGTCTGATGTTGGGGCATAGGCCTGGATGATGGTGATGTTGAAAGGGGCTGCTCTCAGACGGATGGTAATGAGTCTACTGGAGATTGGGCGGCAACCCATGACAGTGGCTAGAATGTTCTTGTGGACCATGAATCCAACGCCGTGTTCGTGCCTGTCATCTCTCTCGCTGAAATAAAGCTCGTGGCTTTTGTCGGTCGTTGTTTCACCTACGCCTTTCCAGCGCAATTCGCTGATACCTAAAATGTTTCATCAATAGTGGTTCAGCTCGTGTGCCAGTTCTTCTAATTGTCCCTCCGCAGTTAGGGTCCTGACATTCCAGGTTCCTATGACGATTTTGTTTCTCGTGCGGAACTTGCTAAGTTGTCCATTGTAACACACAGTTTCAATTTTAAATGATTATTCTTTATTCTTATTTCAGGTCAAACCTTAGTGTGAACCGTTGATACAACCACTAGCAGCATTATGAGGAATTTGATTCTCAGCATGTTTAATGGAACAATATCACGCCAACTGCGGCATCCAATGAGAGGGACATCTGGATGGTTAACTGTAGTATGTTGCATCCGTTATTTATTTACTGATTTGTTTAAACGTAAGTGTCAATAATTTGGTTTTAATTTAACTGGGAGCTGAAAACAAATGGTAGAATGAAAGTTTGGTGTCATTTGATTTATATAAATTGATGTTTTATTATATCCTGAGTGTGTTTGTGTGAGTATGACTGTCAATGATTGTTGTACACTGCAAAATAATTTTCCTTGCTGTTTGTTGGGACAATAAAGATCCTGCTTCGGACTACTACTACTACTACTACTACTACTACTACTACTACTACTACTACTACTACTACTACTAATTGCTATTATTATTCCTATCCTATCCTATTCCGTAACTCTGAGGTCGTTGGGACACCACAGATGATCGTTTAACCAGCATACTCCATCTTTCTCTGCAACCTTGATGGCTTTGCTCAAAGTCAAGCAGTCCATTCTCGAATGTTGTCCTCCCAACGGATATACTGATGGTTTATTGCTATAATTTTATGATAGCCTGCCTGCACTATTGTTGTGTGTATTGGAATATGTGTTCAGTGAGTGCGGCTACGTTTGTATTGTATATATTGAATTGGATTTAATCTGCTGTTGTCTAAATGTAATGTATGTCAGAGCAAAAAGAAAATGAAAATTTCTTTAGTGAACAAAGATTTATTCTTGTTCATTGTTAGAGCCAGTGACATACACACTGAAAAATGTTAAAAACAAATTAAGGCATTAATTTGCACCGAATTCTTTACACAAAATAAATAATTTGCATCATGTATCGCAGATGACAGTTGACTAGTGCTTCAAATAATACTGGATGCAGCCTATTTAATTTAACAAAAAAATACAAAGATTTATTTTTTTTCAGTTTTCTAATAGCTGCTTCACTGTCTTTACACCACGTGTATGTCTTGTATACTGTTGTCTTTGATGTGTGTTTGTAATCTATGTTTGTTGCACGTGAGCGTGTACGTTGGTACAGAGCGCCGCGCTTTGAGTTCGTTTGAAGAAAAGCGCGTATTAGCATCCTATATTATTATTATCACACAAACTCAACATTGTGCTACTCAAACACATTCTCGTTAAATCCGGCATACAGAAAAACCTGTCGACAACACCGTTCATACAAAAAATTAACAAGACAAATTTGACCACAGTACGTGTATATTACAGTGAAACCTGCGATTAGCACACACGTTTCTGTCAGATTGTGAAAATCCCCCTTCCGGAAGCCTGCTTCAAGGCAAGTCTAGTTTTTGTTTTAAGTTTTTTCGGAGCCCTTTTTTTTGATTTGGCAGTTACCTGTGCACTTCTTCGCCTTTGCATGAACAATGAACATTCATGGTGGATACGTACCCTGACATAATGTGACACAATGGCTGAGAACACTTTCTCCCTTTCATTGTCACCCCCATCAACATCAGAAAACGCTCTCCTCAAATTTCATTATGACTGCCTGTACAGCTGAAGAGCACATCTCCTCAAAACCCTTCGATGTGTATGCTGACTGACTACCCCTAGAAGAAGTGTATGTTCGAAATTGTGTTTCTAGTTCAACAAAAAATTGCTTGCTGGCTTCATGCAGATGAACCAACCCTCCTCTGGTTAAAGTTGCAGTCAAAGAAGGCACTGCTGTTTCTTCATTTTCATCCCCCCTCCTACACATCATTTGCAAGCATTCCAACTGTTTGCTCTTAGACAGCTTTAAACAGCTTCCGCTTTTGTTTTCTCACTACACTGCCACGTATGTAGGAAATTACATCATAGTCTTGGTCTGAAATCCCCTTTCTGTCTTCTGGGGCTGATTGACATGAAATGTACTGCTCTTGCAGCAACCTTTCAAAAATCCTCAAGCGTAGGCTTGATGCCAAGTTTGCAGACCCAGCTACCTGTGCGACTTTACTTCTGTTGGCCATGAACTCTCTGTGATCGTTGGTCCATGCCTTTTCTTTGGCTGGGGCAATGCACTGGTTCATGAACCCAATCACTGACAGCATCTTGTTTCCTAAAATTGGTGAAAATAGATTAAATGGCATTCCAAGAAAGGAGAATTTAAAAAATCCTTTAGCAACTGCAGTGAACAATGCAGTAATGAAATTGCAGTTATGATTTCAGCTGAACATACTGTACAATCATAATACATTGTTCTCTCGCTCAATTGCAATTGCAATCGGTAATGCGGGCACCGTAATACAGCAGATTGAGCAATACAGAAGTCACTTCAGTGTTTTATAGAAGTAGGCTGTGGTGACGGCCAAACAGCTGTATTACAGTACAGCTGCTGTACAAGTTAGTGGTCCGCATTACTAACGCAAAATAACCCTGTAATGTAAATAAAATATTTATAATGCAATTATGAAAATTTACATTAATATTTAAATATTCACACACACACACTCCCCCCCCCCCCTTTCAAAAACAAAACAAAACAAAACTGTTGTACACAATTTTCTTGTCCAAAAATACATAATGCACTCACTGTCCACGTTTGCAAAAAAAACAAACTTTGTCTCTCTGTGACTTCGGCATTGTTTGCCTCTTCTGAACACACCGAATTCACCAGATCAAGAGTGACCTGCAAAACAATGCATCACTATAGTATTAGTCAGATAACATTATATTTTTGTAAGTCTGTAGTTTCTCTCTCCCCCCCCCCCCTCCAAAATCCGCATCTGTACAAGCAAGCAGGTGATCACTCTCTTGGTCAACATCACACTCCTGTTTCAAACAACAAGAACAGAAAATGATTTTTAAAAACAATTTAAAAAATGCACAGGAATGCAGTTGCATGACAGTGTTAGTTGCATGTTTTCTTCACTTACTATGATTATGAACTTGAATATACAGAAAATTAACAGCAAAGCAGTAATTTTATCTCTGTCCCAAAAAAGGGGGAAGAAACAAAGAAATATTATGGAGAAACTTATTTTCCACATCTTAAGATACTGCCTTACTTTTCCTTTTCACAATAATGCACATATTTGATCAATGCTTACGTCAATAAGATCGTCTAGAATATCAAACTCCATAGTCCAAGCCTTGGATACAATAAACCGGAAGTAAGAGGCGCAAAGAGGTAAAGCTAACAAGGCAAATCGAACTCATTACTATACTTGCAGTGTCCCTGTCATTCAATTTTCGCATGTTCGTCTCGGTGACTTACAAAACAAAATATACATTTATATATTTCTTTTCTTTCAATACAACATTTTTCAATAACATCATAATTTAACAACGTAAAACGTATCTTAATAGAGCTTGTATCGCGACAATGACGAGCGACTGGGTCCATGGTGTAGGCCACTCTGCACTCTGCTAGATCTTGTTACAGATAATGGCTGTCGTCATAGTCTGATGTTGGGGCATAGGCCTGGATGATGGTGATGTTGAAAGGGGCTGCTCTCAGACGGATGGTATTAGTCTGCTGGAGACTGGGCGGCAACCCATGACAGTGGCTAAAATGTCCTTGTGTACCAAGAATCCAACGCCGTGTTCGTCCCTGTCATCTCTCCCGCTGAAATAAAGATTGTGGCTTTTGTCGGTCGTTGTTTCACCTAGGGCTGTCCAGGGCAGTTTGCTGATACCTAAAATGTTCCATCGATAGTGGTCCAGCTCGTGTGCCAGTTCTTCTAATTTTCCCTCCGCAGTTAGGGTCCTGACATTCCAGGTTCCTATGACGATGTTAGTTCTCGTGCGGATCTTGCTAAGTTGTCCATCAGTAGCACACATATCACCGCCATTCTGGTGGCCAACAGAAGGCGCGGTCCTTGGTGACCCGAGCGACGACCGATCCGGTATGGAGTGAATGGTTCTTTTCGTCATGCAGTGTGTCTTGAGCACGAAAGACCTGGCGGGGTCCAATCCTTTCCAGGCTGTTGGCCACACACTATACTATACTATACTATACTATACTATACTATACTATACTATACTATACTATACTATACTATACTATACTATACTATACTATACTATACTATACTATACTATACTATACTGTGGGTTCGGGCACTGAATAGAATAGACCCAACGTTTCCGGCGTGTCGTAAGAGGCGACTAACAGGGGTGATGTCAGCACGGCATCACTGGGCGAAAGTCTTCTACACAGAAGTCACCGGCCAGGACGGAGGAACCTCATGTTACTACAGGTTCAACGACCACGTGCTCGGGGCCAAGGCGATCCACACTGTATTCGTGGATATCGGCTGTGGCCAACAGCCTGGAGAGGATTCGGGCCTTCCAGGTCTTTTTTGCCCACGACACACTGCATGATGAAAACAACCATTCAATCCACACCGGATCATTCGTTGCCCGGGTCACCAAGGACCGCGCCTTCCGTTGGCCACCAGGACGGAGGTGATATGCGTGTTACTGATGGACAACTTAGCAAGATCCACACGAAAACCAACATCACCATCATCCAGACCTATGCCCCAACATCAGACTATGACGACAGCGAAGTGGATGATTTCTATCAAACTCTACAGGCATAATCATAGTGCAAGGCGACTGGAATGCCAAGAATGGCCAAGATGCGCACCACAGTTGGGGAGACATATGTGGACCCCATTACAACAACGAGACAAATGACAGGGCTCTGAGCCTCTTGGAGTTTACCAGATACAACAATCTAATACGTGCAAACACGTTTGGTCTCCACAAAAAATCCAGACGATGGACATGGAACAGTCCCGGAGGGGAGCATCACAACCATATCGACTACATCATGGTCAAGAAACGCTTCAGATCAAGCATCAACATTGGCAGGACACGCACTTTTCCAGGAGTAGACATCGGAAGTGACCACGATCTCGTGATGATGTCTTTCCGGCTCCACTTGAAGAGGGTAAACACAGCAAAGTGCACTAGACTGAAGTTCGACCTGGACAAACTGCAAGACCCGGAGGGGACAAAAATATCTCAAGCCACAATTGGTGGGAAATTTGCACCACTGCTCATGTTGGGAGCTAGTGAAGTAGATGTCAACACCATGACCACCACCTTCAACTCAGCTGTGACAGGTGCCGCCATTGAGATCCTTGGCAAGCACCGGCCAAAGAAGAAGCCGTGGATCACACCTGAACTTTTGGATCTCTGTGATAAACGAAGAGAGATTAAAAAAGAAAAGAAAAAGAACACCTCACAGGAAGCTGATGCCTACCGAAAAATCAACAATGGCATCCGAAAAGGCATACGCACATCAAAGGAGAACTGGATAGAAGATCAATGCCAGGAAATAGAGAACAGTCTGAACAAGTCTAGAACAACAGCAAGAAGGCCTACCAGATTGTAAAGCGGCTGACAAGCGTTAAACAGCCCAAGGTCTCCACGATCCAAAGCAAGTCTGGCATATGCCTTACAGAAAAACAAGAAGTCTTGGATAGATGGGCAGAGTATTGCTCTGACCTTTACAACCACATAGCAAACGGAAACCCTCAGTTCTAGCATGTGCAGAGAACAGAGAAAGCTAAGAAATCCTCCAATTCTCCGAGAAGAAGTTGAGGCAGCAGTGCAGTCTGAGTCGCTGTGCAACACACCCGCGGAATTTCTTGAAGCAGGAGGATAAGCTATGATTGACGGCCTCACCATTATATGTAACAAGATCTGGAGTGGGAAGTGGCCTACACCATTGACCCAGTCGCTTGTCATCACTCTTCCCCCAAAAAAGTTAACCTTCAGGAGTGTAAAAATTACCACACCACCAGCCTCATCAACCATCCCAGCAAGGTCCTCCTGAAAATAATACTCAACAGGTTGGAACCCCAAGCTTAACAAATCATAGGTGAAGAACAGGCAGGATTCAGGGCAGGGCGAAGTACCACTGAACAGATTTTCAACCTCAGAATAATCTGCGAGAAATACCTACAGCACCAACAACATCTATAGCATGTATTGGTAGACTTCAAGAAGGCGTTTGACCAAGTCTGGCATGCAGCTCTGTGGGCAACCATGAGAGTGTACAACATCAGCCCTAAAATTATTGAAATCATCAAAGGCTATATGACAAGGCTACCAGTGCAGTCCTCCATAACAGCGCCATCGGAAACTGGTTCAGAACAACAATCGGTGTACGTCAAGGATGCCTACTCTCTCCAACACTCTTAAACATCTTTCTGGAGCGCATCATGTCAGATGCCCTTGCAGATCACGAAGGCACAGTCAGCATAGGGGGTAGAGCCATCTCCAACGTTCGTTTTACGGATGACATTGATGGATTGGCTGGAGAGGAACAAAAACTTAAACAGCAGTTACAGAGGCTTGACACCACCTCCAGAGCCTTTGGAATGGAAATAAGTGCAGAGAAGACCAAACTGATGACCAACAACACCAATGGCATCAACACGGACATCAAAGTCCAAGTCCAATCCCTCAAAACAGTGCATAGCTTCAAATATTTATGAGCCATTGTATCAGACAATGGGGCCCGACAGGAAGTCCTCTCAAGGATCGCACAAACAAATGAGACCCTAACAAAGATGAAGCCCATTTGGAAGGACAGGATCATCAGTCTACATTCCAAGATAAGGTTTCTGCACTCCCTTGTCATCTCCATCTTCCTATACCCTTGCGAAACATGGACCCTCACAGCAGATCTACAACGAAGAATACAAAGCATGAGGTGTTACAGAAGTCTTCTGGGCATTTCCTATCCCCAGCACATCACCAACGACGAAGTCCGACCGACCATCACACAAGCCATTGGACAACACGACCTTCTTGCAAGGCACAGTGTAAGGAGGTAGAAGAAGATGGAGACCGAAAAAGAGGTGGGAGGACAACATTCGAGAATGTGCTGGCTTGACATTGAGCAAAACCATCAGGGTTGCTGAGGACAGAGAAAGATGGAGTATGCTAGCTAAACGATCATCTGTTGTGCCCCAACGACTTCAGAGTTACGGGATAGGATAGGATACATGTAGATCATAGAATCTGCTGCAACTTAATAATGTTTTTTTCTCCGACAAGCTGACGGTCATTGTTTATAGTCAAAAGTTTTATATTCCTAAAAATAATAATGATATTTATATAGCGCTTTGTGTATTCAAAAAATTCGATTCAATATGCAATTCTCACGCATTCACAACCCAAAGAAAGAAAATCATTACGAAAAAGAAAAAAAAGAAAACGATACATCAATAGAAAAAGATGAAGAAAAAATATAAATATAAACGCTGGAAGATGAGGGTTGGTAGAGACCATGCGGCACAGATTATTGTTGTGGATATTGAAGAAGATGGTTAATGAACAAGGAAAGATGAAAAGAGATGAGTTTTAGGTTCTGTTTGAAGGAGATGGAAGGTATGACATTAAACTTTTATTATATTTTCTCTGGATTGTAAATTATTTTTTTTTCGAAATAATATTTAGCTTTTTAGTGTTTTTCAAAAGCATTTAATCCTGCTTCGATTGTAATATATGGTAATTTTTAAAATATCCTTTTACAGAATACATAATCATTGATTGTTCCCCATAAACATTACAAAAAGATGTGTGTTTCTGATGTTTGTTTCTGATCACCCCCCAACAATTTTGGGGGGATGGCTTTACCTCATTTGACTATTCAATTTGTATTTGCAGTTGATCTGAACAACTATCTCTATTTTGCCTTTCAGCAATTGCTCAAGATCAACAATACACATCTAGAGAAAAATGCAGCTCGCTTTTTAAACATCGAGCCACATCATAAGGTGTTGGAGGTGGGCTTTGGACCAGGCATCGGCCTAGAGGAAGCTGTCAAGTTTGTCAAAGGTTGGTAGGCCTACATGATGCGTTTCATTTCAGTTTTACAAACACAAATATATTAATATATTACTGCAAATAGCATCATGAGCTCATTAAAACACTGCAGATTTACGCTAAGTGATAATACCTCAGAGAGCCGTTGGAAATATGACACGAAGGCTGCAACATAACTGTTCACTGAGTTACCACTGCTGTGGTTAGTGTTGATTGTTGACTATTTTACATTGGTGTAACTTGAAAATGCCTTGTCTGCTACTAGTCGCTGTATTTTTAATATTTAAATCAGTTGGTGACATGATACATTACGTCTGTTCTTCAGATGGCCCTGGTAAGATCTACGGTATTGACCTGTCCAACTACATGCTGGATCTGGCAACATGGCGCCTCGCCAGACCCATCGCTGATGCGAAAGTGGAACTTCTTCTGGGCAACGTTGAAGCCCTCCCTTACCCTACGAACTTCTTCGACCGTGTGTTTCATACAAACAGCTACGACTATTGGCCCAACTTACACACAGCGTTGGAAAACATTCAACGCGTGATGAAGCCTGAGGCCCAGATGGTCACTGCTTTGAGCTTGGACAGGATCCGCAGGGCACTAAAAGAAGGCGTAGGCAGGTATTGCAGCCCTGATCCAGAAAGATACATGCATGCACTAGAGGCGACTGGCTTTAAGGATGTCAGGATGGAACATTTCAAAGACGGTAGACATACATTTCAAGCCATATTTGCGCAGGCGTTCAAACAGGCGCCTGTATCCAAAACACCTTAGGACCAGACACCACACTTTGTAGAAACGCTGCAGGTGCTCAAGCTACAAACGTATAGCATGTCTTCCTTCAGTCCAGAGAGAGTAAGAGAGAGGGAGGGTAAGAGAGGGGAAAGGAGTAGGAGGGAGGGAGAGAGAGGGCCGGGTGGAGAGAGTGAGAGAGACAGCTTTGCCGTTTTAATTGTCTTATTGACCTTGGGCCCATTAGTAATACACACGCTTTCACACACCACGCACCAACACGATCACACACCCACATACACAATTCGAGGCCTGGCAATCTTTGCCGAAATGAGAACTTCATCATTATAATGCACGTATATTCTCATTGCTCTGACTTAGAAGTTTTTTTCTAGCGAAATAAAGTGTAAACTAAAATGGGAAGATCAGACAAACGATTTACCCAAAGATCAGTAAATAATACATATTTAAAGAGGACATGATTTTCATTTTCGACAATATTATGACAGAAGAAAAGACTATTTCTTGCTACCCGATTGTCATTATATCCGGGCATGTTGTTATTTATAGGCAGAACACCAATCCTTATCTGTAAGGGATCAACTCTAAAACAGTAAACATCTATTTCACATGTCAGTTTTGAGTGTTATATAGCGATCCATTTCGTACACATTTACGATCACATCCCATTCATGCTTGAAAATATCTTGAAGTCTGCATTTAAATCCTTTCAAGAAAGTACTCATGTTTTCCAGGCCTTGTTGAACCCAGACATGAAAGAAACAACACACACAGATAAAATTATGTGTATTTTAGATGCCAACGCGTCTTTACCATTTTCATCTACATAGCGTAACACTCAGTACGCATGATGAGGTAATCTGTCAGGTTTCATTTCCAGAAGTCAGAACCAGTATTGTATTGTTCTAGCTGCAGAAATAATATATGAAGGAAAACGAAACAATTCGCCATAAGCCATTACTTTTGTTGGGTGTAATACTTAAATTGATAACCGATAAGTGTGTGTGGTGTAGGTGGCTTTGCGCTTGCCTGGTATACAAATGGTTCATTGTGTCCTTGTGCATTAAAACTTCAAAGCATCAAAGCGGCTCTCTCTCTCTCTCTCTCTCTCTCTCTCTCTCTCTCTCTCTCTCTCTCTCTCTCTCTCTCTCTCTCAATCAAAAATCAAAAGAAAACAATCTATAGACATTAGCAAACTTTTGTCATTCTAAGAACAATAAAAACAAACTAGACATTCCTTATTTGTCTACAGAATTTGTACACAAAGCTCAAACAAACCTTAAGCAAACAAATTCAAGAGGAATTGATGAATTGAATAGTAAAATACTAAAATTGTCTGCCTCATTTATTACTGACACTTTAACGTATATGCTACCTATGCATAGAAAAAACACATTTTCCTATAATGTTCAAAACAGCTAAGGTTATACCCCTTTTCAAGAATGGTGATTGCACTGACCCATCGAAATATAGGCCTATTTCGAATCTTTCTACTCTCTCTAAACCTCTTGAAAAGCACATAAATAATAATATTCTTGATCATTTCACTGAAAACAGCCTCTTACATGAAAGTCAGTCTGGTTTCAGAGCTAAGCACTCTTGTCACACAGCTCTTAAATCTATGATAGAACAATGGCTATATAATATTAATAAGGGACAATTTTCTGGAACATTATTTGTTGACTTCACAAAAGCTTTTGATGTAACAGACCATGACCTTCTACTATGTAAACTAAAACTATATGGCATTCATTCTAAATCTCTTGAGTTTTTTAAATCGTTTATTTCTGACAAAGAACAGTGTGTTTATGTAAATAACCCAAAAGTTACAATTTGAAATTGTTACAGCTGGAGTACAGCAAGGATCTGTTTTATGACCTTTGTTATTTTCTATCTACATAAATGGTCTCCCCCTTTATGTTTCTACGTCTTGTGAACTCTTTGCTGATGACACTACATTACATTCTCAAAATATAGACTTGAATAAACTCTCCTCATTACAAAAAATGTGCTAGTGAACTACAGGAATGGGCTGAATACAACCACATGGCCCTCAATCCAGACAAAACAAAATCCATGCTAATTACAACAAGACAGAAAAGACAAAATGTATCTATAAAAGTTGTTCCAATAAAAATTGGCAATACAATAATTGCTGAAATACAGTGTCATAAGCTTCTTGGAGTAACTATAGACAATAATTTGTCCCGGGTAAAACATATTTCAAATATTAGTAAAGCTATTTCTAAAAGGACTTACCAATTATTAAGGATAAAGCATTTATTAAATTTACATTCTCGTGAACTGTTTTATTCTGGTCATATTCAATCATTTATTGATTATTCTTCTACTATTTGGGATTCTGCTAGTGACAATGCAATGAAACCTTTAATTAGAATTCACAAATGTGCAATTAAACAAGTTATACTTAAACAAAAACTCTCCAGATGACTATAAACGGATCAATTTTTTACCTCTTACCGACAGATTAAAACTTAATAAAGGTGTTTTCATGCACAAGGTCCTTTCTGGCAATGTACCTTCCTATCTTTCTTCTCTTTTTTAAAAAACAACAACTGCCAGATGGTATACAAAATTAAATGTTCCAATTCCAAGAATTGATCTCTACAAAACTAGTCTAGCTTATTCCGGTTCCACTTTGTGGAATAACTTTCCTGAAGATCTCCGCACTCCAGCATCTAAATTTACATAATTTAGAACACATCTCCTAAAACACAGTAAAAATTAAATACACATTAATTGTTAATGTTGTTGATTGATATTAACAACATTAATTTGATTTCCATTGTTTGAAAAAGATTTTATCTAATGATGACTTTGTTTATTTGTTATTGTTCCATGATGTGAATGTTATAACCTTGAGTTGTATTTAATAGTTATTGTTAAAGCCCCAAGGGCAAGATGTAAAAAAGCGCATCCAGCGCTTATTCTTTTACCCTTGCAAAATAAAATTGTTATCTTATCTTATCTTATCTTATCTCTCTCTCTCTCTCTCTCTCTCTCTCTCTCTCTCTCTCTCTCTCTCTCTCTGAGTATATAATTATTACCAAATTAGTAGGATTAATATCTAGCTGGGTTACTATGACAAGGGTCTCTCTTCCATAGCTCTGTATTTTCTCTTGTTCTTGTTTAATTTATTGAGGTTTTATACCAAAAGCGGTCACGAATTCACAAAAAGCTGCAGTAACAATTATCTCAATGTATGACTATACATAAATAAATGTGATTCATTGTAAATGTGTTTGTGTAAATCAAACGTGTTTTGGTTTTATGCTATTTTCGTGGAATACTGTTTTGGCACAACGATGCAATTTCTCATTGAGATAATAAAGTTTTCGAATTTGTATTCGAATTATGCGTTCTGTTCGTATGTGTTCGAGTGCCAGTGTTCATGTGTGCTTTTGTGTGTGTGTGTGTGTGTGTGTGTGTGTGTGTGTGTTTCATTATGCGTGTGTGTGTGTGTGTGTGTGAGTGTGTGTGTGTGTTTGTTTTACATACATTCGTACTATAACCGGTCACATTGCTGTACATAAATTTAAAAAAAAATGATTGAAGTGTTCTGATTTCAGTGTGATTAGCAGATATATGAGGATTTTATAATGCAAAGTAATACCAACTTTAATCTTCCTATGCTTTTGAACTTCAAATACACTCCTGTACTATTAAATAAACTACAGCAAAAGTTGAATTATGGAGATGACCTTGACCTTCACGTGACCTCTCATGCTCATGTATCATCCAATAACCCAATGTTGTTGCATACTATGGGTTGAATATACAGCCATTTCACTGTACGAGGACCTATTTTTTGTATGTTTTTGCAAGGCCTAAAAACCTTAACCTTCAAGATCAACGCAAAAACGGAACACATATACTGTATATACAAGATCAATCTGTCATCTCTAAATACAACAAGTTTGGACTTCATATTTCTGATAGTTTAGGGTCAAAGTACAAAGTACCTATACTACAAGTTACAAAGTACCAATACTAACCGATTTTGGATAGCTCCAGTGACCTTGACCTCAGAGTGTGGTTGACCACATTTGCATAGTATGTTTGTCCCATTAATATCTATCATGCATCAAAGAATCATAAATTCAATAATAACATTTTTGTTTTCAAAATTACATTTTATAAAAAAATTGTAATTTTTTTTACTAACATTTGTTGACCCTGTGACCTTGACCTTCAAGTGAAGTCATTCATTCATTGATCAATTAGGAAATCTCGTGGGTATACACCACCTCACAAAATCTATTTGTGATAGTTGAAATAGGTTCTGAGATTTTAATCCACAGGCAAGTTTTGCACAGACATACGGCGGACCCCGGATCCTCTTCCATTGCCTGTGGGACGACACGAGTTTATTTCACGTTAAATATATGCTGTGTCAGGATGTATAGAGTTTACAGTTTTTTTTTATTTATGAGTGTTGTGCGGAAAATATGGGTCAGCGTTATGTATATAGGTTTTGAAAGAATCTCATGTTTTATTAGCTCAGTAGCTGCTAGAAGTTCTGTTCCTTGAATTGTGGGCTGGGAGAAGCAGTGTAGTCCAATCAAGTTGGTACTGATTGTGATCAGACAGCAAGTTTGGATAATTGTGACTGCCACTATAATAGAATATGTGTAGAGTCCTTTTATAAGGGTTGTATTTTGTGTTAGAACCACCCGTTGTCTTGTACCTTAAAATGGGCAAGAATGACCAGGTTGCTATAGTTATAGGAGGAATATTACTGCCACTATTTCTGTGTGATACGGTGTAGAGTATATTTCTAAGGGTGTGTGCTCTTCTGTTAGAGACCGCCCAAGACCTAGTTATCTTCAGTGATATCAGATGTCCTAGGGTCTTAATAAGACAGCAGTAACAAACCATCAACTCTCATACAGACTGTCATAACAGATTGTGTTGTGTGTCTGTACCATCACAGGCCGAGGACTGAAGGTGAGTGATGCCCAGTATTTTAATTCTTTCAGTGGCTATACACTCTGAGCATGCATACGAGGATGACTGATGATGGATGAGGGGGAAAAGGGGCATTTTAATAAGTATTGGTTTATATGATTTCTTGTTGGAAATGCATAATAGAATTATGTTGTTCAGGTCATTGAAAGAACGAGGTCAAGGGCAATGATGTATGATAAGTATGGTAGAGGGGTGATGAATATGAGTGAGAAGATGAATCAAGATTTTGATTAGGAATGGAATTATTCCTAATAAGAGAGGCACGGTGGTCTAATGGTAGAGCTTTGGCTTGCGGATCTGAAGGTCTCGGGTTCAAGCTCTGGCCGGGCCATTTTTTAGTTGTGTCCCTGGGAAAGACACTTTACTCCCGTTTCCTACTCCTTCGGATGAGAGTATAAACCGAGGTTTAGTCTGTGTGTCGCATACATTCCATCATAACGGACTTTAAAGATCCTGACGCTCATGTTAAAGACGGGTGAGTGCCAGTGACAAGAAAATACCCAGCATGCACTTGGTCCTTCTTCCCCATCCGTAACTGCCCAGGATGGTGCTCAGTTGTCTGGGCGTCAGACCATGCAGCCCAAGTGCTGCGGGTGGGCGTCTCGGGCTGTTTGAGTTAGATTCTGTATAGGCCAGCGCCTTGAGCGGCTCTTGAGTTGGTAAAGTGCTATATAAAAAGTGATTAAATTAAATTAATTAATTAAAATAATTAATTAATTTATTTATAATGCATTTGTATAATAATCATCGTTCATGCGAAGGTATATAAATTATAGAAGAATTGTGAATTATTTGTAATGCATAGCCTAAATAAACAGTTCAAGATGGCAGACGGCGGAAGGAGTTATTTCCCATGTTATGTTACGTCATTGCATTTGGATAGTCTAGTAAGATGAGTTATTATGTTGACCAGATTGAGCTTGCTTGTTTGCTTGCTTCCATGCTGGTGTTGTATGGTGCCGTGCTTTGGTTCAACGATGTTCTGAACCGGAACCGAAAAGCCGTGACGTTGCGGCTGTTTGAGCGCTGCGTGACCATGGCTGCCTTTGCGCTGCATGACCATGGCTGCCTTTGCGCTGCATGACCCTTACTGCTTGGGGTTGTGGTTACTTAGGGCTTCGCACACATGCACCAACATACAACATTAAACGCAAATAAAACATATTAAACACTTAGTGAACATTTAATACAGTGATTTCACAGAATTCGTGGAAGGTCGTGAATAAGTCTTGTTCTTCTATAGACTGTGCTAGGTTTTGAAGACAGTGTGGTGATTTTCTGGAACTCAGTGTGGAAAAGCAAAAGACTTGTGTTGCTGATTCCAGATGATAGTAGTTAAGCTTAGTAATGAGTAACGAACAATTGTGCTGGTTTATGTACAGGGTTTGATATTAACTAAATACATTTCTTTCAAATCTTATTGAAATAAGCCATCTGTTGTAATACTTCATCTTTATTTTTATATTGTTGTATCATTGGTTGTGTTGGCACTTTGTGTCCAATGTTTAAGGGATTACGAATTGGTCAAGGGAGGTAATTGATTGATTGTTAATTGTTGGTGTTGTGGAGACCGGTTAAGGGTTGAGGTAGGGTTAGATTTACCATATTCCTGTGTGTATATGTGTTGAATAAAAGTGTATAACTGTTCATATCTGGTCCTGATTAGGCTCGGAAGACTTCCCTGGACCTAAAGCAATAATCATGTAATGTAATGTAACTGTTCATCTGGTATTTGTGTTAGTATTTTAGTTTGAGTTTGAATCCCCTCACTCGCTGTTTGAGCTGAAGTCACTGATCCCATTCGGGTGACGTGACAGCCCCCCCCCCCCTCCCTCTTCCTCTCCCCACAACTCTTGGTTGTTGTGTTGCTGTTACTATTGTGCTCATTAGCAATCACACACATTTAGCCTGAAGCGAAATTCAAAACACAGGTGCAATGAAAACACAAACATTCTTTTAGATGCATGTGCCTCTTTGAGCGCACGAGCAAACATGGCTATTATGCATAAACTATGTTCTCCGTCTTTGAGATTTTCCATCCTGACATCCTTGAAGCCAGTCGCCACTAGTGCATGCAGGTACCTTTCTGAACGGGGCTGCCGTA
>CM072512.1:98912521-98995021 GCA_036898135.1 Oncomelania hupensis | reverse complement strand
TGTTAGAATTTATCCTTGGAGATAATAAAGTTTTCTGAATCTGAATCTGAATCTGAATATGGAAATCTGCAGTTCACACGCATCTGCAGTTCCTTTTTCCACTTTTCCAAAGGTTAGAATAATATACTATTATAATAGGCTTTTGGGACCAGGGAATTGAGTGTTTATTTTAATGAAGACGTTAAGACATAATGATTGACCAAATAAAACACTCCCAGATGATTAGAGACAGGACTGTAGATCCATTACACTTACAGTATCTTAAGTAAAACACTTGCTATAAGACTTATACATATTTATTATCAAACTAGCTGTAAGTTACCCGTGGATCAACTTGTTTGTTTTGTTTTGTTTTGTGTGATAATTTCATATATCTTTTGTGTTATGGTATTATTTACTATAACTATCATTATGATAAAAAATTATGTATTAATCAGTGTTTGGCATGCAAGTCAAATGTTCCTGATTTGCAATTATTTGTTTTATTTGGTGAACACCGAGACATTGACTCTCGTGGAGGACAATTTATACCTTCTCGTTCCCCCTTTATACCTCCCTGTTCCCCCCTTTATACCTCCCCGTACCCCTCCTTACACCTCCCTTTATACCTCCTTGTACCCCTCTTTATACCTCCCCATACCCCCATTTATACCTCTTTGTACCCCACTTTAAACCTACCCGAATCCCCCTTTATACCTTCCCGTGCCCCCCACCCCACCACCCTTATACCTGGCCGTACCCTCTTTGATACCTCCCCGTATCCCCCCTTGATACCACTCAATACCCCCCTTGATACCTCCCCGCACCCCCCATGATACCTCCCCATACCCCAATGAGACCTCCTTATACACCCCAGATACTTTCCCGAAAGCCACTTTATACCTCCCAATACCCCCCTTGATACCTTCCCGTACCCCCCTTGATACCTCCCCATACCCTCCTTGATACCTCCTCGTACTCTCCCTCCCCCCGATACCTCACTTTAACCCCCATGATACCTTCCTGTACCCCATTTACTTCCCACCCATACGCCCCTTGATACCTCCCCATATCCCCTTGAAACCTACCCGTACCCCTCTTCAGACTTCCCAATACTCCCTGATAAGTTCCCGTAATCCCCTTGATACCTCCCCATACCCCTTCATACCTCCCTGTACCCCTTTATACCTTCCCGTACCCCCCTTTATACATCCCCTTTATACTTATACATATTTATTATCAAATAAAGCATTTGCAGGATTTTTGGTATGGCGATGTGTCCAACACTGAGTTATTACCACTCTCACTACTAACCCCAACAACAAACAAATTGACTAAAAATACTTTAAAAAACAATAACGACAACAACAAAACCTGCTTGAAGCTGAAAGACTCAAAACTTGAGACTTTTTAAAAATTATTTAATCGTTCTTATATAGCGGTTTTCCATCTCTCTCTGTCGCTCTCTCTCTCACTCTTTCTCTCTATGTGTGGTGTGGGTGTGTGTGAGCGTGTGCGCCCGTGTGTGTGTGTGTGTGTGTGTGTGTGTGTGGGTGTGTAAGATATATTGTTGATATCTGGAAATACTGTAACGTAGTCGGGAATCAGAACTAGTCAGTTGTCGATCTGTCGGTCGGTCTAGCAATCTTTCCTTTCTTGCCTTTTTTTTTTTTTTTTTTTTTTTTTTTTAAACTTTTTCCTAGTTACTCTCCAAGTTTACAGAATGTTTTGACTGCACTGGCGTACGTGTAAATCGTTCATTGACAGCTGGTATGTTCGCTGCACTACAGTTAGCGCTTAAATGTGCATGTCGCCAATATGCCATATCCATTTTCAATTCCACGTATTCTTCTCCCCCTTCTCTACTTGTCGTTTAATCTGTAACTAATCATTCATTACGGACATCTTGTAGAGTCTTTCATATCATATTTTGAACATTTCCAAGACTTGAGTACAAAAGCATTGTACTATTTAAAAAAAAAAATTAAGGTCGACTCTTGTTTTGTTGAGTTGCTTACATGTAAGTGACATGTTACTTTGGTGTTTCGTTTGTACTGCGTGGTCGCTTAATTGACATTTTACTTAAGTGTTTCGTTTGCGCTGCGCAATCTTGATGTATTATTATTATTATTATTATTATTATTATTATTATTATTATTATTATTATTATTATTATTATTATTATTGTTGTTGTTGTTGTTGTTGTTGTTGTTGTTATTATTATTATTATTTTGTTCTTTGTCTGAATCGAGGAATGTGGATTTTGCATTATACGTATGTATATAAACAATGCGGTTCATTAGGCAGGGCATAGATGTAAAGCTGAAGACAAATTGCGCCTGTGTATGGAGGAAGCCAGACACAACACCCAGACATACAGACGCACACTCACTCACTGCCTAGCTCATACCCAAACCACCTATTCTATCCTATCCTATCCCGTAACTCGGAAGTCGTTGGGGCACTATAGATGATCGTTTAAACAGCGTACTCCATCTTTCTCTGTCTTCAGCAACCCTCGTGGCTTCGCTTAGTGTCAAACCAGTCCAGTCCTCCAACTTCTTTTTCTGTCTCACTCTTCTTCTGCCTCCTCGTATCGTGCCTTGCAGGATGGTCTTTGCAAGACCTGTTGCATGCTCTGATGATGTGGCCATACCATCGGAGTTTCCAATGTGAGTATGTCATCGTGTTGTCCAATGGCTTGTGTGATGATCTGTCGGACATTTCAACGTTGGTGATGTGTATGCTGAGTATAGGAAATGCCCAGAAGTCTTCTGTAGCACCTCATCTCCATGTTTTGTATTCTTCTTTTTAGGTCTGCTGTGAGGGTCCATGTTTTGCAAGCTTATGGGAAGATGGATATGACAAGGGAACGCAGCAGCCTTATCTTCGAGTGTAGACTGATGGTAATGTCTTTCCAAATGGGCTTCAATCTTGTCAGGGCAGCAATTGTTTGTGCGATCCTGGAGAGGACTTCCTGTCGAGACCCATTGTCTGAAACAATGGGACCCATTGTCTGAAACAATGGCTCCTAAATATTTGGAGTTACGCACTGTGTTGAAGGATTATCCTTGGACTTCGATGTCAGTGTTGATGCCATTGGTGTTGTTGGTCATCATTTTGGTCTTCTCTGCACTTATTTCTATTACAAAGGCTCTGAAGGTGGTGTCAAGCCTCTGTACCAGCTGTTCAAATTCTTGATCCTCTCCAGCCAATCCATCAATGTCATCTGTATAACAGAGGTGGAGATTGCTTGTTCTCCTGTAAGGCATATGCCAGACGTGATTGGAATCGTAAAGAATTTGTGTTGTTTAACACTTGTTAGCCGCTTCACAGTCTGGTAGGCCTTTTTGTTGATGTTCTTGTTCAGACTGTTCTCTATTCCTGTCATTGATCTTCTATCCATTTCTCCTTTGCAGTGCGCATGTCTTTTCGGATGTCATTGTTGATTTTTCGGTAGGCATCAGATCCCTGTGAGGTGTTTTTTTTTTCTTTTTCATCTCTCTTCGTTTGTCACACAGATCCACAATTCATGTGTGATCCACGGTTTCTTCTTTAACCGAACTAAAGTGCTCACATACAATGTTTTGTTTTCGCATCGCACCCACATCATTTCGTTCTTTGTGTCAGCAGCAAAGACATGTTTGATGCTAGGAAGTACGCGAGCATTGTGTCACATGTAATTTTCTCCTTTCAAGACAGTTAAGGTACTGCTGCATTTCTCACTTACGCTGGGCATAATTTTGCGATGTGTTCAATAGATACTGTACGTTGATAGTCGTATTTGGAACATAGAAGTCTGGTTGGGTTTTCACCGTATTTTCCGGAAAGACCACTCCACCCAAACCACTTAAACGCACGCAACATTATCTTACTTACACGCATACACACACACATATAAATATATACATATACACTTTAAATAGCTCCAAAATCAATATCTTCCTCATTGTAGATTTTAAACCTAGTGATTTTCTCCCTTTAAAAAACATTATTATTGCTCACATACACACACTTCTGTCCGACGCTTCGATTTTTATTCTTCACGACAATCTGAAACCGGCTATTTTCTGCTGTATAATTATGCTTTAGAACATGACTCAAATACTTTAGTAGACTTATGCAAATGGCAGTAATTAAAAGCCTGCTTACGTGAAGACAGGTCGTATCCTTTCCTGTCTAGAAAGAGTTAATTAAGCTTACAAATGAGTGGAGGCACATGCAATGCAAATAACTGCAAATGCGCTTATCTATTCAATCAATGCGAAGCATGCATTTTTACGTCCTTCAGCATAAAATGAACTGCAGCTTATGACTCATTCCTGCTTTGTAACGAGTATCCTACCCACTGGTATTAGCAAACCCTTTGACTTTGCTACCAAAAGTGACTTGGCAATTTCGTTTTAGTGAGCACTTTTCCTTATATTACGAATAGTTATTAGAAGAGAATGTGTTATAAATATTGCTGAGGAGGGGGAGGGAGAGGAGGAGGAGCACGAGGAGGAGGATAATGAACATTTCACGCCGGTATCCAAATAAGTTAATACTCATATCTTTAATACTTGTTGTATAATGTACAGTGGCGGGGGCGGAGGCCGAAAGCTTCGCGTATTTGAAAATGTACTGCCATTAAAAAAAATATTTTTCCTTTTGTTGCAGGATCTCTACAGAAACCCTCAGTTCATCGCCAAAGGAGCAGTACCGCGTCATGACATCGACCAGGGAGCATTAGGTAATGATTCCAGTCTTATCTGGAAATACTTTGAAATAGTCGGAGGATTGAGGGCGGAGGAAGGTGGGGGGGGGGGGGGGGGGGGAGATAACTGTGATCCATAAGTTGGGCTATCTGTCTGTTTTTTTCTGTCGGTCGGTCCGCTGGACGCCAGAACGAAGTACCTTCGTTAGTGGCCAGTCTCCCGTGCCATCGTATTAGCTTTACCTCAAAGGACAAGGTCGCTGGAGTCATTTAGTTTAGCTCAATATCTAAAAAAAAAACCGGCTAAAACAATGTTGTTGATGTTTGGTACACGGATACTTAAAAGCATGGGCCATCTTTCAGTAGTAGTCTGGTTGTCGGTCAGTTGGTCGGCTCGTCGCTCCGAATTGTACATTTTGGCACAAAACACACTTTTTGCTTTATCTCAAGAATAACTGAACCGAAAATAATGCATCATTTATACTTTGCGGATAGTGTAACTACTGCTACACTGAGCTAAGCCATGAGGGTTGCTGTGGACAGAGAAAAATGTAGTACGCTGGTTAAACGATCATCTGTGGTGCCCCAACGACCTTCGAGTAACGGGATAGGATAGGATGGGATAGGATAGGATAAGCACATATGATCATTCGTATTTTAACTTTCTCAAAGATTAATGTCATTGTGCTTCACCGATTTAAATAACTTGTTGGTCGCAGATAGTTAAGGTTTTATGAGGAAAAAAACCCACTATATACAAACTTGCCTGTTTAAATTCTACATACAGAAACACATAAGACGAGTAGTAGCGTATTTATGCAATAGGCCTCAGTGTACTGGGAAAACACATTATAAAAGCACAAACATGGACATCGACCCTTTAACGATGTTTTCCTTTTGTGTCGTTCGGATAAAACCGAGTTATAACCCCGCCAAGAAAAGTAACGCTTTTGAAAAATTTATTTTTCGGCTATGTGTGTGAGTGTCTGGAAATACATTTGAATTTCTTGCCATCTTTTTTTTTTTACAGTATAAAGTATGCACAACGTCCATTATAGTTATAGTAACACATCGTTCGTAAGCTTCGTTTATGTTAGCTACGGGTCGATGTCCATGTTTGTGCTTTTATAATTTTTTTCCCAGTACACTGAGGCCATATATACGCTACTACTCGTCTTATTTGTTTCTGTATGCAGAATTTAAACAGGCAAGTTTGTATAGTGGGGTTTTTCCTCATAAAACCCAGATAAATCAGACCCGAAGCAAAGAATATTTTGGCAAAGTAAACGCTTTGATTGAAAACATGGAAAGAGATTATAGAGCCTACATTTTTTAAACGCACTTATCTCGTTGTCGTAACCTACCTCTCTCTCCCTCTTTCTCTTTCTCTCTCTTTTATCTCTCTCTCTTTCTTTCTCTTTCTCTGTCTGTTCTGAGACCTATGCATGCTCGCACTCTCTCTCTCTCTCTCTCTCTCTCTCTCTCTCTCTCTCTCTCACTCACTCACGCTCTCTCTCTCTCTCTCTCTCTCTCTCTCTCTCTCTCTCTCTCTCTCCCTCTCTCTTTGTTCTGAGACTTATGCATGGAAGAATTCCTGGGCCTATGAGTAGCCTACACATACATTTTGAGTCTCTCTCTCTTAAATCCACTGAACTTCAAGCCGTCCCACTTTCGCGCTTTTTGAAATCAGCAATGGAATGTTTGTACAGAGAGCAAAGTGTCCTCGAAGCTACGCTATATGCTATTTTATATTATCACACCACTCACGCCCTTCATGCATATAAGGGACCACGAATGTGTAGAATACTCTTAAGATCAGACGACAAAATTAAGCGTTATACCATTACCTTTCATGTTATCCCTCAAAGCTCCCACTCCCAGCAGCACCCCAGGGCCGGATCCAGGGGGGGGGGGGTTACGTGGGTTCCGAAACCCCCCCTCCAAACTTAAAAAAAAAATTAATGCAAAGAGTTTTTATTTTTTTTATTGTTTTTAAAACATTGCAGTTTTTAGTCGCTTTTGGTCCAAGGTCCTATCCTATCCTATCCTGTCCCGTAACCCGAAGGTCGTAGGGGCACCACAGATGATCGTTTAACCAGCATACTCCACTCCAAGGTACGAAGAGTTATTTATAGACAATTCATCGGAAATCCATTTCAAGGGATCCGTCGAAACGTCCAAAGCGTTTTCCCGTTGAAACGACCAAGTAACCCAATTCCTTACCCCCCTTGGGGTTCCGGGGGTTTCAGTATAAATAGTATCCCCACTTTCTGGAAATTTAGTTCTTTAAATTCCCACTGTCGCTGTCTTTCTCATTTGCTCTTTCTCAGTCCTGCTCTGTTCTATCAATCTGCTATACTATCTTCTTCTTCGCTAGACCAGTCACCTACCTTTTTTCGTGAAAACTCTTCCGGGACAAGACTCCTTATTTGTGTATGAGGTCTGTTGGATCAGCTTGGGAATATTGGACGCTTTCTGCCAGGTGGTCACTAGGGCTTCCTATGATGCTATTATTTAGCAATGTAGGCATTTTATATGTATATGTTTTGTTGATAATTTTTAATGATGTTTGTATTCTATTTTGTTTTTTGTAAACGGGGGTTCGATAAATCAGAGTGCAGCCTCAGCGTCCCCTGCGTGAGATGTCTTTATTGTAAAGTGACTGGCTGGTGGAGGGCATTCAGTTTTCCCACTAGGTTTGTTTCAGCAGATCTTTTATGCGGATTGGGGGTTGTCCGGTCCTGATTTGGCTCGGAAGAGTCCGCTGGACCTAAAGCAACAATTATGTAATGTAATGTAATGTAAGCCTAAATTAGTAAATGCAGCCATATTTTCCTATTCTGGCCGCAAGCCTCTTCCAGCACTTTCACCTTGATACTGCCCTAATCCCCCAAAAACGACTTTTTAGAAATATTAATTAAGATGCTAAGTTGACAATTATGAACTATAATTCGTTGCCTGGTTTGGTGAAGTCAGCAAAATGGCAAATGCTTTGACAACTGATGTTATTGTTTCTCGTCAAGCATCCCGACAGACTCTCCGTGACAACCAACCTGCGGCCACTCCAGAAGAATATTTTAAGATTAGCATTGCCATTCCATTCTTGGAACACCTGTCAACCGAATTGGACTCGAGGTTCAAAAATGCTGACCTAGCAGTTGATGGTCTCTGTCTGATGCCAAGCACTTTAATAGACAACCAGGATGGTTTCATGCAGGTTCCAGAAGGGGTGAAGACATTGGCAATGTTGTGAGAGTCTGACCTACCAGACAACGCTACCCTTGATGCAGAATACCAACGGTGGGTTTGCAAATGGCGAAGTGCTGCTGAGAATGCGACAGCTATCATCCCATCCACGGCATCAGAAGCACTGAAATATTGTGACAGGGATGTTTATCCCAACCTGTTCATCATGCTAAAGAACCTTTGCATCCTGCCTGTCACTACTGCCGAGTGTGAGCGTTCAAACAGTCAGTTGCGCAACCTGAAAAATTACCTGCGCTCTACTATGGGGCAACAGAGGCTCAATGGACTTGCTTTACTGAAAGTGCACAGGGATGTTGATATTGACTTCAAAGAGGCAGTGAACTGTTTTGCCAGACGATACAATTCACAAATGGTACTAATGCCGAGGAACCTAGTGCAGCAAGACTGAATGTGAAAGCAGGGCGGTGATGTTCATAAACTACAAGGTAAAGCTTTATACCGTTAACGATCAACAAAAAGGAGTGAATAATAATATTATACAAAACATCTCTGCTGATAAATAAATGTTTGTGTGTGTGTGTTGTTGTTGTTGTTGTTTTTTTTTAAGAGAGGGGCAGAGGATAATTTTTGTACCCCAGAGTTTGTCAGTTCAATTGTTAAAAAAGCTCAAAGTCCCAGACCATCACAAATGGCTTTTTCAAGGTTCAGATTGCACCAGATTGCACCATTTTGTATCCTTGAAAAAAAAAATTTCCCGGGGGAGCATGCCCCCGGATCCCCCTAGATGGCTCGGGGCTTCGCGCCTTCGCTGAATCTGTAACCCCCCCCCCCCCCCCTCGACTCTTCCCAGGTCCGGACCTGCACCCTCCACCTCCTGCTGGCCCTGAGAAAAGGGAGATATTTTACGGGATACCCTTGTGCTGTAAGTACACCTCATAGCCGAATGCACGGGCGCATTAACCAAGAGGAATGGATTCTCGCTAGGAAAGAAGTAGTGGGTCCTCGATAGCATAGGGGGTATCAAAGATCACACAGCGTAGTTGAGACTAGCCGAAACTTAACGTCCGCCTCTCCATTAGTAGCTAATAATGCATAAGTCTCGGAACTCTCTCGTCTCAGCTAAGCAGTGTGATCAAAAGATTTGACATGATTACATTTGCTATGCAAAATTCATGTGGGAAGCAGGATTATTAAGCAAGCGGGCGATCGAGAATGGATGGAGAAAATAGAAGAAGAAGAAGAAGAAGAAGAAGAAGAAGAAGAAGAAGAAGAAGAAGAAGAAGAAGAAGAAGAAGAAGAGACAAGAGACAGAAACAGAGAGCGCACATAACTCTTGAATGTTTGTTTGTTTTTAATTTAACGTCTTTTCACAACAACATGATTTTAGACCACCATAACAAACAAAGAAACGGAATCTGTTTTATTATTATTATTTATTATTGAGGATTTGTACAGCGCACATATTTCGCCGTACTTGGCGACTTATAGTAACTTAAATAAATCTGTTCTCACCCGCGCGTTGTCCTGTAACATCGAACTATGTAAGATGACTCTAATATCGTATTGTGCAGATACAATAATTTTTTTTTACAATGCTGTTAAAATAGTACAATCAAATAATATGTGTTGTAAGAAAATAGTCCCATCACATAAACAACTGAATGTTTAAACGCAAATGTAGTACCTTTACGAACAACTGTTATATAAAGTTTTGTCGAACTTAAAGAAATCTGCTTAGTATACATTTAGAACACCAACTCATCCACCATCATGACTGTACAACAACAACGAGATCAACATTAATGCTGTTGTTTCATTTGTTGCAGGAAACTGTTGGTTTATCGCTGGGGCAGCGACTCTTGCTACTGCCAACCAAACATTGTTTGAAAAGGTTGTCCCTACTGATCAGAGTTTTGACGAGAACTATGCAGGTAAGATGGTGATGATGATGATGACAACGACGACGACGATGACGATGATGATTTTATCTCTAATTATGCACATTAGGTTGAGTATTATTCCGTACGTGTAACTGTCTATTACCATACAAGTGGGGAAGGAGTTATATTTTATTAAAATTACATTTGTATATTGGCTGGTCGGACGACTTTTAAATACACGAGTCATTCAATCAATCAGTCAGCTCACTGAAAATCGGAGACTTCCTTGTGTCACTCACTCACTTCTTCTCTCATTCCTTCTCTCACTCCTTCTCTCATTCACTCGCCCATTTTAACTCTTCAGGCATGTTTCGGTTCAACTTTTGGTGGTACGGGAAGTGGACAGAGGTGATTGTGGACGATTTCCTGCCCACGGACGGACGTACTCCCATCTTTGCCAGAAACAGAGAACGCCCACAGGAGTTCTGGCCATGCCTTTTGGAGAAGGCCTACGCTAAGTAATTTTCGTTTTGTGATCCCACTACGCCAAAACAAGAAATGTTCAGTTTGTTTTTTGTACACGTTAGTGTTACCTAGAGAAAGCATGCTACTAGTACTTTCTTTCGTGATTTATACTAACACTATGTGGCCAAGTGGTCTAAGGCGGGACTAACTTGCCTTGTACACAAGCCGGAAACCAATGGCGCCTGACAGGTGTGGGTTCGAGCCAGCATTTGGGCGTTATGTTTCTCCGAATATTATTTACTTTCGACTCGGGCAACGTCTCGGGGGTTTTCTCCGGGTACTCCGGTTTGCTCCTCCAGCAAAAATTTCAAAAATTCACAAATAATGTTAGGTAGGTAGGGTTTGGGCGCGCCACTGGCTGCGACTACGCCTTCCCCGGGGAGGCGGCCCAGAGTTTCCCGATAGAAAGGGATAATAAACTGCAGCAAACTGCAGCAGCACAGACAAATTTTCACTTTTTTGTGTGCCTGTTAATGTTCTTATGCATAATAATTTAAAGAATTCTGTCCTTGCATGTTAGGGAAGTCCTGTATAGAGTAATCTTCGTTTGTGATTATGCCAATATAAAAATCTTCAACTTGGTTTTCTTCCTTGGATTTCTTTTGTTCATGTTACTTTGAAATATATTATTAGGTATGGGATTCATTTGGGAAGCGAAGATGACCAACTGTTTCCCTCTAACTAATATCTTATGCTGGGACAGATTCTTTCGAAGCCCTTGGCCCCTCCTGTAAATGTGCCTTGTGAGTAAGAATATTCTAATACTTTAATATATTACGTTGCTGCAGGTTGCGTGGATCGTACGCTTCTCTTGACGGCGGCAAGCTGCAGGACTCCATGGTCGACATGACCGGAGGCATCTCGGAGGTAATCGACATCCGCGACAAAGGCAACATCTTACCCAACCTCTACGACCTCCTCGTGAAGTCCTTTAACATGAAGTCCTTGTTGGGCGCCTGCATCTTCGTGAGTACAGGAGAGGTTTTTTAACATATTGTCATTGCGTTTTTCTTTTTTCTTTTTGCTTAATGAAACATGCTCACAAATTGTGTCTTCGAACAAAATTTCGGTCAGTTTGTTGCATGAATCTGCCATCATTAATTTACTCATCATTGTATCGGTCGAATTCAATGTAAACAACACATAACCTAATTATCTAGACTTAAATTATGGTAACCTGCATAGTGAGACAATCTGTGTGACAAAATCACTCGTGTTGAATTGCTGGTGCATGGATACCATAATTAATCTATCTATTTAACTTCAGCTTGATTTTCCTTTTACACAGCGACCGGAAGGATCTCGTGAGTCTGAGGTGGAAATGTCTAACGGATTGTACATGGGACACGCATACAGCGTTACTGGCTTCCAGCAGGTCGGTACATCTGGATACCGCTAATTGATGTCCTCGTCATCAGTTTCATTAATGTCATCGTCATTGTTAAATCATTACATGACATTACATGAATATTGCTTTAGGTCCAGCGGACTCTTCCGAGCCAAATCAGGACCGGACAACCCCTGATCCGCATAAAAGATCTGCTGAAACAACCCTAGTGGTAAAACTGAAAGCTCTCCACCAGCCAGTCACTTTACAATAAAGACATCCCACGCAGGGGACGCTGAGGCTGTACTCTAATGTATCGAACCCCTGTTTACAAAAACAAATTAGAATACAAACATTATAAATTATCAAGAAAACACATACATATAAAATGCCTACATTGCTAAATAATAACATCATAGGAAGCCCTAGTGACCACCTGGCAGAAAGCGTCCAATATTCCCAAGCTGATCCAACAGACCTCACACACAAATAAGGAGTCTTGTTCCGGAAGAGTTTTCAAGAAAAAATGGTAGGTGACTGGTCTAGCGAAGAAGAAGATAGTATAGCAGATTGATAGAACAGAGCAGGACTGAGAAAGAGCAAATGAGAAAGACAGCGACAGTGGAAATTTAAAGCACTAAATTTCCAGAAAGTGGGGATACTATTTATACTGAAAACCCCGGCACCCCAACGGGGGTAAAATCATTAGCGTCGTAGTCTCATCATCATCATCATCATCATCATCATCATCATCATCATGATCATCATCATCATCATCATCATCATCATCATCATCATCATCATCATCATCATGAACATCGTCGTCGTCATCTTCCTCCTCCTCTTCCTCCTCCTCATCATCATCATTGTAACGTATGGATATTTGGATGTGTGTGCCTGTTTATACTAGCTAACTGAATGCAAATGTAATTGACACCTAGATCAAAACAAATTGTGCGTGCAAGTCTCTCTGTTTACTACCACACCCGCAAATTCACAGATGCTCACTAACACAGGCAAACACCAACACAAATATATAAGCTCCACGCTCTCAATACTTTATATTATAAATAAACACATTATGTTACAGCAATCTTTCACGCCGATCCTTTTTACATCAATATTTTTATACTAATATTTTTATACTAATATTTTTACACTAGTCTCTCACACCTCATTGTCCAGTCTGAATAACTACGATGCTGGCTCGCACAGCCGGCATTCTCATGTCCTGAGCCAAAATAAACACACAAAACGTGTTACCTATATAATTGTAGGAGGCGGGTGTACACAAAGGCTACAGAGGCTCGTAGACAAGTAATTAGATGAACAGTGATGTTGTAGATAGGAAGTTGAACGAGCAGTGAAGTTGTAAACAGGCAGACGAACGAGCAGTGATGTTGTAAACAGGCAGATGGGCTCGCCTGCCCTATCTGTCCGAGGAAAAAAACGCGTCTTGGTCAGGTCCAAGACGCACGGCCGACCGCCGCTGTTCCTCAAGTCACCCTTTCTCCGTTGTCCGAGACAACGCCGCGTGTCCAAGTCTATTGAAGCCAACACCAGCTTCCTGTAGGCAGCTACAACAATATATATATACACACACACGTCAATGCTCTGGCTTTCATAATCATACTATTCTTCTTGTTTCATCCTTGCTCACCTCCCTTTGTTTCTTCACTTTTCCAATTCCATCCCATATGTGATTGTTTCTTTCCTTCTTCCACAATGTTATCCATATTCCAGATATAATTATTTCATGAATGACAATTACCATCAAACATGCTCACACATTCCATTCATATTACATTATCTACTACTCTATAACTATAGCCCCATGTAATTAACAATATTATTACATCAATGAAAACTATATTCCATCTTAGTGGACAACAGCTCACCACCTCTCAACACAATAAAACCAAAGCAAAAGTATACCTCTCCAACATTTCGTCAATCATGAAAACATTATAAATACCTGTAATCTTTACAGTACAATATACATCCACTTTCAGAGAGAAAGTCCCACCGAACCTACACAACCTGATAAGTTCTCAGTGCTTTCTACCTCTTCATTTTTCAATACAATCCTTTCTTTTTTTCCCTTTCTTTATCTTTTTTTTCCTGTCCTGACACACTGCTTCTACATAACCTCACACATTGGAGCACACACATCAAGTGAACTCCAATTGCCCTGGCCTGCCAGCTATTCATTATTCCATTGGTTCAACAATTTTAGCCAATGAAAATAATAAGATATTTAAAAAAATACTCACATTCTAAAAATAGAAATATTACTAAGAATCGGAAAATTCCCGTTCCCTGCAATCATCATCATCATCATTACACTGCTGTACATTGCTCATAATTACTACTTATAGTCTGACTCCTTTCAGTTGAAGACACACGATGGAAAGTACATCAATCTGTTGAGGATACGCAATCCGTGGGGACGTGGAGAGTGGAATGGGGCTTGGTCGGACAGGTATGGGCTATTCTAATATTTAATTTCCATATTCAAGAATTTAATGTGTCTCTTTCCAGGTCCTTTATTCATCTTTGATAGATTTTGTGTCGAAATTATGCGTGAAAAAGAAACATTCACTGCCTTGAAAGGAGGATATCATTGTCTGGCAGAAAGGGAGGTAATCCCTATAAGCTATTCCTCTTATTGGAAAATAATTTAATATTCTTTTAGTACCGTTCTTCTAATTCTTTAGATGGAGAGCAGATTGCTACCTATGAAATTAAATTCACGGAACCAAGTTTCGTATTCTCTATATCTATAAGATATTCCAATGTATCCAATCTATCGATAAATAAAACGAAAGGGATGTTGTGGTTTTGAAAATAGCAGGAAGGGACAACCAGATTGACTACATCATGGTCAAGACACACTTCATATCAAACCGATTGGCAGGACACACACTTCTCCAGGAGAAGACATCGGAAGTAACCGCGATCTCGTGATGAAGTCCTTCCGGCTCCACTTGAAAGAGAGTAAACACAGCAAAGTGCACCAGACTGAAGTTCGACCTGGACAAACCACAAGACCCGGAGGTGGCTGAACTATTCCAAGCCGCAATTGGAGGGAAATGTGCACCACTGCTCATTTTGGGAGCTGGTGAACTAGATGTCAACACCATGACCACCACCTTCAACTCAGCTGTGACAGATGCCGCCACTGAGATCCTTGGCAAGCTCCGCCAAAGAAGAAACCGTGGATCACACCTGAAGTTTTGGACCTGTGTGATAAACGAAGAGAGATGAAAAAGAAAAAAAGAACACCTCACAAGGAGCTGCTGCCTATGGAAAAATCAACAATGACATCCGAAAAGGCATGCGCACAGCAAAGGAGAACTGGTTAGAAGAGCAGTGCCAGGAAAAAGATAACAGTCTGAACAAGAACAACAGCAAGAAGGACTACCAGACTGTGAAGCGGTTGAAAAGTGTTAAACAGCCCAAAGTCTCCACGATCTAAAGCAAGTCTGGCATATGCCTTACAGAAGAACAAGAAGTCTTGGATAGATGGACAGAGTACTGCCCTGGCCTTTACAACCACACACCAAACGGAGACCCGTCCGTTCTAGCATGTCCCCAGAACAGAGAAGAGGAAGAAGTCATCCCAAGTTTCTGAGAAGAAGTAGAGGCAGCAGTGCACTTATTGAAAAGAGAAGTCAGCGGGAGTGGACAACATACCCGCGGAATTGCTTCAAGCAGGAGGAGAAGCGATGATTGACGCCCTTACCATTATCTGTAACAAGATCTGGCAGAGTGGGGAGTGGCCTACATCATGGACCCAATCGCTTGTCACCACTCTTCCCACAAAAGGTAGCCTTCAGGAGTGTGAAAATTACCGCAACATCAGCCTCATCAGCCATCCCAACAAGGTTCTTCTGAAAATAATATTCAGCAGGTTGAAACCACAAGCTGTACAAATCATAGCTGAAGAACAAGCAGGATTCAGGGCAGGGCGAAGTACCACTGAGCAGATTTTCAACCTCAGAAAAGTCTGCAAGAAATACTTACAGCACCAACAATATCTATATCATGTGTTTGTATACTTCAAGAAAGCGTTTGACAGAGTCTGGCATGCAGCTTTGTGGGCAACCATGAGAGCGTACAACATCAGCCCTAACATTATTGAAGTCATCAAAAGCCTTTATGACAAGGCTACCAGTGCAATCCTCTACAACAGCGCCATCGGAAACTGGTTCAGAACAACAGTCGGGGTGCGTCAAGGATGCCTACTCTCTCCAACACTCTTCAACATCTTCCTAGAGCACATCATTTTAGATGCCCTTGCATATCACGAAGGCACAGTCAGCATATGGAGTAGTGCAATATCCAACCTCCAATTTGCGGATGACATTGATGGATTGGCTGGAGAAGAACAAGAACTTGAACAGCTAGTAAAGAGGCTTCACCCCACGTCCAGAGCATATGGAATGCAAAATAAGTGCAGAGAAGACCAATGGCATCAATATGGACATCAAAGTCTAAGGCCAATCCCTCAACACAGTGCATAGCTTCAAATATTTAGGAGCCATTGTATCAGACAATGGGTCCCGATCGGAAGTCCTCCAGGATCGTACAAACAACTTCGGCCCTGACAAGTTTGAAGCCCATTTTGGAAAGACAAGACCATCAGTCTACATTCAAAGATAAGGCTGCTGCGCTCCCTTGTCATCTCCATCTTCCTATACGCTTGTGGAACATGGACCCTCACAGCAGATCTACAACGAAGAATAAACAGCATGGAGATGATGTGCTACAGAAGACTTCACGGTGCAAAGAGGCAGAAGGAGATGGAGACAAAAAAAGAGATGGGAGGACAACATTCGAGAATGGACTGGCTTGACACTGAGCGAAGCCATGAGGGTTGCTGAGGACAGAGAAAGATGGAGTACGCTGGTTAAACGTTCATCTGTGGTGCCCCTACGACCTTCGAGTTACGGGATAGAATAGGATAGGAAGGCGAAAAAGGATAAAACACATTATTATGAAAACGTTCTCTGTACATTAGACTCTGTAGACTCTATAAGAGAAAAGGTTTATAACTGCAATGTTTGGTTTGCTTGTTCTGGCAGATCTAAAGAGATGATGAGCCTTCCAGAAAGCGTCAAGAAAGCGCTTGAATACAACAACTTGGAAGAGGGAGAATTCTGGTAAATAAGCCTCCTTTTACTGGTAATGACTACCCCAGAAATCATGCTACACTATTCATTAAGTAGTGGGAGATATAAGGAAAGGCTGGGGAGTAGAGATATAGATGACTGAGGCGAGAGAGTCTTTGATAGCTGTAGCTGTTGTGCCGTAAGTGCTTTCGCTCACAATTTGAAAGCGTTGGTGACAATATAAGTTCTCAAAACAAGGGGAGACCATATGGTGCGCTTCAATACGGGCTGTGCCTGTGGCATGGTATTCAATTTGTTGAGAGTTTTCTTGTGTTAGCTCATTTTCATTGATGATCGTCTTACATGGTTGTGGTAGTGGTGGTCTGGTTGAAAGTAATAGCAATTTTCTCATCATCGTTTATTAGGATGGGATATCAGGACTTCCTTCGGAATTTCCACGAAATCCAGCTGTGCCACTTGCAAGTGGATGCCATGATAGAAGAACTGGAAGACAATCTGGTGAGAATAACTTGCGCGTTTTAGATTTCATTAAGCTTACACATTAGTTAATCATAGCTTTGGTGAATCATGATAACATTCGTCATGCATTTTTTCCCCGGCTCATTAGGTATAGAAGTTAAATATATAGAAGTTAAATATATAAATGTTTATGCTTATCCAGTACTTTCTGCCCCCTCCCTCCATTCCCGTACGGCCGTGTTTTTGTATGAATGCATGCGGCTGCTGTTTGCATGCGCGTTGAGCCCGCAAGGGAAATTGCGCTTAATAAGAACACTTCATTATTATTATTATTATTAAGATGAGCTATCCCAGTTTCACATGAGTTCAAGTAAAAAATAGGCTGCTACTATCCATAGGCGAAATAATGGTAATACATGCCAGAAAATAATTTACATTCAACGAGCCAAGTCGTCAAGTCAAATCAAAAGGGAACTTTATTCCACAAATGGTACAAACGATTTTGTTGGCTTGTGGATCCTGGAGAGGCGTTTTGGCAAAGTACATGTGTGGGGCAATCCTTTGATCTGCTGTGTTTTGTCCACGTCCGCCTCTTTACTTGTCTTCCTGATACGCATTGTTGAAAAATGGACGTTTCCTTCGGTTTGATAATGTAAGGTGTAAAAATCAAGATCAAATACAAGAATACAAATACATGAATGTTTGAGTGTTTGCTTTTTTTTTTCTTTTTTTTTTTTTTCGCAGAATAAGCAGGCGTGGAACGTCACTGTGTACCATGACGAATGGATTCGGGGAGTCACTGCAGGAGGCTGTGGAAACCCACCAAATCAAAGTACGGTACTAAAATGTCGACGGCGTCCACGATAATGGTGTTGGTGGTGGCGATGGTGATGATTATGGTGATGATGATGATAATAATAATAATAATAATAATAATAATAACATATTTTAAAAAAAAAAATAATAATATGATGATGATGATGATGATGATGATGATGATGATGATGATGATGATGATGATGATGATGATGATAATGATGATAATAATAATAACACTACTACTACTACTACTACTACTACTACTACTACTACTACTACTACTACTACTACTACTACTACTACTACTACTACTACTACTACTAATAATAATAATAATAATAAGGGTATTTATATAGCGCTTTTTCCTAATGACATCAGTTCAAAGCACAGTTCTCACGCATTTATACTTAACGTGAACATTGAAACACATACGAAAAGAAGTGAAACAAAAACGAGACACTAATAAATTATGCAGAGACATAATACAAACATAAAAAAGAATATTTACAAGAAAACTATAAAAGACGTGAGAGGGAGTGGTATGAGGGGAGGGAGAGGAGAGCAGCTAAGGAGTGAGGGAGCTGGTGACTGCGGTGGTCGGATTCAGAAAAGAAGAAATGATGGTGATGATGATGGAACCTACACATGGATTATTCCTAAGTATGATTCAAAGAGAGGCTATGTGTAACCAACAAGCACGCTCACACGTAACACGCACATTCCTACATATACAACGTACACACATTCATCACTCAAACAAGTGATCAGAAGGCTGGAAAAAAAGTCGAATTTTTAATATTTGGAATTATTACTACATTGATTGATCAAGTCAGTACATAGACCTACTAACACACTCACATGCTCTTGCAAAGCACAGTAAACACGCATTCATCACTTTGGTGTAAAGATAAAACTACACTCAAGTGTGGTCTATAAGCCATATCTGAATATTTACACTTGACCTGATGAAAGTAATTTCTTCTGGCAGAATTATACTGGAGTAACCCGCAGTTCCATATCAACCTCAAACATCCAGACACCATCCACAATAACAGCGGCGAGTGCACACTCATCATCTCGCTCATGGAAAAAGAGTACAAGAACTTCACGGACCCAAACCAGGACATCGCTATCGGCTTTGACCTCTACCAGGTACAGGACTTGATGTCATTGTGTTCCCTTTGTTAATTCCTAATTTTATGGCGTTCAGTGAGGTTTTAGGGTGACAGGGGTGGAATACGATGATGATGGCGATGACGAATCACTAAATACGAAGGTTGGAAGAGGGAGGGTGCAACGATGATACTGAACTTCAATATTCAATTCGAAGGGAGCCTCACAAGATGGTGCGGGCTTATGATGCATTCTGCTGCTACGGCGGATAATGATAGCAAATGTCAACCATTGCAGTAGAAGCCGTAGTAGCAGCAGTGGTGTTGACTATATTTCCATGTTTTCCCATAATGAGAAACAAGATTCAAGACATTAAATCTCGTATGCAATTGTCCACACCCATTTGGAGAGAATTGAATAGAAAATTAATTTAATTTTATATTTTATAACAGTCGGTGACCGAGACAGAAAGCTCGATATTGAGTTGGTTGTGATTCCCGACTACATGAAAGCATTAAAAAAGGTGTCTGAGAGTACCAAAGAAAGTCGCCGTACTTTGTCATCCGTTACTGCATAATGTGTTCATGTTTTCTAAAACCTCGTGCAGCTCAAACGACCAGAGCTTAAACCACTGAATGGCACTCGAGCGCCGCAGAACGCACTGCTGCTGCAGAAACGGTCAGGCAAATACCAGTTCTACAGAGAGGTCACGAAAAGGTTTGAGCTGCCTCCCGGTGACTACGTGGTCATCCCTTCCACCTTCCAGCCCAACCAGGAGGCCAAGTTCTTGCTCAGAATCTTTACGGAGAAGTTTGCTGAGAGCAAGTAAGAATAACAAGGCGATGCTGGTGGAGGCGGCGGTGGTGGTGGTGTGAGATTCTCTCTCTGTGTCTGCCTCTTTTTTTTCTCTCTCTCTCTGTCTCTCTCAATTTTTTTTTCTCTCTCTCTCTCTGTCTCTCTCTCTCTGTCTCTCTTTCTCTGTCGCTCTCTGTCTCCCCCTCTGTCTCTCTCTATTTGTCTCTCTCCCTCCCCACTCTCTCTCTCCACCCTCGCTCTTTCTCCATCTATAGACGCGCGCTTTGGCACATCATATTCCCCCCCACCCCACCTCCACCCCTCACTTTGAATTTGAAAATGTTACAAGAGTTGCTTCCTGTGGGGGAGTCTAATGAATGTACCGGCCGTAATAATATAATCATCCCAAAGTTCAAGTTATGTGTATCTCCTAATGACCTCAAGGGCCGACTGACTTGTTAAAGGGCCATAAATCGTTGAATGTGTTCAAACTTCAATTTGGGCGAAAAACGGGTTTACCCTAGTATTCGCATTGTTACTACAATAAAGGATGACAAAGTGGGGTTTTGTAGCTCACACCAAGCGCTGTCGTTTCAGTTTTATACTTCTGTTTTGTCAGGGAGTGAGTTCCCATGTTTAACGGTACACCAATACGCTATACGATCTACCAGACGCGATTTTTTAGCGCTAGAGCGGTAGCTATCCTACCATATCCTATAACTCGGAGGTCGTAAGGGGCACCACAGATAATCGTTTAACCAGCGTACTCCAGCTATTTCTGTCCTCATCAACCCTGATAGCGTCGCTCAGTGTCAATCCAGTCCATTCTCGAATGTTGTCCTCCCACCTCTTTTTCGGTCTCCTCTTCTTCTACCTCCTTGCACTGTGCCTTTCCTAACAGCTGCTATTAATAGGGACCAAAACTACGGAATTTATCGATTTAAAAGAATAACTATAGGCCTACTTTCGGAAGATTTTTGTTTTGTTTTGTTGCAAGTTGTTTGTTTTCTTTAGGTGAGGCAACACTCACTGTGTATATTAAGCAAGTCTGTCGAGGGGGCGTGGTCAATGTGGGCCCCTTTGAACTTGCTTCAAAGTTGACTGAGAAAAAAGCAATGTGCCAATGATCCGGACATTTTCCCGTTCTTTTTTCAGTGTAATGGAGGAGCCACTCATTCCAGAAGCTGTAAGTATTCAAAACCATAATATTAACGGTGTTTGTGTTTGTATTGTAAATAAGAATAAAATAACTTAATAGTCTCTACAAGAATTAACACTAATTAACACTCTTAATAACAGAAAGTTTGTTCTGCAAAGTAATCCACAGAGTAACTAATGTTGATTAGGCTAATAATGGACATATTTGTGTGCGTGTGTGTGTTAGCGCGTCTGTGTCTGTCTGTCTGTTTGTGTATTTGTGTCTATTTATGTGAAAATATTGTTTTGTATCTGATCCTCATTGTTTATTTCTAACTTTTTATCTTGATTTATCCTTATTTCATTCATTCTGCTCTGTAATGTAATTCGTGAGCAGTTGTTTAGTCGATGTTGTTCTTTGTTCTAAAATGCAAGTATTCTGGTTATATGCAAGTTTTCATACGTCTGTGTGTTTGAGACAAATAGTGTTACTTACCAACTTCGTGAATAGATTATGCATATCATGTAAATAATTATGTCCTTTAAACTAAAGCTTGTTCCATAGTTTATTGTTATTAGTTTAATTTTATCTGTGTTCCACATAATGCGAGAACAACAGCGTTAATGACCAAACTTTAAATGGTACATTCGAAGTCTTTGTGCATACTAATATTTTTCAATAAATCGTTTGTTCCGAGAGTGTTTTTTGCATAATTCCATGATCGTTCTTTCTAAAAATGATGCTTATACTAAACTGTGTTTAGCCGTTTTCTCAGCTTCCGGTAAGTGTTAATACTATGTTTTATAGGATGCGAGTGCTGCCACCATGTAGAATACGCAAGCATGGGTATTATTGCTAATATGTATCATATAATAAAAGTATGTTATGATTAGTGCATATGTTTTTGTAGTATATGGTTTAAGCGCATGAACAGGATTTTGTGTATACAAAATAAAGTTATTTTAAGAGATAAAAATATAGAAGCACGTTAGTAAGCTGCGCAGGGTAGACTATATCTTAAATTTAGTAAAATTAGAAATTGAACAATCTGTACTATATCTTAAATTTATTAAAATTAGAAAAATGAACAATCTGTACAGGGCAACGTAGCATGTGAACTGTAAGGCGCATTAAAAGAAAATCTTTGGCGATGTTCATATTAGTTATGCTATTTAATTTACTAACAGTGTCAATGCAGCAATATATACTTCTACACATGTATACGCGCGCGTGCTGGTAGAGAGAGAGAGAGAGAGAGAGAGAGAGAGAGAGAGAGAGAGAGAGAGAGAGAGAGAATGTATGTGTGTGTGTGTGGGTGTGTGTTTGCGTGTGTATGTTGTGCGTGGTGTGTGTTTCTTCTTCTGTTCATATGGGCCGCCGCCCGCAACATCTTGAAGATTCTGAGTGTGTGTGCATACGGCGTGTGTGTGTGTGTGTGGGCATGTGGTGCATTAGGCCCATAGCATGTAGACTAGTAGGCCTATGTCGCTTTGCTAATAATTATACTTATATTCGTTGGAGTACAACAGGTGACTGCTGCATGTAGATATAGTCTAGTATTAACCAACACTGTTAGGCAGTCTTTTTTAAGTAATATGCTTCACAAACACTATATACTAATTTTCAAATTTCCAGAATAATTTTGTCTGCATGTTAGCTAACGTTAAACGTTCAACTTCTCTTATCCATTTCATTCAGCTCCCGTTTGTTATAGCATTTACTCTGACACTGGCAGTTATAGCTCTAGTTGTTGTTGTTGTTGTATCAAATTTTATTTATCAGATTAACATAAGTTGTTTGAGTGATGAATGGTTTAAGTTTTATAATATATAGCTAGCTCTAGTATAGATTATTCATAAATAAACTTGAATTCTATGAAACTATGAAGATGCCCAGCAATCAGCCAGTCAGGAGCTCTAAGTCCTCTGGACACAGTTCATAATTGTATTGAATCACAATTTTGAAGATGGTGATCATGATGACTATTTTGATGATATTGATGTTGCCGGCGACGCCCCTGATTGTTTTGAAAACGTCGACAACGACAACTGCAACTACGATGTTGACAATGATGGTGGTGGTGATGATGATGATGATGATTGATGATTGATGATGATGATGATGGATTGATGGGTTGATGGATGATGATGATGATGATGATGATGATGTTGATGATGATGATGATGATGATGATGATTGCTGATGATGGTGAAGGTGTAAACGTCGTTGTTGCCGTCCTACGTTAATATTGATGCAGTTCTGCGTTCTGTAATAATTTTCTTTGCAAATAAGACGGGCATATAAAATATAAAAATACAGCCGGATAGCGACAAACTAATTGGGAGAGAGATGGGGAGGGGAGGGTGGCGGGGGGGGGGGGGGGGGTGAGAGTGGGGGAAATAAATGAGATATATATTTGACTGAAGGTGGAGAGGGTGGTGTTATTCAGGCCTAGCTAAATAAAATGGATGTTTAATTCTTATAAAGTTTCTATAATTCTGGTTTGTTGTTCTAACATTTCGGTGTTCCCCATATCACCATGGTTATGTTCTATTTTTGTACAAGTTTATAATATTACTTTTTCTTTCAGCCTGCTTCTTTGGTGAAAGACTACGTGAAGGATATTTTCGATAAGAACAGCGGACCGGATAGTTTGCTAGATCCTGTAGAACTGCAGAAGTTCCTGGAAGATGTCTCCCTAGATGGTAAGGTTATACTGATAATGAGGATGGATGATGACAGATGATGATGGATGATGACAACGACGATGATGATGATGATAAGCAGGTGGAGTTGTAAAGCACAAAATCCATGCTGGCAGCACTCTTAAGAGGGACTGAAGAGTCAACTCGATGTAGTTGTTGACGCCTGCTGAGGTGTTCTGTTGTTGAAAATACGCTCTGTATACTTTTTATTTTGCAATAATGGAATTTATTTCAAACTTCTCCCCCTACCCTACTTTTTTTGGGAAGTAACCTCCATGTATTTCTGTATTGGGTTTGGTGGGTTACCGTTACGTGGGAGTGGGGGATGGAAGAGTGGGGGGGGGGGGGGGAATTATGGCGCATGTTCACTTTACTTGTTATGTGTTGATTGATGTGGCTGACCCAGTTCGTGATAAATGCAGATGTCAAGCAAAGAATCGTCTTCGACGTGGAACAGTGCAGAAGCTTGCTACCGATGGCTGATGTATCCTTTGTCTTGTTAGCTAACACAGCGTTGTGCCATTTAGAGTTTAATATCTTTTTAATATTAAGGAGGAGGAGGAGGAAGGGAAGAAGAAGTGAAGTACAAATATATTTAAAAGTTCCACTGATCTTTTTGAACCTGTCTTTGTATGCATTTTGAAAGTTTCATGCGAGACTAAGTTCCAATGCAGAAAAGTGCACCAGCCTTAATAATGATAATATTTCATGCTTAACACTCCTATCTTTATTCAACATACATGTACTCGCTCACATGTTACAAACATTCTTATACAACAAATATATATTCATCACTCAAACATGTGGTGTACAAAGGCAAGTCACTATTCGAAGACGGAAATTGAAATCAAATTTTATTTTTGAAATGTTAGATTGGCTGCATCCAACACCATTATTGAAGACAATGCTTTCATTAACCGAAACACAGAAGTCCGGCACAGGAAGACTGCAGTTCAAGGAAGCTAAGCAATTGTGGAAAGAGCTCAAGGCATACAGAGTAAGTACACAACATCTTAATCTTCTAGGTATTGGGGTCTTGTGGATTTCTTGAACTCGCAACAATTTCTCGTTCTACTCTTTTGTTTATTTGATTTGTGTACACTTCTGTAGCTGACTACGTGTACTTTCTACCTCCGAATCGGTCTACTTTTTCCTTCGCCCTACTATCCATCTTTTTCGAGGCATTTTTCACGGCATTTTTCCACATTGTGTGTTGGCGTACATAACCTTGTTCACTTGTAACGAGTGCTGAGCCTGATCTTAAGAGCCAGATCAACATGACATGTCCTTGCATCTTGTTTGACCTCAACCTCCACTTCTTCATGAGGTGTATCGTAAGCTCGTCAGCTTAGAACCTAAGCAGGTGGTTATACTACCTTTTCCTCCCACACACACCCCTCTTACACCCTTCCAAATCCACAGGGATGCCTTGTGCCATTCCGTTTGGGTATGGCAGTAGACGTTGATGTCTGAGATGACCCTTTTACTCCATGTCAAGACCTCTTTACTCAGCTCTGTACACCGCCAAAGATTACCGGAACGTGTATTTTAAACTTGACTTTTCGTTTCAGTTTTGAAGGAAATCTATATGAAGTGATCGATATTTAGCTAAACAGATTGCTATTAATGCAGTACACTCCGTCGTCACATTGTTTGGATTTGAATGGTCAAAATGGCAATGGGAATATGCTTTGGTGGTTGTATATTGTATATATCCTTAGATTATAGAAACTGCTACACTTCTAGGTCGCCTAGATGTACACCGAAACCACAGTCAAGGATGGACATGCAGCTCTGATCCTCGTCCGCTTCTGTGTGTATTCTTGGGGACAGCCTAGACGTTTTCACAGCAGATGGTGTGTGTGCTTTGCCGTTCGACTTTTAACTTCGAGTCATTGGAGTCGAAACCAGAGGCTGTTCGAAACTCCGATGCTGACGTTGTGTTTATTTATTTTTTATATTTTTGTTAACAATTCATTGTGTGATTTTCTTTTACATCAGCCCTTAAAAGTCTAAGTCTGAAGTCTGTATATTTCAAAAGCATGCTGGATACTGTGTGTGTGTGGATTACTAATTGTGATTTTAAAGTTTGAGACGGCAAAGCCCTGGAGTCCAAGGTCGAGGACAGTGGGATTTTGTATGTTCAACTGGCACCTGTAGCCGTGAATGTCTTGTTGTTTGTTACTTAAGACAAACAACTAATTATTTCTTCGTGATTTTAATTGTGAGACTGTGAAGTTCTGGAGTTATGGGTAGAAGACATTGGGATTTTGCAATTTTATTATTGCATATCGGCAATGTCTTGTTTTTATAATTTCTACCTTAAGAAAAACAAGTCTTCAAATCAGATTGTCCTTGACTCGCCGCTTATCCTGTACCTCATTCACATTCACTCCTGCGTTATATGTGTCTTATTTCAGGAGGTCTTCATGCAGTTCGACAAGGATAAATCGAATTCTGTGGATACTTTTGAGCTGGCTGACATGTTCACCAAGCTAGGTAAGGTCTCTTAGAGAATCTTGCTGCTTAGTTCAGTTTAGCCATCTTACTGTCATAAAAGATCTTCATTTAGTATTTTCTTTGAACTGCAATATTAAGTCTGTTAAGGCAAAAGTAGCTGAATGAATTGTCTTATACTACGTGCTTAATTAATTACAGTAAATATTTTACACCATGTATGCATTTTATTTTATTATTTATTTAATTTGTTTTAAACATTTTTTGTGTGTTCAGTACAACATTCCATTTCGCTTTATTGTTACACTCAAGCTTCTACACATGCATCGATAGTCGTCAAGGATATATAGAGATAGAATGTGCTAAAATGTTAAATTGCAGTCCATTAAAGTTAGACACATAATAGATGTGTAAATATGTTATATAATAATATGGTTGGTAAACCTGCGGCATACAATATTAATAAAACAACGTTAGCGGTGTTTCAGGATGGTAGCCTACAATTATAAAGAAGACAAAAGCTGGTGTATTGTGTATACTTTACATACCGAAGTCTCAAGCTAATTAGAAGGTATTGTGGAATTTCACACCCCAACGAAGGCCGCCGCTGTAGCTGTAGCACCATCGTTAATAAAAGATTGTTTGAACAAAAGAAGTTGCTTTACTCGGCAGTCGTTTTTAATTCCAGGCCGTACCATTGGTTGGAGTGCGTATATTTCTCTTTGTTGAGTCTGGGCACCTTGTGTGTAATTATTTCTGTGCTTCAAATATTACCTCGATTCATTTTGTTGTCTGTCGCACAGGATTACTGTCTTTCAGGTGTCATTTCTTTTCTTTATTATTTTATTTTGTATCGGTCAAACAGGAGGTCCTTTTCTCCTTCTACTTCGGGAGGTCCCTGTAATTGGATCAAGTGGTAACAATATCACATTGTCGTCAAATGGCATGTTCCCGTGCTCCTTTGTTTATTTATACATTGGTAGAATTATTTATAAAATATAGAATAGGTCTAGAGTAGATGGATCCGGTGCATATGAATGTGCTAGGGTTGGATGTTTATTTTATTTTTCAAGCCTTGCTCGTCTTTGAATTGCGCTGAAGTTCGATCTAAAGTAATTGTATGTTGCATATTGTAAATGTAATAATTATATTATGCAATGTCTACTTGTCGTTCTTGGATTTGGTTTAGTCTTCTTTGTTTATTCTGCATGAATTAGTTGTATGTCGTGAATTGTAGCCCTCATTTAAGAGCATGAAGTTTGATAATCCAGTGACCCCCTCCCTCCTCTTCCCCCCTTTTCCAAAGAAAAACATAAATAAAAGGGAAAAAATACAGTGAAATTGCAGTGTCAGTTTAACTGCCTATTAGGTTAGCTCCAAGGCTTGAAGATCAGTTATTCGGGTTAGTTGGAATGCTTTAATGCAATGCATGTTTTTCTAACTGTCGGCTTGGTCATTTGTGAAAGTAGTGTTTTCTGTGCAATGGCAAACCTGCTTGATTATAGAATATAGGCCTTGTTACTGTGTATATCTTGGTCGGAGAACGCTTTTAAAATGTTTGTTCAATAGGTTAGTCAGCATGGTTGTGAGATTCCACAAAAAAATGTATATCAATGTTTTTACTCATGCCATACCCATTTCATACACGAATAATTATTATATACGGATAATGAAAGACTTGAATATCACAGCCACTGTTTGCCTCAACTTTTAGATACCAAGAAATTAATGTATACTCAAAGTTTTTGACTGATCTGCTGTAACCTTTAAAGTGTTTGGTCTATTGATGACAAAAACGAAGACAGAGTTTACAAATCATCAAGTTCAGTAGGATTTGGTTTTGCAAAATACGGTGCCATAGAGGGCAGATCTCCCTATTACCGAATATTTTTGTCATGTTAGGCGAGAATGGAAATAATGGTACCTTTATATTGAAACTGACTAGGCTGTAATGAAATTAAAACTCTCTATGAAAAGTGTGTGACATGAAGAGTTTTTGTGGAAATAATACGTTTCTGTACATTCAGGTTTTCCGACGACGCGCCCTGTGTTGACGTCTATCGTGAGAAGGTACGGGGATCGAGACAACAGGATCACCCTTCAGGACTTCGTCGTCGTTGTCATGAGGCTTATCCAGCTCTTCAGTACGTGGATTTTTTTTGTCCTTCTGTTTAAGTCATTCTGTTCGAATTCCGAGATTTTTCCGTAACACAGAATTAAGGAGCTGCATGTCGGCCGCATGTTAGAATATTACTTGAAATCTTCTGAAATCAACATCAATCAATCTGGATATTCAACGGTGGTAATTTAATCTTCCTGAAAAGTAAAATGTGTAAACAGAGTTACACAAGGGAGACAAAAACAACAGGTGAAACCATAAATTCATCGATGGTGTCCCTCCAATCACATTTAAAAACAATTTATTATTTCATTATTTATTTTTAGGTAGTTTTTTTGATTAAAGTATTGTTTTAATAATTGTACAGATATTTACAAGGAGTATGAGGGCAAGAGCGACAAGAAAGGCGTAGCACAGTTCTCTCAGAACGAGGTTGGTATTTTGACGTCATTTCCTGTGCCATTGTGCTACCTTGTTTAACATGTGGTTATGGAGAGCGCTTTAGTAGCTGATGGAAAATAAATTGTTTGGGAAAGAAATGATAAAATTTGTTCTGTTTGTGATCCCTTATGGACAATATTACATTTCGTTTTTGAAAAAAAAAGCACTTTAATGTATTTGTGCAATGTTAAATTCTAAGCCCGCCAATGTTATTTTTATTTTTTTTAAATTTTGTATGAAAAATAAGACTGTTGAGCTAAAATAAATATCTGCAATGATTCGTATCTTTTCAGTTCCTGCAACATACCATGTATTTGTGAAGAAGAAAACAGACGAGAAAGATCAAGAAAAGACTGCCATTCTTCAGTACACCGAGCTATATAAACGTCATCATTGAGGACAACAATTCACGAATGCTACAATAAAGAGTTCTCATCGCAATCAGAGTGCTGAATATTTCGGTGTAGTCTGTGGGATCATGTGTCGGTTCAATTCAAGTTAGTGTGATTTCAGGGCTTCGCTTCGGGAATTAGATATATAGGTTTCAACTTAGTTTGGTACTGCACTGCAGCTGCTGTGCTTTCACTGAGAAATCGGCTTGAAATTCACCCGCATGGACGACTAAAGTACATGATAAAATGTGAATACAAATTTCACATCATCGATTCTACATATCTGCTACCATGAAGTGCGGCGAATTCTTTCGTCGCTACTCGTATTCCGTCTCCAACAATCATACTCATTTCTAACCATTCATTGGGGATATATTGAGGAAGTAGGTTATCACATATTTATGACCATGTATTACCATTAAATTATTCTCTCGATCACTGTAGAGCATCCCATGACGATAATTATAAGGGCCGAAATACACGTATCATCACAACGTTCGTCATTGTCAACATACTTCTATTTTAGGCTTCTTATTGTTTCTAACGGCCCGGCGTCATTCTTAGAGAAAGTAATAAATTAATACATTTGTTGTGTGCGTGTAATTTCTTGTGCGTGAATTGTTTTAACTGTAATTAAAATTATTGAAGGAAAAATGGACGACTGCTGATTTAATTGTGTGTGATGATGACGGGAAGATTATGTTAAAGAAAGGTCCTACCAACATCATGTGTTCGATTCATGGCCACAAACCCCAATCCTCCTTGTAATAGATAGACCCGTTTCCTGTGAATGTGGTCCAGCTATGACCGCTAAAGGTTCACTGGACCCTATGAACAAGAAATCAAATAACTCAAAAAAAAGTTCCTTCTCCCTTCCGCTCTCCCCTATTCCCCTCTCGTTAGCAGCAATCAATATTCTATGACGTTTGATAAAAAATTCCTCCACAGTTGTTTGAATCTTCCTACCTTTAACTCCCGTTTTCTCTCTTGTTAAGGTGTACCTCCTTTATTTTATTCAACATGTTAAGACACTGCATAATAGTTTCTTTTATACAGACGTTCGCCTTGATTTATTTCTATTGTCTCAATGACAGGGTATATTATGATCACGCCGTGCGAACTGCCTGTGCAGACTTTTCGCTTTTGTATTAATGAACTGCTTCCACTGCGCCAGGCTCACAAGTTGTGACATAGGTACCGTCTATAAAATGGTTAAGATCGCATGAACTATATGTACACTTTATTTTTCACTGGTTATTTCATGCTGTGTTTCTACTTTTTGTTGGCTTATTTGTAATGCCGCTGTGCCAGTGAACCGATTTGGAAATTAAGGCATTTGGTCTACGCGACTTCTGTTTATGTTGGCGTGTAATACAATGTCTCGATGAAGCAAATCTATGAAGCGAATGATAGTATTTAGATTTTTGTTGCATGATGTTTATGCATTGCTTTTATTTATGGTAGTTTATTTATGTTGGCTTCTTTATAATGTCACGATGAAAATCTAAACTATTATCAAGTGAACCTATTATATATATAGGTTTGTGCATTGTTTCTATTTGTGGTGGAGTACAGACTCCGTGTGTGTAGGTGCGGAGGTTTAAGCCTTGAAATGGGTGACTGACCTTGTTTTTTATGCAGGAAATGGGTGTGTGTATTAACCACCCACTTTTTTCCAGCCACCCACTTTTTTCTTAGTACACAGGAGTGCATGGGAGTGCAGTTGTAGTGCATGAGAGTGTTTTAAGTACAAGGGAGTGCTCTATCCTGGACGGAGAAAATCCAGTCAATTTTTGGGAAAATTTGCAAAAAAGTTCGACCTATTTCGTCGCCTATAGGAGACGGACTAGGTCAACTTTTGAGACGGAAAGAGCCAATTTTGCATTAGTTTTTACATTTTTGGAATAAATTTGCGTTCTTTCCGTCAAATAACCACTTTCCGATTCCTACATTCTTAGTAAAACCCAGTTTTGGTGTTCTACATACTTTTGTGTGGGTGTGTGTGTGCCGAGCAATCTGATAAATTGAAGTATTCTTCGCGTGTCCACAATTCGTTCTACTTGATACCGACGCTACAGTGCAGTATGTAGCCTATACTTAGGCCTATAGTTTATTTGCTTACATTATTAACACAGCAATTGAGTTTGTATAATGTGCACATCATTTGTTCTGAGCATTAGAGATTATAAAAAAATTATAGAGAATTTTCTTTGAAAATTTGAGTTCTTTTGTAAAGATACGCAGCATTCATGTGTAAGGATTCGCAGCATTATAATTAATTTTGCCTTACTAACCTATTAACCTACCTTCATGTAAACAGTATTTTACTTGCTCAGTCTTTATAGATTTCTGACCTCTATACTATGACTTTACTCATATTTTTAGTGACCTCGAAGGCTAATTGAACTACTGCGAGTCGGATGACTTTATATTGAGGGTGATCTTTTAGTGTAAATGGATGTTCAGATAATTAAATACCCACGATGGTGGAAGAAGCTCTTATTTCTTCATGCCAATGCCTGGTTAACTTCGGTGTAGCAGGCGACTGGGCATGTCCTCTTGGCATGGAGTTGTATGCTTAGACTAATCTCTAGGAAGATCGTCTTCATAGTACAGCATTGTATAATTTAAGTGTGCACGTTCCTAAACCCTGTACATTGAATTGACCTTATAATCTGTTTTCGTAGTCGTCTGTAGTGTAAGCTCTTAATTATGTGTGTTTGCACTAAATATTTGTCATTATACTAGTACATCACTTTGAAAAGGCAGCACACCAAGGTGTGTGTGTGTGTGTGTGGGTGGGTGTGGGTAGGTGTGTGTATGTGTGTGTGTGTGTATGTTTGTGTTTGGCGAATCTCTTTCATGATCTATTTAATTTAAATAATTTTTTTGCGCGATTAATCAGTATAAACGCTTTTATTATAAGCCCCATTGCGTAGTTCATAACCTAGTGGCCTGTTAGCGTCGAGGTAGCGCGCTAATATCTAATGTCGAAATTTACGGTGTCAAACGAACGGGACGTGGGTTCGATCCAAGCTTGGGGTGGCACAACAACAACAACCAAAAAAAAAACCTCGACAACTTAGATATGAGGCTTCTAATGTCATGCACCTACTCCTCCGGATGAGAGTATAAGGTCTAGTCTGTGCACACATGCTTTCATGCACGATCATTAAAGCCCCTGACCCTCATGTCCTAGAGACTGATGAGTGCCAGTTACACAACATCCAGTAATCACCACCCTACCACCCTCACCCAATCGTCTCTATCACCCTCACCCTCCCTGGTCACCCATAATTGTGCCCTGTCGTCTGATGCGTTAGACGGTGTGCGCCTGAGGTAGGAAGTGGGCGCGTCTTGTCAGCTTGAGTTAAATGTCGTTTAGGCCAGCGTCTTGAGAAGCTCTTGAGCTGGACAAGCACTATATAAGAACAATATATATATATATATATATATATATATATATATATATATATATATATATATATATATATATATATATATATATATATATATATATATATATATATTGTTACACTCGATCGATGATGGTGTTTTTCTATCAGTATTTGATTCAGCCCCGATGCTTGAAATCCTGATAGGTGTAACTCTGATTCGTTTATCCACGCAACCCGTTCAATCATCAACAAGGCAAAGTCTTCGTATGAAGTTTTCCACTTTTATTCAGCACACATCAACAACTGCATACAATCGCTCAATCGCTTTTCCACTCTCAACTTTTTACTTTTCAACTCACTCACAGAGCATCCATTTTATAGTTTTTCTCTCGATCGAGATAACGTCAGAATGTTCCCGATGACGCTTTACCACCAATCAAACTAAAGTTGTCATCACTGACTTACGTCATACATCTTTCTTCACATTCCAAGAATGTTCTCAAATATTTACAATTATCGGGAATCTTCGATCGACCGTAAACACTCAAATCTAGAGAATTCTCCAATAATATCGACTAACAAAAATTATCAACGTTATACAAAGCTTCTTCTAACAACAATGCAAACTCAAATCAAAGGTAAATACACTCTATTATTGAATACTTTACAAAGCGAAACGATTAGATCTATCGTGCGCGTTTCAGACATACTCTCCTTCGCGTTTCAACGTAACATATATATTTTTTCCTAAAGTCGCCGAGGCATTCCTGAATGTGAAGCATGTTGTGCATGGTGCCGCCTCTAGTTTACATATCAACTCCGCCTCCTGTTGACTCGGTTGACCAGACTAGGCTTGCTACACGATCTCATGATAAACTGAGCGCTGACTGACTGTATGGCAATGTCCGGGTTTGCTAACAATCAGCATCATATTTTTCTATTAGTTTATTACAAGATCTACCCGACCTTTTTATGTACGACTAAGTAGTCGGTATTGTAATGAACTTGTTGCTAATCATGCCGTTTTTGCTTGGGGGTTTGCGCTATACTAATGGAGATTGGATTAGACGTTTTAGATGTTATTGAGGGTATAAAAATAACAAACGTCTGGGTTTTGTTATTGATGCTATAATTCGTGTACACGTAACATAACTGATATAAATATATCACCTATTTTATGGTGTTGAATGTATATGTAACAGTATTCTCTCTCTCGTGGATACTCTCTGATAATTGCTTTTTTGAATAATAATATTATTTAATTTGTTTTTCTGTTGCTTTTTGATCAATATATTCAGATACTATTTGCTGCCATGACAACGCCCAGAGCAGGGTAAGGAGTTGTATGCTATACAGTTAACCATTGGATTGGAACGATTAGCATTTCAGTATTTAGTAAACGAGTATATTTATTTTGTGTTTGAATCACGATGATTGTGGTATTTTATATGTGTGTTTAATGTGAACTGATCACGTTGCTTTTTGCACATTTGTTGATTGTTGAACGTATCAATAAATAAAAATGCTTGATACTACTTTTATTGGCATATATGAATGTGAATCTAAACTTTTTTTGTTCCAGCATGTAAAAGATCGTTTGTTATTATCAGTATTTCTACATTAAATAGTGTTGGATGTACTATCATGGACATCACGCCGACACAGTTATAGAGCACACACACACACATATATATATATATATATATATATATATATATATATATATATATATATATATATATATATATATATATATATATATATATATATATATATATATATATATATATATATATATATATATATATATATATATATATATATATAACTTCGTGGACATTTAGTGCTTTAGATAACCACTGTGTTGCGATTGAATGTTGCAAATTCACCACCGACCACTCACCCTTTTTGAAAACAACTTCTGTCATTCTGCCGTGAACTGACAAAACCGAGCAAGTCCACAAAACCTACTTTCGAGAAAATCGACGTTTTGTGTTGCGCTATATTACGCGATCGTTTCTGGAAGTTTAAAGGCATATTATAATGCAATTCCTCGATTTAAGAGTGCATACCTTAAATGTTAAAGAAATGTTTGATAGATTTGATGTTTTAAGACTATTTGTGGACTTGCTTTGTTTTGTCAGATTATTCTTGAGATAGGTCTTTGTTGAGAACATGACAAAACCAAGCAAGTCACCCGCTTGGTTTTGTCAGTTTATTATTGAATTAAATCCTTGTTAAAAAAATTCACAAAACCAAGTAAGTCAAATCCGCTTGGTTTTGTCAGTTTATTATTAAGTAAATCCTTGTTTTCAAAATTCGCCAAACCAAGTAAGTCCCATAGGCCGTTTCGTTTCTTTGTTAAAACGTCTGACGAGATGAGTAACATAAGTTGGATTTTGTAAGATATGGGTGCGGCAGTTACAGTGGGTGTATATGTGTGCCTGTTTATTGTTTTTAGCCATTCTTCACTTAATATTCCTGGGTTGGTATGCAGGAGTCGTGGGTTTTTTTGCTCTCCCTTCAAAATAATATTAGATGCAGCCAATTTAATTTTAAAAATACAAAACTATTTTCCTTTCAGTTTCCTATTGTAGCGATCTTCCTGCCTTTACACCACGTGTATGTCTTGTATGTTGTTGCCCTTGTTTGTCTGTAATATATTTGTTGCTGTTTGTTTGTGGGTTCGGGCACTGAATAATAATACAGGATGCTATACGCGCCTTTCCCCAAATCATCATTCAGGCTCAAAGCGCGGCGATCTATACCAACATACACGCTCACCTGTCTCATTCACCCTCACACACACCAAATACACATCCTTCACTCAAACAGGTGGTGTAAAGGCAGGGAGATCGCTATTAGAAGACGGAAAGAAAATCTAATTTTTATTTTTGAAATTTTTATATTGACTGCGTCCTGTACCATTATTGAAGAATAGGCCCAAACGTTTCCCGGCGTGTCGTAAGAGGTGACTAACAGGGGTAATGTTAGCACGGCATCCCTGGGCAAAAGTCTTCTACACAGAAGTCACCGGCCAGGGCGATAAACCTCACGTTGATACAGGTTCAACGACCACGTGCTCGGGGCCAAGGCGAGCCACACTGTATTCGTGGATTTCGGCTTTGGCCAACAGCCTGGAGAAGATTGGGCACCGCCAGGTCCTTTTTTGCCCAAGACACACTACATGCATGATGACACTATCCACTAATTCCATACCGGATCGGTCGTCGCCCGGCTCAAGGACCGCGCCTTCCGTTGGCCACCAGGACGGAGGTGTTAAGTATGCTACTGATGGACAATTTAGCAAGATCCGCACGAGAAACAACATCGTCATAGGAACCTGGAATGTCAGGACCCTAACTGCGGATGGAAAATTAGAAGAACTGGCCCACGAGTTGGACCACTATCGATGGAACGTTCTAGGCATTAGCGAACTGCGCTGGAAAGGCCTAGGTGAAACAACGACCCACAAAGGCCACAAGCTCTATTTCAGCGGTAGAGATGACAGGCACGAACACGGCGTTGGATTCTTGGTCCACAAGAACATTCTAGCCACTGTCATGGGTTGCCGCCCAGTCTCCAGTAGACTCATTACCATCCGCCTGAGAGCAGCCCCTTTCAACATCCCTATCATCCAGACCTATGCCCCAACATCAGACTATGACGACAGCGAAGTGGAGGATTTTTATGAAAATCTACAGGCGGTCCTTGACCAAGTGCCGAAGAAGGACATAGTCATAGTGCAAGGCGACTGGAATGCCAAGGTTGGCCAAGATGCGCACCACAATTGGGGAGACACATGTGGACCCCACTGCAACAACGAGACAAATGACAGGGGTCTGAGATTCTTGGAGTTTGCCAGATACAACAATCTGGTACTGGCAAACAGGCTTGATCTCCACAAAAACTCCAGACGATGGACATGGCACAGTCCCGGGAGGGGGGGGGGGGGGAGCATCACAACCAAATAGACTACATCATGGTCACGAAACGCTTCAGATCAAGCATCAACATTGGCAGGACACGCATTTTTCCAGGTCAGACATCGGAAGTGACCACGATCTCTTGATGATGTCTTTCCGGCTCCACTTGAAGAGAGTAAATACTGCACTAGACTGAAGTTCGACCTGGACAAACTGACAAACTGCAAGACCCGGAGGTGGCAGAACTATTTCAGGTCACAATTGAAGGGAAATTTGCACCACTGCTCATTTTGGGGGCTGGTGAAGTAGATGTCAACACCTTGACCACCACCTTCAACTCAGCTGAGGCAGATGCCGCCACTGAGATCCTTGGCAAGGACCGACCAAAGAAAAAGACGTGGATCACACCTGAACTTTTGGATCTGTGTGATAAACGAAGAGAGATTAAAAAAGAAAAAGAAAAAGAACACCTCACAGGGAGCTGATGTCTACCGAAAAATCAACAATGACATCCGAAAAGGCATGCGCACAGCAAAGGAGAACTGGATAGAAGATCAATGCCAGGAAATAGAGAACAGTCTGAACAAGAACAACAGCAAGAAGGCCTAACAGACTGTAAAGCGGCTGACAAGTGTCAAACAGCCCAAAGTCTCCACGATCCAAAGCCAGTCTGGCATATGCCTTACAGAAGAACAAGAAGTCTTGGACAGATGGACAGAGTACTGCTCTGACCTTTACAACCATACACCAAATAGAGACCCATCAGTTCTAGCATGTCCCGAGAACAGAGAAGAAGAATTCCTCCCAATTCTCCGGGGAGAAGTTGAGGCAGCAGTGCAATCGCTAAAGAAAGGGAAATCAACGGGAGTGGACAACATACCCGCGGAACTGCTACAAGCAGGAGGAGAAGCGATGATTGATGCCCTCACCATTATCTGTAACAAGATCTGGCAGAGTGGAGAGTGGCCTATACCATGGGCCCAGTCGCTTGTCATCACTCTTCCCAAAAAGGTAACCTTCAGGAGTGTGAAAATTACCGCACCATCAGCCTCATCAGCCATCCCAGCAAGGTCCTCCTGAAAATAATACTCAACAGGTTGAAACCCCAAGCTGAACAAATCATAGCTGAAGAACAAGCAGGATTCAGGGCAGGGCGAGGTACCACTGAACATATTTTCAACCTCAGAATAATCTGTGAGAAATACCTACAGCACCAACAACATCTATATCATGTGTTCATAGACTTCAAGAAAACGTTTGACCGAGTCTGGCATGCAGCTCTATGGGCAACAATGAAAGCGTACATCAGACCTAAAATTATTGAAGTCATCAACAACCTGTATGACAAGGCTACCAATGCAGTGCAGTCCTCCACAACAGCGCCATCGGGAACTGGTTCAGAACAACAATCGGTGTGCGTCAAGGATGCCTACTCTCTCCAACACCCTTCAACATCTTCCTAGAGCGCATCATGTCAAATGCTCTTGCAGATCACGAATGCACAGTCAACATAGGGGGTAGAGCAATCTCCAATCTTCGTTTTGCAGATGCCATTGATGGATTGGCTGGAGAGGAAAAAGAACTTGAACAGCTGGTACAGAGGCTTGACACCACCTCCAAAGCTTATGGAATGGAAATAAGTGCAGAGAAGACCAAAATGATGACCAACAACACCAATGGCATCAACACGGACATCAATGTCCAAGGCCAATCCCTCAACATAGTGCATAGCTTCAAATATTTAGGAGCCATTGTATCAGACAATGGGTCCCGACAGGAAGTCCTCTACAGGATCGCACAAACAACTGCTGCCCTGACAAGGTTGAAGCCATTTGGAAAGACAGGACCATCATTCTACATTCCAAAGTAACACTGCTGCGCTCCCTTGTCATCTCCATCTTCCTATATGCTTGCGAAGCATGGGCCCTCACAGCAGATCTACAACGAAGAATACAAAGCATGGAGATGAGGTGCTACAGAAGAGCTCTGGGCATTTCCTATACCCAACACATCACCAACGACGAAGTCCGACAGACCATCACACAAGCCATTGGACAACACGATGTCCTGCTCACAGTGGTGAAGAAACGGAAACTCCGATGGTATAGCCACGTCACCAGATCATCAGGCCTTGCAAAGACTATTCTGCAAGGCACAGTGCAAGGAGGTAGAAGAAGAGGGAGACCGAAAAAGAGGTGGGATGACAACATCCGAGAATGGACTAGTTTGACACTGAGCGAAGCCATCAGGGCTGCTGAGGACAGAGAGAGATGGAGTATGCTGGTTAAACGATCATCTGTGGTGCCCCTACGACCTCAGGGTTACGGGAAGGATAGGAAAGGATAGTTTGTTTGTTTGTTTCCACACCTTGTTGAAGTTGCCACGTAGGCGGAAGATCTACAGGATCCTTCATGGTGGGCAGGAAAGTACATGAAGAAAACTCTTTTTCAAAAAGCCGCACACGTCATTTGCTGACTGAAATTTCGTCATCTTTTCAGGAAAATAATATTGCACAGCAGCAATAACATGGATTCTCACTGGTCCACTTCATCATAAGGCGCTTTCTCATTGGTCGGGAGGACTTACTTTTATTTGTCAGATTATTGTAGAAGATGACGTCATCATGCCAACTCGAGCATCAGCCAGAGGATCGCCGAAACAAAATCGCAGGGGACTTGCTTGGTTTTATCAGTTTATTCCCCCACTTAAAATTTTTTTAACAAGGACTTACTCTATGATATCTCCAAATCTAAACATAGTTCGGACTTGATTTTTACAGGTAAGATGCGTCATTCTCTTGCAAGTTTGATGGCGCAAATAACTCATTTTCGACCTTAGGTGGACTTACTCGGTTTTGTCAAATCACGGCAGCATTGTTTCTTCTATTTTTTCCTTTTAAAAAAAAGTTTTCTTCTTTTTGTTTTGTTTCGAATTTGTTTTTCAGTATTACTCATTTACTGCTTTTATCTCTTTCTTATCATTCTTTCATTTGATGTGTTAGACAGTTATATTATTCTCTCACCTCACACCTGTCATTTGTTTTCTCGTGTCTTTTCATTAGACATTTTCCTACTTTTGCTTTTCGGCGTCCTTTACTCCTCCTCCTCCTCCTCTTCTTCTTCTTCTTCTTTTTCCAGTCCACTTCTCTTGATTCTTATTTAACGTGTTCATTTGTTTCTAGCTGTTGTTTTTTGGTTGTTAAATCTGAACAATTTTGAAACTTTTTTCTTGTTAAAGTTTAAAGAACTGAACATGTAAGGCGATTTAGTGGTTTCGAAAGTAGCATTGAATTTACTCAGCTGCCTAAAAGTCCGAAATTTTCAGTCCTGGTGCAATCTTCTTCGAGAAACACTACAAACGCAAAGTGATAGAAAAGACGCCGCTGTTACGTTGAAACGCGAATGGTAGTACGTCGGAAACGTATACGATAGATCTAATCGTTTCGTTTTGCAAAGTATTCAATAATAGAGTTTATTTACCTTTGATTTGAGTTTGCATTGTTGTTAGGAGAGGCTTTGTATAACGTTGATAATTTGCGTTAGTCGATATTAGTTGAGAATCTTCTGGATATGCGTGTTTACTCTTGATAGAAATTTCCGGATGGATATCGAAGGTCGTGAATGTTCCCGGAAGTAGAGAAAATGTGTAATGACGTAAGCCAGTGATGACGATCTTTAGTTCGATTGGTGGCAGTACGTCATTTCTACCATGTACCATATTGTTCCAGAAAAGAGAGAGGTTATTTAATCGTGAGCCGAGTCGCTGTTGGGAGAGAAAAGTTGTTGATAGTGATTTGGAAAGTTGCTGTGAAAGTTGTTGAGTTGAATTGAGAATTGTATGCAGTTGTTGATGTGTGCTGAATAAAAGTGGAAAACTTCATACGTCGACTTTGTGACTTGTACGCTGATTGAGCAGGCTGTGTGAATAAACGAATCTGAGTTACACCTTATCAGGACTTCAGCATCGGGGCTGAATCAAATACTGATAACGAAAAACACCATCATCGAACAGAGTGTAACATTTTGGGGGTCAAGCCGCGATTCACGCCATAGCCAAGGGTTCAACTGCTACAACAAGCGAGTCAACGTTACGAGAGGCAGTCATCGAGGGTAGCCGCCAACAAGTTGCGTCGAGAGGGGCCAACATACTGGGACTACATCACCGATAGGTTCGGGTTGACTGCAAGGGCGTGTAGTCGCTGAAGAGTTGCTTCGTGAGCGAACAACAGATCGGGACTACGTAGCTGCCGCAAGACTACGTCGAGGAACAGTCTCGGAGCTACATCGCCAGTATTACAGAGAGCGGCGAGCGAACGTCGCGTCTACTTCAGCACAGGAGCGTATACATCAACATCAGCGTGGTGCAGCGTCGCATACGACGAGGACAGCGGTGCCTGCGTCAGCGAAGGCGACTAGTGACAAGCATCAGCGCTACTGCAGAAAGCGTGCTGTTCTAGAACAGTCTAGAAAGGTACAGCACAGTCAAGAACTTTCCAGAAAAAGAACTCTACAGTCAAGAACTTTCTAGAAAAAGAACTTTCTTGAAAAGAACTTTCCAGAAGCATCAAGATGGCTGACTTCTGGCAGAAAGGGATTCAACTGAATCTAAAAGGCAAACAGCTGACGGAGTACGTCAAATCCCAGGAGAGAATACAAGAACGAGAATTAGAAGAGCAGCGTCGCCGTGAAGAAAGAGAATTGGAAGAGAAGCGTCTAGAAAAAGAAATAGAACTAGAACAGAAGCGTCTAGAAATTGAACAGCAGCGGCAAGAAAAAGAAGAGCAACGACGTCGTGAAGAAAGAGAGGAAAGAGAGGCTGAGCGTCAATACCAGCTAGAGTTGGCGCGTATCCAGAACAATCAGCATGCGCCACAAGTCACCAACGACCATACGGCTCCAAGATTGCCAGCTTTCGTCGACGGGAAGGACCAGATTGACTGTTATCTGGCGAGATTTGAAAGGTTTGCCAAAAGCTCTAACTGGCAACCTCAAGACTGGGCGATTCGACTAAGTGCACTTCTGACGGGAGAAGCACTCGACGTCTACACCAGATTGTCGGACGATGACGCTAAAGACTACGACGTCTTGAAAGAGGCCCTATTGCAGTGCTACAACTTTACAGAGAAGGGCTACCGTAAACGCTTCCGTGAATGCCGGCCTAAGTCAGGCGAGACGCCAAAGCAGTTTGTGGAGCGCCTGTCGTCATATCTACACAAGTGGGTGGAGTTATCAGGCGAAAGGAAGTCTTACGACAGTCTCCATGACCTGATCGTGAAGGAACAATTTCTCAATGCCTGTCACAAGGACCTAGCGACCCACTTAGAAGAACAAAAGCTGCAGACGCTTAAAGATGTGACTGAGGCTGCTGAAAGATATCTCATCGCTCATGGGAAAACCCTGGGGCCACCCAGCGCGACGAAACATTTTCAGAAGACTGCAAACCATGGGAACCAGATCCAAGGGAGCCAGACGAGCCAGAGGCAGACGGACTCCACGCCACCTCCCAGGGAAGGGCATTCAAGGGGCTGTTTCACCTGCAACGCTACAGACCACAGAGCGGCTAACTGTCCTCAAAACAAAAGTAGCGGACAGCGGAGCAGTACGGACAACGCAGCGGCGGGCAACCGGCAGAGGCGGTTCTCCAATCAACGGCAAACCAGTAGATCTGACCATCAAGTGTGCGGCGGGAGCGTCATTCTTCCGAGTGAGACCGAGCGCACAGCTACCCCTGCGGACGTGCAAGAGTGCATGACTGATGGCCAACTCCTCCTTGCCAACGGGAAATCCATCCCCGTCGTCGCCAGCGCAGCTGTGACCGTACAGAACATGCCTGTTTCCAAGGGACGCGTCGGAAATCATGAAGTGACTGTTTTAAGAGACTCTGGCTGCAGTGGGGTCATCGTCAGAGAAGACCTAATCGCTAAAGAACAGTTCACTGGCGATTCAAAATGGACACTTATGGCCGACAGCAAATGTGTGAGAGCGCCAGTTGCGAAGATTCATGTCAACACCCCTTTCTACATAGGCGAAGTCGAAGCGGTTTGCCTGAAGAAGTCGCTGTATGATTTGATGATCGGGAATATCGACGGCGCGAGACGACCCGACGACCCCGATCCAGAGTGGAGTCCTGCCTCAACTCAACACGTCGAAGTTGTGGAGGAGGATCCATTGCCATTTCCCGATGGAGACCTTACAGAGCTGCTACGGGACAATGTGGTTACTCCGGCTCAGCCCTGCCGACCAGAGATCGTCGGTGCTGTCACTACCAGGGCCCAGGCCAAGAGAGACAAGACGTCTACGCCACTGAAGGTCGCCGACAACTCTAAAGCTGCCATCGTGGACCGAGATAAGCTGATCCAGCTCCAGGAAGCTGACAGTACTTTAAACAAGTACAGGAACCGCCAAGACCACGTGACCAAAGGCAGTGGTACGGTCTACTTTGAGGTGAAGGCCAAGATCTTGTACCGAATCTTCCAGCACCCGAGGGTCAATGGAGGGAAACCACTACGTCAAGTATTGGTACCGTTACCCCTAAGGCGCCAAGTGATGGAAGTAGCTCATGACTCTATCATGGGAGGTCACCTAGGCATCAGAAAGACGTCAGACAGAATCCAGGCGGTGTTCTACTGGCCAGGGCTTCATGCGGACGTCAGCCGTTTCTGCCGATCGTGTGACATTTGCCAGAAGACCATACCTCGAGGAAGGGTCCCGAAAGTGCCTATGCAGAGGATGCCTCTGATCGACCGACCTTTCAAGAGGGTGGCCTTAGACTTAATCGGCGAAATAAGACCTCCGAGTGAAGAAGGTCATCGGTGGGTACTGACTTTAGTGGACTATGCGACTCGGTACCCAGAAGCAGTGCCTCTGAAGAAGATTGACACTGAAACTGTTGCAGAGGCGCTGGTGGACATGTTCAGTAGGCTTGGAGTGCCTGAAGAAATTCTGACAGACCTCGGGACGCAGTTCGTCTCTGACTGCATGAAGGAGGTCAACAGACTGCTGAGCATCCGGCATTTGACTACGACACCCTACCATCCAATGTGCAACGGGCTTGTCGAAAAGTTCAATGCTACGTTGAAGTCCACCCTGAAGAAACTGTGCAGCGAGCAGCCCAGACAATGGCATCGTTACATCAACGCCTTACTTTTCGCCTACAGAGAAGTACCGCAGGAGTCCACCGGCTTTTCTCCGTTCGAGCTGCTGTACGGAAGAACCATCCGAGGGCCGATGCACATCCTGAAAGAACTGTGGACGAAGGAAGTGGACACCCCAGAGGTGAAGAACAGTTACCAGTACGTGTTTGAGCTACGGGAGAAGCTGGAGCAGACTCTCGAGATAGCCAGAGAAAACCTGAAGAAGTCCCAAGACTGTGGAAAGCACTACTATGACCGTAGGGCTGTGAACAGGAAGTTTAAACCTGGCAACAAAGTGCTGGTGCTGCTACCTACTGATCATAATAAGTTGCTGATGCAGTGGAAAGGCCCGTACGAAGTGGAGACCGTGGTGGGTATCAACGACTACAAGGTGAAGGTCGGCCAGCATTCCAAGATATACCACGCCAACCTCCTTAAGCTGTACGTAGAAAGGCCATCAGAGACTGTGCACGCAGCAACAGCAGCTGTGACCGACAACAGCTTTGACAGCGAAGAACTGTTGGAACTGGGAGACTTCCACAGCAAAGAAGGCATCGATGATGTTAAGCTAGGACCGAGCTTGACGGAAGGTCAAAAGTTGGAGCTCAAGGACCTTATGGGCGAGTTTCCCCACAACTTCAGCGATGTCCCTGGCTCTACAACTTTGGTCGAACACGAAGTCCACCTCACTTCGAATATCCCTGTTCGATCCAAGCCCTTCCCGATCCCTTTCAAGGCCCGTGAATCCTTGAAGAAAGACATCGATGAGATGCTGAAGATGGGCATCATCAAGGAGTCCAGTTCCCCCTACGCGTCCCCTGTCGTGGTCGTGAAGAAGAAGGACGGGAGCAACCGAGTATGCATCGACTACAGGAAGGTTAATAAGATCACCGTCTTCGACCCTGAGCCGATGCCTACCGCAGCAGACCTCTTCCGCCAATTATCGGGGAGTAGAATCTTCTCAAAGATTGACCTCAGCAAAGGTTATTGGCAAGTCCCCGTGCGTCAACAGGACATACCAAAGACTGCTTTTATAACCCCTGATGGGACGTACGAGTGCCTAAGGATGCCCTTTGGTATGGTCAACAGCGGAGCTACCCTGAAGAGAGGGATGAAGAAGATGCTCAAAGGGATGGACAATGTCGTGTGTTACTGGGACGACCTGCTAGTCCACACTCGCACCTGGGAAGAGCATCTGCAGACCTTGAGGGTGCTGTTTCACCGTCTCACAGATGCCAACCTGACTGTGAGACCCAGTAAGTGCATTCTGGGGACTGACAACGTAGACTTTATCGGCCATTCGCTGAAAGAAGGACAAAAGGGGCTTCTACTAGAAAACGTCACCAAGATTCTGAACGCTCCACGTCCCCAAACCAAGAAGCAGGTGCGATCTTTCCTGGGGTTGGCTGGATACTACAGGGAGTTTGTACCAAACTACTCCGCCATCACAGCACCCTTGTCGGACTTGGTGCGGAAAGGCTGTCCAAACCAAGTGCAGTGGGGACCGTCTCAGGAGAAGGCATACCAGACTGTGCGCGACCTCCTTTCGAAGGATCCGGTGCTACGACTGCCTGACACTTCCAAGGAATTCGTCTTAAGAACAGACGCAGCGGACGAAGGCATCGGCGCCATACTGATGCAGGAACACGAAGGGAAACTATTTCCGGTCAGTTACGCCAGCAAGAAGCTGTCCAGGGCTGAGAAAAATTACTCGACCATGGAGAAAGAGTGCCTTGCCATCATATGGGGAATCCGGAAGTTCGAACTGTACCTTCAAGGAGTGAAGTTCGTGCTACAGACTGATCACAAGCCGCTAACTTACTTGAACTCTGCCAAGTTTGTGAACAGTCGGATCATGAGATGGGCTATGTACTTGCAGAACTTTAACATGCGAGTAGAATCTATCAAAGGATCGGACAATGTTGGTGCGGACTTCCTCAGCAGAGTGTGTGAGTAAAAAACATTGACTGTGTGGATGAACTGTGAACATTGACAATATCCAGACGGATTTGAAGATGAAAATCATTGACTCTGTGTGAATGAACTGAGAACGTTGATAGTGTTCAGAGAGTCTGAAATAAGTTTTAATTCTGAACTTTGTTTGTGCATTACGTTTCAACGTTGTTGAAAGAAATTAGGTAAATTTCTTCTTGAGTGGGGGGTTATGTTACGTTGAAACGCGAATGGTAGTACGTCGGAAACGTGTACGATAGATCTAATCGTTTCGTTTTGCAAAGTATTCAATAATAGAGTTTATTTACCTTTGATTTGAGTTTGCATTGTTGTTAGGAGAGGCTTTGTATAACGTTGATAATTTGCGTTAGTCGATATTAGTTGAGAATCTTCTGGATATGCGTGTTTACTCTTGATAGAAATTTCCGGATGGATATCGAAGGTCGTGAATGTTCCCGGAAGTAGAGAAAATGTGTAATGACGTAAGCCAGTGATGACGATCTTTAGTTCGATTGGTGGCAGTACGTCATTTCTACCATGTACCATATTGTTCCAGAAAAGAGAGAGGTTATTTAATCGTGAGCCGAGTCGCTGTTGGGAGAGAAAAGTTGTTGATAGTGATTTGGAAAGTTGCTGTGAAAGTTGTTGAGTTGAATTGAGAATTGTATGCAGTTGTTGATGTGTGCTGAATAAAAGTGGAAAACTTCATACGTCGACTTTGTGACTTGTACGCTGATTGAGCAGGCTGTGTGAATAAACGAATCTGAGTTACACCTTATCAGGACTTCAGCATCGGGGCTGAATCAAATACTGATAACGAAAAACACCATCATCGAACAGAGTGTAACAGCCGCCATGTTACATTGAGCTACCTAAGAGAGACCACTCTACCACCTGCAGAAGGGAAGCAACCATTAAGTTTCGACGATAATCCCAGAAAATCATCAATCTGAATTAACTATCTTCAGCCAGAAGAGGAGAATTACTAATTATGAGATGACACAACATACAATCTCGGTAAAAATAATAAAGCCCAAGATATAAACATAAATTTGTGGGCAATACAGGAAACGCTAAGGCCTATCTCAATTCTAGGCTTTGGATGGTAGGCTGGCCTACAATGCAACCGCAGATTAAAAAAAATTAAAGTCTTGTTACTGGACCTTCAGAACGAGCGTCAAAGAGTCCATAGGCCTACTTATGGCGGCAGGGACAGCTCAGTGGTCAGAGCGCACGACTTGTGTGAGTGCGTCTGGGGCGACGTGGGTTCGAATCCTGACTTGAGCAAACTATTGTGTGATTGCTGGATATTACGGGCCTTGATAAGTTCTCTGAGCTTGTAAGTGCGCTATATAAGATAACTTTCTTTCTTTCTTTCTTTTCTTTAGTTCCCCCATAGGCCCAGGTGTTCGGGGACGTACATTTTACTCTAACTCTTTTCTTTCTTATGAAACGAGATTCAGTACTGAGTCTCGGTGTATTCCTGCATGACGGATTAAGCCCCAACACGCACACAGATACTTGGGCTGGTTGACACAAGAGTGCGACAGACGGTCACGGATATCCTGAAGACGAACGCGACACACGTGTGCCTGCAAAACGTTACGTGATCCCAAGGTGGAAGACAGTTTTAAGGTAGTTATCGCTACGATACCACGGACATCGCCAAAAAAAATGTTGAAGAGGACTTCATTAAAAGCATCGCGGTCTAAAGCTTATGTTTTCACTGATTTAAAAAAACAAAACAAAAAAAAAATTTAGTAGGATAGTTGTCGTTTTGTAACAACAACAAAAACAAAAGGTCGTCTTTTTGTTCGATGTTGGCATGAACATGAGTAGCAGCATTATCCACATCAAGAAATATAGGCTACATTAATTGTTTCGAAAGTTTAATTCTTTTCATTATATTTGTTTGATTTACTTCTGTTGAAATATTTGAGAAAATTCGGACCCCAAAACAAACAAACAATGCATTCTGTCCATTTCGTCCCTTTTCGACATGACTGAGCTTAGAAATAAAGAGTTAAGCTGAAGTCATCCGATCTATGCGAAACATTTGTAAAATACACGAATATTTTGATGTTTTGACTGTGTTTCATTGTTACCATGTCTGAAACATCTGTTGTGCAACTCTAAAAAAAATGTTTCGTGATTTCAAACCTGCCCAGAGTTGCCTATCCAGAGCGCTACAAAACGCTACGTAACTATTTTGGCGGAATGTCTGCGCAAACCCTATATTCGCGGAGCTGAGGGCGCTAGAAGGCGGTCTGTAGCGGTCTCAAAAGGTTGTTTGCGAAGAGAAAAATATGGCGGCCAGAGTTGTGTGCTTTCGATTTGCAAATGGTGATGCGTTCAATGGTGAAATAGCAAGGTAGGACTTTTATACAGGGCCGGACCTAAGTTTTTCAGGGGTAGGGGCCCAAATTTATTTTAGGGTAGTAATGAAGGCGCGAAGCGCCGAGCTGACGGCGCGAAGCTCCTAGTTTGCTAGGGGGGTTCCGGGGGCATGCTCCCCCGGAATAAATTGTTTGAAAAGGGAGAAAAAATTGTGCAATCTGGTGCAATCTGAGCATGTAAATTGCAAAATTTTGGTGCTATAGTCAAAAAAGGGTAGGGGCCCGGGCCCCTCGGGCCTCTAGGGCAGGTCCGGCCCTGGATAAGATTTGTATACTTTTTATTTGACGGAATAAGTATGTTTATTTGCGATAGGTATGAATTAGCATTTATATTTGATAGTATTGTTGTGTCGTCAGTGCGGTTGACAATAACTTTCACTTTCAGCTGACTTTACTAAGTTTGGCTGTTGTGCATTCAACAGCTGCTGCGCCATTTTAAAAGCGTTCGCTTATGGCAAAAGGTCGCCCAGAAGCAAAAATAGTTAATGCGGAGCAATCGCAAACGTTTTGTGGCGCTTTTTTTTTTCTAGGCAACTCGGGGCCGCTCTAAATTTGTGGTGCAACGAATCATAATGCATACATTTCGCCATGCGCAGCACTAAATGCGCATTCGGTGATGCGCAGTCGAACAGTTATTTAGTTATTCATTGCTTACAGGGTCCAGAGGACTGCAAAGAGCCGAATCAGGACCACAAAATCAGGACACTAAATGCGCATTCGGTGATGCGCAGTCGAACAGTAGATCTAACATGTAGTTAGTTATTCATTGCTTACAGGATCCAGCGGAATGCAAAGAGCCGAATCAGGACCACAAAATCAGGACCACAGCTTGGTTGAAAGAGGACTCCCCCCCCCCAGCCCCCTTTGATCTGTATAAAAGGTCTGCTGAAACAACCCTAGTGGTAAAACTAAAGGCACTCCACCAGCCGGTCACTTTACAATAAAAGCATCCCATGCAGGGAACGCTGAGGCAATACTCTAATTTATCGAACCCCCGTTTACAGATAGAATACAAACATCATTATAAAATATCAACAAAACACATAGACCTACATATAAAATGCCTACATTGCTAAATAATAATATCACAGGAAGCACTAGTTACCATTTGGCAGAAAGCGTCCAATATTTCCAAGCTGACCCAACATATCCCATACACAAATAAGGAGTTTGGGAAGAGTTTTCAAGAAAAAAGATAGGTATAACAACTGGACTAGCAAAAGAGAAGATAGTATAGTAGATTGATAGAACAGTGTAGGAATGAGAAAGACAGCGACAGTGGGAATTTCAAGCACTAAATTTCCAGAAAGTGGGGATACTATTTATACAGAAACCCCCGGAACCCCCATGTGTGGAGTCGAACGTTATATTATCCAAAATGGCAGAAAAAGGAACTGGAACACTGTCGAATTTATTTCAGCCACAGAGGCACATTTTTTTTAAAATCGAACTTTATAAAAACTATGATGAACTTTGGAACTCAAAAGTTTAAAAAAAAACACACACACACACACACAAATCGTTGCAATCGGATCGGTTTAGCCGGTTATGTTTTTACACCTAAAATAAGCCGCGTAAAGAGCACGCAACTCTCGAAAGGTAGCAGAGTGCGCGTTGTTTTCGCGCAGATGTTGGAGCTATTTAGGGCTACTTTAGCATGCGTACATTTGAAACAAAGTGTGTAAACAAGTTTGTCTAGACATTGTTGCACAATTGTTGCTCGCGTGAGTTCAACTTTGGCGTTGCTAAACTAATTATTAAAGTCCATCTCTTCACTGGACACAGCTCTTTTGCAGCGAATTTAACCATAGCAATTACGTTGGCTAGTGGCAAAAGAGATTCTCATCTTCTTCAGTTTCGTTTCCGAGTGATCAGTGTGTCCATGTGAATGTGGATTTTTTTTTAAATTTTGGCAGACTCCACCTGCAGTAAGAGGGAAGTTGGGCGCGAATGGCAAACTTTACAATTTACACAGGGATTACAGGCGATCGCCAATTACAGACTTTCCTTTGACAGCCCATTGCAGCGTCCTGGCCAGGCACAGTCACAAGAAGATGAGTTTTCAGCCGTCGCAACCTGTGGATAAGCTAAGTTGTCCAACGCTTAAAAGAGGAGAGGATGAAGGAAGAAGGGGGTTGATGCAGAGGGAGAGGGTGGGGGGATGAAGCGAGGAAATAAAGCAGGCAAGATAAAGAGACTAGACAAGAAGAACCGCTAGGTGTTACTACCTGTGGGGGAGGGTGGTGGTGACGGTTGTGGTAAGAAGTTGTAGGAGGATCGCAAAAGGAAGAAATGAAGAATGAAAAAGGAAAATAGTGGTAAAAATAAAACATTACATTTTAAAAAACTGAAACATTCAAGATGGTCAAGGGACAAGATGATCTCCAACAGCAGCAAACTGTTTACAGGCTAAGCCCACCAACGTTTGAATGTATAGCCAGCGGATAAGGAGGTGAAGAAGAATGAATAAAGGGAATATGATGGTCCATGCTAAAGAAACGAGCAGGAAATGCAAACAGACAAGGCCAGGGTATAAACCTCCTATCACATTATATTAGTCTACATTACATGATTATTGCTTTAGGTCCAGCGGACTCTGCCGAGCCAAATCAGGACCGGACAACCCGCATAAAAGATCTGCTGAAACAACCCTAGTGGTAAAACTGAAATCTCTCCACCAGCCAGTCACTTTACAATAAAAACATCCCACGCAGGGGACGCTGAGGCTATACTCTAATTTTTTGAACCCCTGTTTACAAAAACAAAATAGAATACAAACATCATTATAAAATATCAACAAAACACATACATATAAAATGCCTACATTGCTAAATAATAACATCATTGGAAGCCCTAATGACCACCTGGCAGAAAGCGTCCAATATTTCCAAGCTGATCCAACAGACCTCACACACAAATAAGGAGTCTTGTTCCGGAAGAGTGTTCAAGAAAAAAAGCAGGCGACTGGTCTAGCGAAGAAGAAGATAGTATAGCTTATTGATAGAACAGAGCAGGAATGAGAACGCAGGGATGTCGTTTGGGTCGGATCTTCGGCTTTTAGCCGAAATTTTTTATTAAAAAGCCGATAAACTGTCCGTCATGTCGGCTCGCCGAGCCGAAGTTTTCACGGGTGAATCGGCTCGGTTTTGTCCATTTTTGCTATATTCCTGTGCTGTACGCGTGCAGTTTAGGTGAGGATTCGATAAGTACTAAATTCTGTTTTCCTGAAAAAGTTGCACTCAGCGAACTGACCCGTATTAGTCATAGCCCGATGTCGTCCATGATAAAATTGACGTCAATAGTAGCCTAATTGAAGCCAGTGACGTACGAAATAAAACGTCACTTTCTCATACAGGCTTTAGGCAGTGCTTGAAAATCATTTTCAAAATGCCTCCGAAAAAGAAATCGAAATTGTTGGCCGGACAAAGTATACTGTCGTTTGGCAAAAAAGAAGTACAGTGGATGAAGTTGAAGCAGGTAGTGGTGGCTCAGAGATACCCACGGGATAACATGTTTGAGCTCTGACACCTGATTGGGAAGTTCCATTCAGAAGACTTTCCGAACATGCTGAAGCTTGGGCATCTTGCACTGACCAGTCCACACTGCTGGATGCGAACGAGGGTTTTCAGCACAGAACCTGGTACTGACAGCCCTCAGGAACAGACTCACTGCTGAAAATCAGGATATGCTGATGAGGGTGAAACTGCACGGGCGCAGCATTGACCTGAATAGAGCTTTGGCTGCCTGGCGTCAGGCTAAACCCAGAAAGCTGTAGGCCAAACAGAAACTCTGACAGTATTGTGGTCTGTCAAGGGACAGTCTAAACTTTTTATTGTTTTTGTGTCTAAAATTTAAGAAAATAAAATTTCTTTTCAATGTTCTTATTCTACTCTTAAAATCATGTTTTATTACAAAGATATGCATCCACAGAACACCTTTAATATATGGAGGTGGAGTGTGCACGTTAACGTAGTGAATCTAGTCAAAAACCTTGTGAGACTGCTTTGGAAGAGAGAGCCGAAACTTTCTGTAAAAAGCCGAAAGTTTCACGGCTGTTTCGGCCAAATCGCCGAAGAAAAAATTTCCTAGCAACATCCCTGCAGAACGAGCTAATGAGAATGACAGCGACAGTGGGAATTTAAAGCACTAAATTTCCAGAAAGTGGGGATACTATTTATACTGAAACCCCCGGCACCCCAACAGGGGAAAACCTCCTATCTACAAGTAGCCTACAGCTAACTGCCTATTCATAAAGTATGTCCACCACCACTGGAAACTGGAGACACGGCGGGAAGAAAGAAGTAGGCCTAATAAAGAAGGGGAACAAAGAGGATAATCCACTTCGAAGAATAAAGCAAAGCAAGGGAAGGGTTTGGATGTTTGTAGGGAGCGCAGTGAGGGAGGTCGACTCTCTGTTTTCGTGTATTTGCCACAGTGGTGGTATTAAGTTCTGAACTGAACACAGGAAGATGGAATGTTGTCCCCCTTCATTGTATTGTTTATTTAAAGGGACCCACTTCGATAATGTCCCCTCTACCCATCCTCTTAACATTCACAGTGTCCTACTAAAAAATAAGCTTACAACAACAAAATTAATTTACTCTTTCCAAAGTATAGACTAATTATTTTTTAAATGAATAAATTCCGCAGTTTTTGTGCCTATTAATAGCAACATCCGTTGGATACCCAGCCAATATTCTGGATATAAAAATTGCAGTTACCGAAGCCGGTAAGAGACAGAACCCGTAAAACAATTACTCGTAAGGTTTTTCCTTTTAGGTTGATAATATAGACCCTATTTCCCCTCAGACAGCAAAGACGAACACTTCAAGCCGCGTGGTTCTCTCAGAAACAGAGACAAGGTGCCGTTAAAACAGGGGAAATCGCTCACTGTCAGAACCGAAATTGAAAATTTAAACTTTACATGCAGCGGTTGGTTTGAGCAACGAAAGCCCTCTTTATCATCGTTTAAGTTAAAACAATGCAAATTTTAGGGTAAACCCGTTTTCGCCAAAAGTAAACAACGGCGTGCGTGCGTCAAGGATACCTCTCTCTCCAACACTCTTCAACATCTTCTTGGCGCATATCATGTCGGATACCCTTGCAGATCATGAAGTTATTTAGTTGTCGCCCAGTTTCCAGTAGACTCGTTACCATCCGTCTGAGAGCAGCCCCTTTCAACATCACCATTATCCAGGCCTATGCCCCAACATCAGACTATGACGACAGAAAGTCGAGGATTTCTATGAACATCTACAGGCTGTCCTTGCCCAAGTGCCGAAGATGGACATATTCATATTACAAGGCGACTGGAATGCCAAAGTTGGCCAAGATACGTACCACAACTGGGGATACACATGTGGACCCCACTGCAACAACAAGATAAATGATAGAGGTCTAAGACTCTTGGTGTTTGCCAGATACAACAATCTGATACTGGCAAATACACTTGATCTTCACAAAAATTTCAGACGGTGGACCAAGCACCGTCCCAGCGGAGCGCATCACAACCAGACTGACTACATCATGGTCAAGAAACGCTTCAGATCAAGCGTCAACATTGGCTGGACACAAACATTTCCAGGAGCAGACATCGGAAGTGACCACGATCTCGTGATGATGTATTTCCCGCTCCATTTGAAGAGAGCAAACACAACAAAGTGAAACAGATTGAAGTTCGACCTGGACAAACTGCAAGACCCGGAGGTGGCAGAAATTCCAAGCCACTATTGGAAGGAAATGTGCACAACTGTTCATTTTGGGAGCTGGTGAAGTAGATGTTAAGACCACCGCCACTGCCTTCAACTCAACTGTGACAGATGCCGCCACTGAGATCCTTGGCAAGTACCGCCCAAAGAAGAAACCGTGGATCACACCTGAACCTTTGGACCTGTGTGACAAACGAAGAGAGATGAAAAAAAGAACACCTCACAGGGAGCCGATGCCTACCAAAAATCAACAATCAAATCCGAAAAGGCATGCGCACAGCAAATGAGAAACGGATAGAAGAGCAATGCCAGGAAATAGAGAACAGCCTCAACAAGAACAACAGCAAAAAGGTCTACCAGACTGTGAAGCAGCTGATGAGTGTTAAATAGCCCAAGATCTCCACTATCCAACGCAAGTCTGGCATATGCCTTACAGAAGAACAAGAAATCTTGGATAGACCTTTAGAACCTGTTACGTTGAGACGCTCATAATGGTGCGTGTGGAATGCGCACGATGTTATGTGTGAAGCGCGTGCAATGGTAGGCTTGTGTGTGACGCGCGCGATAGATCTGTTCGTTTTGTTTTGCGGCGCATGCAGTGGTAGAGTGTATTTATCTTTGATTTGATTTTGCGTTGTTATTAGTAGAGGCTTTGTGTACCGTTGGTGTTTTTATTTGCTCGATATTATTTGAGAATTTTCGAGAAATGGTTGTTTACTATCGATCGAAGTCTATGGATTGTTCTGTTGGTTACCATGGAAGCTTCCATTCCAAATGAGGTTGTATGACGTGAGTCACGTGATGATTAAATTAATTTTGATTGGTTGTGGTGTTTCATGTAGGATTATTCTCGTTTGTTCCCGAGTATGTAGAGACTATATAAGCGCCGCACTGTTAAAAAGAGTGTTGTTGTTGATAGTGAGTTGGAAAGTAAAATTTGAGAGTGGAAAAGCGATTGAGCGATTGTATGCAGTTGTTGATGTGTGCTGAATAAAAGTGGAAAACTTCATACGTCGACTTTGTGACTTGTATGCTGATTGAACGGGTTGCGTGGATAAACGAATCTGAGCTACACTCATCAGTACTTCAGCATAGGGGCTGAATCAATTACTGATAAAACACCAACATCAAACGGAGTTTAACAGAACCACACACCAAACGGAGACCCATCAGTTCTAGCATGTCCCAAGAACAGAGAAGAAGAAATCCTCCCAATTCACCGAAAAGAAATAGAGGCAGGAGTGCAATCATTGAAGAAGGGGAAATCAGCGGGAGTGGACACCATACTCGCAGAATTGCTTCAAGCAGGAGGAGAAGGTATGATTGACTCCCTTACCATTATCTGTAACACGATCTGGCAGAGTGGAGAGTGGCCTACACCATGGACCCAGTCACTTGTCATCACGCTTCCCAAAAAGGGTACCCTTCAGGAGTGTGAAAATTAACGCACCATCAGCCTCATCAGCCATCCCAGCAAGGTCCTCCTGAAAATAATACTCCACAGGTTGAAACCCCAAGCTGAACATATCATAGTTGAAGAACAAGCAGGATTCGGGGCAGGGCGATGTACCACTGAACAGATGTTCAACCTCAGAATAATCTGGGAGAAATACATACAGCACCAACAGCTATATGAAGTGTTTGTAGACTTCAAAAAAGCGTTTGACCGAGTCTGGCACAAGCTCTGTGGGCAAGCATCAGACCTAACATTATTGAAGTCATCAAAGCCTGTATGACAAGGCTACCAGTGCAGTCCTCCACAACACAGCCATCGGGAACTGGTTCAGAACAACAATCGGCGTGGGTCAAGAATGCCTACTCTCTCCAACACTCTTCAACATCTTCCTAGAGCGCATCATGTCAGAAGCCCTTGCAGATCACGAAGGCACAGTCAGCATAAGGGGTAAAGCAATCTCCAGCCTCCGTATTGCTGATGACGTTGATGGATTGGCTAGAGATGAACAATAACTTGAACACCTGGAACAGGGTCTTGACACCGCCTCCAGATCCTTTGAAATGGAAATAGGCTAAGTGCAGCGAAGACCAAATTGATGACCAACAAAACCAATGGCATCAACACGGATATCAAAGTCCAATCCCTCAACACAGTACATAGCTTCAAATATTTAGGAGCCATTGTATCAGACAATGAGTCCCGACAGGAAGTCCTCTCCAGGATCGCACAAACAACTGCTGCCCTGACAAGGTTGAAGACCATTTGGAAAGATAGGACCATCTGTCTACACTCCAAGGTAAGTCTGCTGCGTTCCCTTGTGATCTCCATCTTCCTATATACGCTTGCGAAACATGGACCCTCACTGCAAACCTACAACGAAGAATACAAAGCATGGGGCTGAGGTGCTACAGAACACTTCTGGGCACTTTCTATACACAGAACATCATCAGCGACGAAGTCCGACAGACCATCAGACAAGCCATTGGACAACACGATGACATGCTTACAGTGGTGAAGGATTAGAAACTCCGATGGTATTGCCACGTCACCAGAGCATCAGGCCTTGCAAAGACGATCCTGCAAGTCACGGTGCAAGGAGGCAGAGGAAGGGGAAACAGAAAAAGAGGTGGGAGGACAACATTCGAGAATAGACTGGTTTGACATTAGCATGACATGAGGGTTGTTGAGGACAGAGAAAGATGGAGTACGCTGGTTAAACGATCATCTGTGGCGCCCCCAACGATCTACGAGTTACGGGATAGGACGATAGGGATAGGATAGGATAGAGTAGGATAAACAACGCCTTCGAATTGAGGTCTTTTAAGCATGTCTGTGTTTTTAGAGACAGACAGTTCCAAAGAAACAAAAGCACACACAGCGAAGTTTTATATATGTCCTTTTATTGTGACCACCAAGGCACTATTCATGTGCGAAGCATGCAAAGCATTAAAATGTGCAAAAACAAAGAACCGAAAAAACAATACAGGCATTTTAAAATTATTTTTTTCCCCAATAAAACAGCAGCACGTCTAATTTCATAAATATAAAATAGAAATAAAATACAAAATGAGAGAACAGACGAACAAAAGACATTTTGACTGCAGCACACTTAATTCCATAAACATAAAATAGTTAAAATCACAGTAAATACAATGCGACACGCTGAATAAACAACGATGGAACTTGAAGAGTTTAACCTCGAGTGTTGTAGATCGTTGTGCCTTCGACCCGGACTTTCTAGTTTAATTAACCTACCATTTTGCTTTAGCTTTACTTCATGTAGGCTACCAAAACGATTTACACAAATGATAAAATTAGACGTAAAATAAATAAATTAATTAATAAAGGAATAAATAAATAAATAAATAAATAAATAAATAAATAAATAAATAAGCTTTACAAGCATAATCGTAACTGATAAGAGTTATGTCGCAGTAAGGACCATTAAATTTTCTATTACAAATTCAGGTTCATTGCAATCTGTCACGTGAACTGAATAAATAATAATAATTTTATTTTTAAAAATAATAATAATAATAATAATTATAGCAAATCTCAGGCTCGTAAAATTTAAATACATCTCATTGACCCCATGAAAGAATTGCGGGTAATACAATTATGTACAACCGTGACGATAACAACAACGATGGTGATGACGATGACTACTGTGGTGATGATGATGGTGATGATGATGATGATGATGATGATGATAATGAAGATGATGACGATGATGACGACGAGGCTGCTAATGACGAAGGCGATGGTGAATGAGTGCACTTTAAGTTTTAATGGTTTTTTTAGGTGTGGATTGTATTTACAATCAGAACAACGACGACGGCTATAATATGACGATGAGGGTAACGACGTCGATGATGGCATGACGACTTACACGTCACCTACCTTTCTAAACCTCTTCCTTATGAAGATTATTGTATGGTACATAGCAACGTTATTTATTTAATATTTCAGGCATGTTAGAAGCATATAAATGTCATGATCTGTGCTCAAAAACACGCAATCGAACCAACAAGCATAAACTTACACAAAGAATCAAAAAGAAGCAGGCAACCAAACAAACAAACACCACAGAAACAAACAAAATGCACGGCACACCAATATCAACAGCAGTATAACAAACACCGAACGAATTTGAAAAGATCAAATAAAGACGAGACAAATAGGAATATAGACTACTACACGAACACGATATTTTATTCTAAAGCTATTAACTGGGGGGAGGGGGGGTTAGGGGGACGGTGGGGAGGAAAAGGGAGAGAAAAAGGCGTATAAGAGAATAAACAACTTCGCCGGGTATAGCGTAAAGAGTAGGAGAGCGGGGGCAGGGAGACAATTTATAGTTGGTTGGGTAACGCGTAGAGGAGAAAAAAGTACGGGAAAGAGTGGAATGATGAGGGTAGGGTGGGTAGGGGGTGAGGGATGAGGAGGCAATATACAGTTGTTTGGGAACAAACACGACACATCAATAGCAGCAGTAGTACAAAAGCACCGAACAATTTTAAAAAGAGGGAGGATGAGGGGTGGGAGGAGGGGGAGGCAAGGGTTGATTGGCAGGAGAGGTAGGGGGAAGGGGGGGCAATATACAGTTGGTCGGGCTCAACGCACGCATTAGTATTATTACAGCACCTTCCCTGGGGTTCTATCATGCACTTGATAGTAATAAATATTATTGTACAAAACAACAACAGCAACAACAACAACAACAAAGATTAAAAAAAAATAATTGAATGAATATATTAAAAAATAAATGTATAAAAATAATTATGAAAGAACAACAACTAACAAATAAATAAATAAGTAAATAAATAAAAACGTACATAAATTTATTACATGCTCATAGGAAGTTACGACTACCACAGTCATGTATTAAATACAACTTTTACAAAGAATCGTTTCTAAACTACTTTCAAATTTATTTTTAAGTTCTTTACGAGTCAGCCGCCTTACTAACCGCATATGTATAAAACCTTAGCATATGCATCGGACTGTACAAAAGGAAAAAAATTATATATACAAAATTAAACTGATTGTAGCATTTGCAACAGCAACACAAAAACAATAACAACAACAACAACAAAAACTGGAAAATATCTTTGTTAGTCATAGTTTGTAGCCGAGAACAGAATAGAGAGAGTCGTGGTATTAACACTGCTGAAGTGTTTCTTGCAGAACAAATATAGATTTATAATGTTTATCTTTTGTCGCACAATGAAATGAATGGGTATGATATGTATTGTTCGTATCTTTCATGGTTATAAAACAGTCAATATGTACTAAAAATGTATACATAGGTCTACACCCTCGTCATGCCCATGGAGCGTTTTTCGAATCAAAATGTCCTGTTCCATTCAATGGGTGGCCTGTTGTTAATTTCTCGAATCCAAACGCTTTGAATAATATTTAATCATACATAACGTTTACACTATCCAATTCAATCCAAATCATATTCAATCAAAAACCAATCCAATATTCACTTGTCTAACACACGTCTCCTAACCAAGATGACATTCTCGGTGCAACACCAACCTTCCAGCAGAACGTCCACTCTCTATTCATTCATAGTTCATAATCAACCGCATGTTCCTAAAAGCTGTACACCTGAAATTGTATTTTCAATTAATTTTGCGTTCAATATTTTCAAACCTCACCACACTGCTTAATGGCTTGTTAGGAGAGTAATCTACTTCAAATCAATAACATATTTATTTTAAACGGTTTCGGATTCAGCATCCCAGAGAAATGTATTTCAACTGTTTCGTGTACTGCATATGGCATCGGCATTCTGGCTGTTCATTTCAAACTGGTCATTGTTTCACAATAGCGAATGTAGGCCTAAGTTTAAAATTGATCAGTGGCGAGGTTTTAATTCTGCTTCTGTTATGTAAACTAGTATCGCCATCACATATCATTCAAACATTTCAATTTGTTCATGCGAATTTCCCGCCATTTTTCTAAGTGCTTATCGTTAAAGGCGTTAAGCTGTAAACCCTGACACAACATATAGCCGAAGTAAAATCTTTCGACATCTGTAAACAACGCAGACAAGCTTTTTTGTGAATAAGTCTCTGCCGTAATCTCAGCAATGTCGCATTCTCCTCACATCCGAACGCTGCTTCTACCAAGGGTGGAGGCACAATCTGATGACGACGCGGACATGAGGTTACCCTTGACGGAGGCGATTCTTGATCTTGTCTCTTCATCAAAACTAGGGTCGTCCTCGCCCTCGTGTTCTCCAAGCGGGAGATGGTCGCGTAGTGAGAAGGACGTGTAGAATTTCCCAAAGATTTCTCCACGTTTTGAGGTCTCTTCTGAGATTTGGGCAGAGTCATGGACGTGGCTGGAGAACTCGGCCTGGAAGAAGTTGCATCTTCTGAAATGAACGAATGCTGGTGATCAGGTGACAACGGCCCGGCGCTAGATGGTGAAGACGACGCGCTAGACTCCCTCCTCCCTCATAGAACCATTGGCAGAATTCTTCATTTGGTCTAGGTGGTCCATAGATTTGGAGCGTCGAGTCGGACAGCCCCTGATGAAAGCGGGATTTGCAAAAGGCAGGGACTGCTTGATCAGGATGCTCTGCAAGGCCTTGATCTTGTCGCCACTTTTCTGGTTGATGGCAGCAGTGTCCGCAGAATTCCCTTGTGCGTCGTTAGACGAAGAAGATCCGGATAGCGAGGTGTCTTTTTGTGCGGCCGCCAGCTCTTCCAGTTCCTCGATGACGCCTGTGGACGACGTCGTGGACGTTGATGATATTTGCCTGAAACATAACAAGGTTACAATCAGTCTATTATTTAAAACTATTTATATTCTGGAACAAACTCCTAAATCGGCGTGTGTGCGTGTTTGTTAGACAAAATTAATGGAGACAATTGCTGTCAACTGATCACATATGCTGGTAGAACCACACATTACAAGCTGTCGATAATTCAATACTAAAAAACCTGAAAATAAATATTCTTCATTAATCTAAAATAACTGTAAGAAAAAGGTGATAAACTAATTCATGCAGTAAGCAATAGAGAAACACGTGCATTTTTTTTCCAGCTTACCTGGAAGTTTTTCTCAAGGTTCCATTACGACTGGACGTCGCTGATACACTCTGATGGGCATCAGTCCGCTTGAGGCTGGATGAATCGAAAACTGGCTTGCAGGACCTTTGACGGTTGGGCGACACAGACTCGCGGCGCTTCAGTGTAAAAGATCCGTCACTGATGCTCTGGCGTATTACGTCGGCGAGCGTGCCTGGAACGGGTGATGATTTCGGCGGCGAAGGTGCATTTTTTGACGTCTTGGAGCTGTTCGGAGGAGGAGGACGAGGAGGGGGTCCGGATTTTGAAATAGGTGCTGGAGGAGGAAGGGGTGGAGGTGGAGGTGGAGAAGGTGGGGCAGTTCCCTGAGGGGGTGATAGTGGAGCTGGGGGTGGCGGTGGAGGAGGTGGGGGAGGTGGCGTCTGGGGAGGGGTTGAGGACGACAACTGAGAGGAAGGCGTGCTACTTCTGTTCGTTGACATCACAGAGGACTGTTTGCTGGTGGTCCTCTTCGGCGGGCGAAGTGTGGATACACCGCTATCTTCCTCTCCGGAGATCTCAGAGTAGACGTGATGATCGTCGCTCCTCATGGACGACCGTTTTTCAGAGCGACTCCGGTTTCCGTCTTTTGAAGCAGGAAAGCTCGTCGCCTTCAGCGGACTTTCAGACCTGGACCTGTTGTGGGATTTCTCAATTGAAGGCGAGGAGGACGATAACGAGCCTCCAGAATGAGAGTCGCTTCGTGAGTGACCGGAGAAATGGCCGCTGCTGGAAGACCCCGCTGACACGCTGAGATGGGAGGTGTTGTCGTGGACATGTGAGAAAAGGGAGGAACAGTCGTCGCTGTGTACCATGGCTTCCGTGACCACGGAACTATTCATATTGCTGTTTTGGATGTAGGCCTGCAAGCGCCCGGACGTCAGAACGTGGAGATCGTGCGGATCGTCCATTCCCTCGTCTTCGGTGTTTGTCTGCCTGTGGTGGTGGTGGTGAGAGAAAACCTCGTTATTAGTGTCTTGACTTCTTTTGACGCTAAGCGCCCCAGATCCACCTTCGCCCTCTGAACTCAACGTGGAAAGGTTGTCGGAATCTCGCATGGCAGAATCTGAAGACGCGCAAGACGGCCGTTTAGACAGATGGGCTTCGTCCTCGCTGGAAACAGCATACCCAGGCTTGTCTTCCTCTTGATCCCAGTGGCCGCCGTGATCCGAGATGCCTGACTCGTCGGAACTGTAGTCGCGGTCCGGAGTGCCAGGTCTTTCTTTCAGCTGGTCTTCCTTCACTGGGGGTAGGGTGATCTTAGAGGACCTCAGGATCTCCTTGCCCTTTCTTAGCGACATTCTCCTTCCCACTGTGCTGGTCGTCAATGCAGTTTGCGAAATGGTGAGGTCCGGTGAGTATTCCAGTGACTGTTTGATGGTCCCTTTATCGGGCTGTCCGCCGCATGGGCACGCGTAAATCGTAGGTCGCTTATTGTAAGCATTATTATTATTATTATTGTTATTGGTGAAATTATTATTGTTTCCATGTTCTCCGTAAGTAGACACCGATTCAAATTCTTCTTCGTCGTCCATGCCCGCGTCGTCCTCTTCCTGAATGTCACCTAGCAACAGGTCACGTGACGCCTGATGCAAAGCGTGGGCGTGATGTCCCTTGAGGCGCAAAAATCTGGGGAAGTGAAACATCAGCTCGTTAAAAACCAACACAATATTATTTAATGCCAGGAACTTAGTGTTACATAGAGCATTCTCTAGCCCAAAGACATGTTCAAGGCATCATGATAACATGTTAGTCAACGATAAAACAGCAATCAAGGTTAACTTGCACCATAAAAGAAAATATTGTCGTCAAAACATGACATATAAATCCATGCCGAAATCTATACATTACTATTACAAATTTTGATAGGAAATAGGCCTATTAATAAGACAAGAATAGTTTATTATCTCAACTGCATTAGTACTATACAAATATGCATATTATCAGTTTGAACAAGATGACACACGAAATATTGTTTGGCTACTGATTCTGATGGCTGTGATGTAAATATGAAATCAAAATATGTATCCTTGATGGACATTAAACCTTTCAACGTTTATCATGCACTCGCAGTACTCCTTAATCCACATTTATGTAATAATCTCTGTTTAAATTTGGAATGTATGTTTTTTCCATTTTCGTTTAGATTTCATAATTGCTGAATGAAAATATCCTCACCGAGAATTATATGGCGATTCTACAAATAAAAAGTTTCCTTTAAGACTTCAATGTTTCCAGTATTGTCTATAATCCTAAACCAACATTTTCACTTTGAAGTCCCTGTTTTAAATTTGAAATAATTCATTTCGATATTTTTGTTTTGATTTCCTTAACGCACAAAGCTAAAGGGAGGTTAAGAAATTGCTGAAAGAAAATGCCGTCATCGGGAATTTGAAGGTGATTGTATAGGGAGAAAAAACGTTTTTTTTTCTGGAATGTGAAGGCCACTGTATCTGAAAACATGCCTTTTTGGCATCTATGTTTGAACACACAACATAGCAATACAATTCAAAGCTACTCTATTGCGAAAAGGACCAGGAGTTGGAATGCCTAAATAAAACCTTCCCTACCTATATGATTCATTGGTAAACACTGACAAAGGGAAAATAAGAGGGAAAGAAAAAAATGATTTATATGTGAGGACGTGCTATCTATTGTTAAACGTAACAGCTGAAAATTAAGGCAGAGCCAGACTGAAGCAATATTTGGAAATGGCTGTATAGATATTTTAAATACAAACAGTATCGGCGTCAGCATCTTTCACCTTAATTCCCGCCCTACTCCCACTACCGTTTTTGTTGGTAGCAACAGCATGAAAATGCTATGCCATGTAATGCATGTGCATTATTCTGTCAGTGCAAAAAAGACTTTATTTTATCTTCGATTAAGAAAGTGTATCTTATATTTACATTTTAAAAAACATAAACACAACGAAGAATGGACTGATGAGAGTATAGCGCCAAACACTGCTTTTACAACCGATAGTCTCAACAAGGTCAGTTGGGTTACGTAATACATTATCAACAACAGAAGAGCTTGTAACATATTTCAAGGTTTTTAAACAAAGCAAAACACCTCCACCACCACCACCACCAACACCAACAACAACAACAACAACAAAAACAACAACAACAAACAACACAAAAATTAAACAAACATAAAACAACAAAGGGACTGCATCCTTCGAACCTACAATCACAAAGTCGTTGCCATCAGCATCTTTAGTTCCCAGTATAATCCCCGGCCTAAGCTATGGGTTTGTCCGTTGCTACTTGTATTTAGAACACTAACGATTAAAGAAGTATTCGCAGTATGCTCTCTCTTAATGGCGTTACTTCACAGAATAGATCTTTTGCACATACATCGACACCAACTGCCATTCCCAATTCTTCTCCGATGGCATCTTGCTTGACTGTTTTGATCCATTCTTCCCTTCCAGCCTCCTATCCCAACAGGATTATCCGGGGAAAATGATTCAAAATACCGCTTCAACAAGCGGCCACAAAGAACCAGGAAAAACAACCCTTTTTTTGTTTTTGTTTTACACGACACCTAAGAAAACAATTGCGCCTATAGGCTAATAGGGAAGAAAACTATTCAAATTACAGTTGCCACACAAAGAAACGCAAAGCAAATATATACTGTGAGTTCATAGCATGTTTTGTTTTTAGGCACTAAAACAAATGAATAGCTGGATGATAAAATCATAATGATTTTCCCTCGCTGAACAGCGGAGGGAATCAAAGACAAATGCTGCAACGAAAGCGAAACAAAACTTCGATGTAGTTGGGGCTCGAACGTCACATTTCGTCTTATTTTAATTTATTCTAAGAAGACCAATGGTATGTGAGGAGCGAGCGGGTTATATTCAGGACAAAAAATTTGATTATTTTCTTTGTTCGATTTTGATATGAACAATTAATAATGTTATGCAAGGTAATTGATACACCTTAAGGTCTAGTGAGCCTAGTGAGCACCGCTGTAAGATGCCCATTTTCCCGATTATTTCTTTAAAATGGCCATGGTATCAAGACTGTGATTGTGTGTTTGTTTGTTGTTTTTTGTGTGTGAAAATGAGATTGCCTGAGAAATTGCATTGCTATCTCATTGAAAGATTATATGAATGGGTAATCGTTGCTCAAATCGATAGGTAAGATCTTCTTTTCCTTGTTATCTAAAAACATACCACTCTGCCTAATATATACACACATTTGGTACGGTGCTATATTTAAAATCAACATTGCTTCTATTTATTAATAGGTACCAAAGGAAATACATTTAGCGATGTATGTACAAAACATTACTTTTGACAGGGGTAACGGTTTGGCTTAATCTTATTATTTATTAGTGGGGCAACACTTGCTAAACTGATTTGGGAAAGGATATGTGAGGCTGAAATGCGTGATCATGTGGCCCTTTAATCAAACAGCAACGGTATGCGTTGTGAATGATGTATCCAATCGTTTATTTAAACACAAACACACTCTCTCTATCTATCTTTCTTTCTCTCTCTCTCTCTCTCTCTCTCTCTCTCTCACACACACACACACACACACACACCGTATACACATGCGCGCCAACGCACACACATACACATACGCACGCGCACGCAACGCCAAAATAAATAAACAAATAAAATACCTTTCAAAGCCATCTTCCAACAACTCGTCACCGTCTTGGCAAGCATGGCGATACAACCTCGAACCCGGATACTCCTGGCGTCCTAGAGGCAGCGAGACTGGGCATGGTCCTGTACAATAATCAACAATTATTATTGTGACAATTTACCATTAATACAACCCTTCCCTTTGGGACACCGCAGCCACACAATTCTGCATCAAAATCGTCGTTAGCATGATTGTCACAAGCATGACGATATAACCTTCCTCCCAGGGCATTCTTGACATCTTATAAGGACAGTGAGGTGGGACAATCATTGAAGGACCTGAACTATTCGCTTATCATTTATTTATTCAATCTGTTTGGATACCTTCGACATTGTTATTATCCCATTTGTATTGCACGTCGTCTTTGTCGTTATCACCATCAGCAAAAGCAGCAGCGTCATCGTGGTAGTAGTTAGTCATAATCGTTGTCGCTGTCATTGTTGTAGTGGTCATCATAATCATCGTCATCGCTGTTATCATCGCCCTCGATGATCTTCTTCTTCTTCTTCTTCTTCTTCTTCTTCTTCTTCTTCTTCTTCTTCTTCTTCTTCTTCTTCTTCTTCTTCACCATTTTCCTTTCCAACATTATGGTCATTTTCATCATCCAACTCTTTGAATGGATCCATTGATGGACAACATCAAAAGACCTTATATTGAGTAGGTATTATCATGACTCAGATTCTATGATTTACCTTCGTATATTTTGACAGCATCACACCGCCTTCTTCACAAAGACCTTATTTCCTACATAATGATAAAGGGTCAGGAAAATTTGTTTGCTTTTTTTTTCAAAGAAAATTCAGGACATTTTAGAAAATCCAACCCGGTCTGAAATTGTTGGACTACTGACATTTGTGCTCTGTCAATTTAGCACTGTGAAGAATGTAGGCCACAATAGCAATCTTGAGCCTTGAGAAGCACTCAGGTCAAGGTGGCTCGATGTACAAATATACGAATGCAAATAGACAAGAGGATTTGGATTTGTATGTAGCGAACTTGTGTTGTGAATGTAGAGATTTTACACTAAAAGGCCCAAAAACAAGCAGAAAAAAGTATGGAAGGTTTCACGGAGTCATCGTAGCCTTCATTCTTCATAGTATACCCGGTGACGATATAATTTGAAAAAAATGTAAACTAATAAATGTAGAGCTCAATACTATAGATACATAAACCTAGCAAACTTGTATTGTGTATACCGTGTAATACGTCTATCATTACAACCTAAAACAGTGCACCTCGATTTTCATGACTGCTGGTCGCTCCAGAGTAGCAACCCCTCGGCTCCGAAATTGAAATAAAATTGCATTGACCCTTCTGCATAGTTTTCTTCTATGTATCGCCTTCTTTAAGATTTTACACTACGTCCTGTTTGTTCAATAAACAACAGCATTGACCTATGGGCAGTATCCAATTTATAAAAAAAAAAGTATTTATGTATACTATTATGTATACTATTATATTGCTTTAGACAGTTGAAGAAAAATGGGGAAAAAAGCGAAGGGGTCAAAAACCAACAACGTCATGTGGGAACGAATTACCACACCTGTATTACGTATAAGAATAAATAATAACATTATCTTTATATCAAAAAAGTGTTAAAGCATCTCAAATTTTGCACACAAAAAAGTGTTCGTGAATATTTAATAGAATTGTTCTGGTAATTTTGGTACAAAACTATAAAATTGCGTACAAAAATAATATAGATATGAAATTGTACAAGGATGCTACATTTTACACAAATGCAAGAAGTTCATGTGCGTTTATAAACTTATGACAAAACAATAAAACAAACGGTCAACCGGTCAACTGTCCAATCCATCCAACAAGAAGTCAATAATCTCCGTAACTAACTAAATAAATGAATATATCAGTGAATAAATATATAAATACAAATTAAAATAAATTAATTAATAAATTTAATTAATTAATGTAATTTAAACAACAACAAAAAAGCACATCCCACCGGTTGTTCCCCATCCAAACAGCTAAATGCAATGAATCAACCATCACTTACACTCACCACCACCAAACTAAGCACTTATGCCAATTAACTCACGGTTCCTCTGGGCATACAGATGCCCATTGTGTCCAGGTCGTCCTTCTACTGTTCCTTGTCTGCCTCCAGGAGGGGAAGACCTTAGCAGTATGAACTCTCCCCGAAAAATCCCCCTGCTGGAAGTGGCCCGAGGAGGACCCCGGGAGGCCAAGGACTGGTGCCAACTGGGCCATGCTGTAGCGTTGAAATTGGGTCCTCCTACCCCAGTAGAACCGGTCGGGGAATCAGGGTGACACTCCTGTGGTCCACTGTGGTGGTGGGACGACTCGTGCTGGCCCATCTTCTTGCGAAAAATCTAGCAAGACAAAATGAGAAATCAGAAGAGAAGATTAGATATATATAATAGTGGGAACAGTTTAAATTCGATCGCACTTGGCACCCGAGCGTTTCAAGAGTGAGTACACACGACCTTCAGAATTGGAGCACTACCGTTGTCGTCTGCGTGTGTGCCTGTGTGTGTGTGTGTATTTCCCCCCCCCCCACCTCCCATTTAAAAAAAATCAGCTTCCCAAATACTTTTAAAATGTGTTCTGCATATAGTTAATGGTCGATGATTCATACATAATTGTTCATTCGGATTTTTCTTAAACATTGTGAGTAAAAATCTTGTTCAACACATAATTTTCTTAGTATTTCCCCATCTAAATCTTGTAATTGAGTGAGTGGAGTGAGAGGTAGGGAGAGGGTGGGGGGTCATTTTGAACGCAAATGTCTGTCTGAATCCACCTAATATATACAATTAATTCATAAACTAAATTATGCAGGAGGCCTTAGAAACTCAACAGAGAACTAGCTTCTAATAACAAAATCAGATATACACAAAAACACAAATATTGAGTTTGAGTAGGTGCCCAGTAGAATACATATTTTATCTTCACATCAACAATTATTTTCTTTTCCTGTTGATTTGACCTCAACATTAAAGAGTTGACCGTGTGTGCGGTCACGCGCGCGCGCGTGTGTGTGTGTGTGCGTGTATGCGCGCGTGTGTGTGTGTGTTTGTGTGTACGCGCGTGTGTGTGTATGCGCGTGCGTGTTTGTGATGCGTATCATCATCAATAAAGTTATGCAAACAACTAAAAGCCGATTTATGGACCAATATTTAAACTATATGTTATATTATATAATTATCAAACTCTGTAGTGGGTGATGATGTAATAGTACCACGCAGCAGTAATCAACAATTGGTTGTTAGTGGGCGAGTACTGACATATTTCAATCAGACTATTCCACACAATAAATCATGATTATGACATAAGGTGACATTGACAAGAATTACACAAGAAGTGCCAAAATGTCATGATCATGATCATGATCTTCTTCTTCTTCTTCTTCTTCTTCTTCTCCTCCTCCTCCTCCACCTCCATCTAAGAATTACACAATTGAGTTACATGCAAGTCATGCACATCATCATCATTATCATCATCATCATCAGCAGCAGCAGCAGCAGCAGCGTCATCTCTACTTCTTTTTGATAATTATCACCATCATCGTCAGTGTTCCCGATTACGCACAGTAGTGCGTCAATTACGCACAAAATATGAAAAATGACGCAGAAAAATTTGCATATGTGCGTCCTGTGGACGCACATATTTTTTTCGAAAAGCTGAAGTCAAAAATACGACCAACGAGTGGCGATCTAATTCACGGCATAATGAGAATCCAACTGAGACTGCCATTGCAGACGATTAAAGATTGTGTCGGGAGTTGTCGTTCTTAAAAATCGCATGCGCGCGCATTGTAAGCTTCCTCCAAGCAATCCATTCACCGAACAGAAGAAATCTTCGTGAATCCATTCTTTGATTCTATCATACACGATCATGTCACTTCTGACTTGGTTGACTGGGCCCAAAACCCGTTCATCCACAGCAACATCAAGTACAGATCCAGAAGCTGTTGTGCAGGGTGCTCTGAAGGAGTTTGCAGCAACCAAGCGTCTCAGGCTTAAATAAACATTTAATATATGTTTTAATTTTTTGGTTTTATATGATTATGATAATTAATGTGACGCTTTAACAGAGTAAAAAAAAAAGAAAAAAACCCGCTTGGACTTGTTTTTACATTTCTTTTTCCGATTTGGGGACTCTCAAAATTTGCACAAGGACTCTTAAAATTTTATACCTGGGAGTCCCAAGGACTCTCATGTTTTGTGTGTGGAGGGAACACTGATCGTTGTCGTCGTCATCTAATATAATAAAATAATGATCAGTCGCAATGGATTCATAAAAGATGTCCAGATATTAGGATACTATAACTTAGCATAAGCGATTTTACCATAAGTAAAAATATGTAATTAGTACAAATATTTAAGCATTAGTTTTAATTGTCACTCTGTAACTGTTAATGCAAGAAATGATGTTCACACAATAAATCATTGCACTTACCGTTTAGTAGAAATCACAAAAGTCACAGAATTACCATTTTCCACACAAACTCCGAAGTCTGTCTACAGATTCACGCGCATTAACACATTGCTATTAAATATTCACATAGTCAGCTCAGTTAAACGATCTCATCCAGCTCGTCTGCATCAGTTCCTCACGTTTTCCTTCATTTGTAGATCTTTTGTGTTCCTACAGTACTGAAAATTCTATGGTTCAACTTTTTGCTATGAAATTCATTTGTATTAAAACTGCTGTACTTAATTTTTATTTTTAAAAATCAATATTGCATTGCGTCTCTAATTTAAGCCCATAATTCACTAAATTTGCAAACGTTCCATTAAAACTGCCTCGCTTTACTGGATACTCCCCTCTCCTACCCCTCCCCTCCCTCCACACACACACATTTCCTAACGCTGCAGCTCAATGGTAGACCGTTCGACTGGCACACCCATGACCCAGGTTCAAACCCCGTGGCGGGCAAGACAACAGTCATTTTCATCGTCCAGCTCAGCAGTATGATTGCTCTGGTGGTTCAGTGTTGATGTAGGTCCCTAATCCCCCTTCCCTGGGATGGTTATCCCCTTCTGCCATATCGCCAATGGTGGGTGTAAACGTTAAACATCAATGTGTATTTATCAATGTTGTAGACGCCAACAATTAAGAAGTACTTCAGCAAATCATCACGGTAGGGATACGATCAACAGCATTTGCAGAAATAACACATACAGTAAGTAATATCACACTACTTCAAAGAAGGCGTATAGACCACAGCAAATTCTATTAAAAGGATACCACATTTTAATAATGTAGTCTGGTTATAGTCTACAGAATCAATAATCACAGGTTCTCAAAATTATGATTATAAGAAAAGTAACTATTTCCCTGATATATAGTGCAACTGCAAGTTACATTACATTACATTACGTAATTGTTGCTTTAGGTCCAGCGGACTCTTCCGAGCCCAATCAGGACCGGACAACCCCCAATCCGCATAAAAGATCTGCTGAAACAACCCTAGTGGGAAAACTGAATGCCCTCCACCAGCCAGTCACTTTACAATAAAGACATCCCACGCAGGGGACGCTGAGGCTGCACTCTAATTTATCGAACCCCCGTTTACAAAAACAAAATAGAATACAAACATCATTATAAATTATCAACAAAACATATACATATAAAATGCCTACATTGCTAAATAATAACATCATAGGAAGCCCTAGTGACCACCTGGCAGAAAGCGTCCAATATTCCCAAGCTGATCCAACAGACCTCATACACAAACAAGGAGTCTTGTCCCGGAGGAGTTTTCAAGAAAAAAAGGTAGGTGACTGGTCTAGCGAAGAAGAAGATAGTATAGCAGATTGATAGAACAGAGCAGGACTGAGAAAGAGCAAATGAGAAAGACAGCGACAGTGGGAATTTAAAGCACTAAATTTCCAGAAAGTGGGAATACTATTTATACTGAAACCCCCGGAACCCCAAAGGGGGTGCAACTGCAAGTAAGAATAATTCAGAGAACCTTAAAATAGAATGCAACTAAAATTTACGGTTTTAAGAGTAAGCAGACAGTAGATTATCTAATAACCAATGTCCCTCATGCTTGGACTACGACAAAAGTGGGAATTATAGATTGTCTACATAACAGATTCTAAGGACCTATAATACGTATTTAAAGCTTCTTTACTACATTCTTTAAGACGACTAAAGTTACTATTATGAAAATTTGTTCTCCGTCTTTGGACTATTATATTATTATAAATCAAAAGCGGACATCATACAATATGTTATAGGTCTATTATAAGAGGGAACAAAGAAAAACTTTCAAAACGTCATGCCATCACGGATAAACACATTCTTCACAATGAGCAAAACAACGATGCCGTTTAAGGTCAAAGTAACATATGAAACCGAAAACGCTTTAAGATGTGGCATGCAAAATTAAATTGCACTCTATCGCTTGAAGCGCATGCACAGTTTGGATAAAATCTACATGACTCCTTTTAAAATCTGCCAACATCAAATAACTCATCTAACAAAAAGATCTTTTGAACTTTCTGTCTGCGTTGTTGGGCATAATCTACCAACCTTGAGAACTTACTTACTTGGCCATAATAGGTCACCTTGAAAAAAAAAAGAACGATAATAAACAAAGATTATCCAATTGTTGTTTAAAAAATGAATTTATTGATATTGTTTTTGTTTTCCTTTGGATAAAGATATTAATAAACAATAGCAAACCATAACACTACGCATGACATTCGTTTTTCAAACGTATTTAAAATTGTTTCCAGTAGGCTATACAGAAATGCAAGTCCAGATAACCTCATTTGATTTTAAATCTACATTATTCTAAATAGCTATCAGTATTTGACTCACTGATTTTTATGACGATGATGACGACATAATACTTCAACTAATGCTGCTGCTGCTGATGTTTGAGCAAACAGAAAAAAAGGTAAAAAAAAAAAAAAAGGGGGGGGGGGGGGGGGGGGGGGGGGGGGGGGGGGGGGGGGGGGGGGGGGCCAAGTCGGAAATGCCTACCTTTCATATCACAAAACATTGCAGTGGAAAGGGGTAGTTTGGCCTATCCTCCGACATCGGTCACATCAACACTCAGTCACGACTAACAGAAAGCTACTCCCATCAATTAAACATATACAGAGCCCACGCATTAATATAGATCTACCTACACAGTATAGAGCAAAGGACGTCACACACAAACCCGAACACGTAAGACTAGTAAGATAATGATCCCCTGTATAGAGAAACATTCTTTTTTAAAACGTCCCACTTCGACCGCGCTCCCTCCTCAGATCCTGTTAAAATTAACATTGAATGTTGTCACACCCAAAGAAAAAAGCTTGCAACAAAGACCAACTCTTTCGAAAGTATACTTTAAAAAAATTAATTAATTTCATAGTTTGTATGCCTGTTTATTAACAGCGGCTAGCTACCGCTGTAGCGCTAAAAATAAATATCATCTAGTAGATCGTAGAGCGTAAAAGTGTAGGCCTACTGTTAAACAGGGGAAATCACTCCCTTTCACAACGGAAACGGAAAATTCAAACTGCAGCTGTTGGTTGAGCAGGTAAAGCCCACCGTATCATTGTTTAATGCGAATTTTATGATAAACATGTCTTCGCCCCCCCCCCCCCCCCCAAAAAAAAAAAAAAAACAAAAAAAAAACAACAACAACAACACATTCTTCGATTTAGGCCCTTTGAAAAGGCGGGAGTAATTAAAGTGCGTCTGAGGTCGAGATCAAAATTGCGCAAAAAGCTTACACAATGTAGAAAATGAACTAGTACTTCGGTGTTAATGTTCCCAATGAAGATTTCAAGTCAACGTTGACAGTATCACATTGCCTTATACTTTGAAGGGAAGGTGACAGTCTTTCTGGCATACTGTCCTCCACTCTATGTAGGAGGACCAATGTTGGTTGAGATCAAAGTGTGCAGCAGCTTCGACTTTTGAACGGGAATCTTCATTGTGAAGACTGAGTTTTTAGGTCCCTTTCTACATGACCAACTAGTGTTCGAAGACGCCAAACCTTTTCTACAACCTAAAAAAAATGTTTATTCACGCTGACAGATGACTATTTGCATTATATACTCACATATGTGTGTGCCCCCTGTGGGGGTGACGGGGGTTTCTTTATAAGACAGTATCCCCACTTTGTGGAAATTTAGTGCTTTAAATTATAATCATTTCTTTCATTCTTATGTGTTCTTTCTAGTTCCTAACCTGTTCTATCGATCTACTATTTTCTTCGCTAGCCCAGTTACCTACCTTTTTTTAAACTATCCCAAACCTCCTCGTTTGTGTATGGGGTCTGTTGGGTCAGCTTGGGGATATTGTACGCTTTCTGCCAAATGGTAACTAAGGTTTTCTATGGTCTTATTATTTAGCAATGTAGGCATTTTATATGTATGGGTTTTGTTAATATTTTATAATAATGTTTATATTCTATTTTGATGTTGTAAACGGGGGTTCGATAAATTAGAGTAAAGCCTAAGCGTCCCCTGCTTGGGATGCCTTTATTGTAAAGTGACGGGCTTTATTTCAGCAGATCTTTTATACGGATCGGGAGTGAGTCCTCTTTCAACCAAGTTGGTGATTTTGGCTCTTTGTAGTCGCTGGTGGAGCCTATGAACAATTACTAACAAACTAACTAACTAACTAACTAACACATTTGTGGATGTCTAATATTTAAACAAACATTTTATGGCACTCTTTTGTCTAGGACATGAGGGTCATGGTCGTCAGAGCGATAGATGTCTGATACCACAGACTAGACCTCGCTTTTGTGCTTTCATCTGAAAGAACTGAGAACCCGCGCTGCCAGGTAGTCAGTGTCAAATTATCGGTGCGCTCATCGGTCATCCATTTAAGAACTCACCGCGGTCGGCATTGATTAGCCGTAATGTCCAATCTCGGACTAATAAGGCCAATCGCATTTTACTATTTAAAGCCATCTAAACATCCCACGTAGGCAACAATAATTCGAACCGAAGATGCTACCTTTAAAGAAGAGGCACTTTAAACTACTTAAATAAAATTCTGAAGGTCTACTGTACATCTTCTGAACGCAAACTATTAAAAAAAATAACAACAACATTTAAAAAAGATCATTCGCAATAAACGAAAAAATAAAGGGACGTGTTTTATATAGCGCACTTTGTTGCTCAATGAGCCGCTATAGGCTAGGCGTTGACCATCGATTTTTTTTACATGGACAAACTAGCTTGCTGCGTCAGGATAGGCCAGTTACAATCTAAACACAAGCAAGTCGCCTATCGAGACGCAAAGGTTATGATCTTGTTGGTATGATATTTGAAGCCAATAAACATGTTATCTAATACCTTCTAACCACTAAGCCTAGAAAAAGAGGCCCATCCATTTAGACAAATTAAAGATTTATCGCTCCGGCGATTGTTATAAATTTTTTTTATTATTATTAATTAAAGATTTATTGTTCTGGAGATTGTTATAAGGTTTTTATTAAGACCCAAAAGGTAAAACGTCACAGTAAAATCGAAGCCTGGTAATAATAATAATAATAATAATAATAATAATAATAATAATAATAATAATAATAATAATAATAATAATAATAATAATAATAAAAGCAGTACGTTGCCAACCTCTACGATATTACCCAATAATAACAATGATCATTAGTACTTTTTTCAGAAAAAAACACAAACAAAAATACTACACTTTAGGATGCCTGTTATGTCCAGAAGCACTATCACACGAAGAAAGTTGAAGAAAGTTCATAGGATAAGAGACGATTTCTGCATGAACTTCATAACAAAATGGATACATAAACTTGATATATTAAAGCACCACCAAAGAGAAGAAACCAACAATTGCCAAAAATACTACACGTTGCCTGTGTGTTAAGATTAAGACGTTTCAAAGGCGTTGTGATAAAAGTGCTAGTAGCTAGAACATGTGTCACATAATATTTTAAATAAAAATATATATTCACTTCACGTGCAATGCAATACTATGCAACGGCTTCCTGTTTACTAAAAACATAATGCAGCCGAACGCGCACCATCCTTTCCTAGTGGTGGATGTTTTGCCTACTGACGCCCTCGCGACAGTCATTTCCAAAAGACCAGGCTTCAGCTTCCTCGCCATCCTCCTCGCAGAGATCCACCTTTGTTGTCTGATAATGTGCGCACCAACTTTGCCGTCCTGACTGGCTGGCTACAACCTCTGCCTCTCACTTCTCACGCCAACGTCTATTCCAAAGAATTTCTCGCTGCGCAACTGTAGACTTAAAACTTTAGCTCACTTCCAGTAAGGGAAACTGAAGAATTCTGCTGCAGAACTGCAGACTCCAAAACCCATAATCGCCTTTAGTAATATAACGTCAAGAAAGCGCGTATAGCTATAAAATTGCAGAATTATAATCTTGCTTTTCTGAAGTCCTTACTGGTATCAGATTTTTTTTTAAAAAAAAGCTTACCCCACCCACCATTGGCAACATGGCAGAAGGGGACAATCATCCCAAAATAAAGGGGTAGAAACCTAAATCAACAATGAACCACCAGAGCAATCATTCTGCTAAGATTGAACGTGAAAAATGGCCGCTTCTGTCTTGCCCACCACGGTATTCGAACCTGGGTCATCGGTGTGCCAGTGGTGGGAATAGCAGTATTTTGCTATCAGAGCCTGATGATGTCCACGTCTACATTGATTGATTGATTGATTGATTGTTGCTTTAGGTCCAGCGGACTCTTCCGAGCCAAATCAGGACCGGACAACCCCCGATCCGCATAAAAGATCTGCTGAAACAATCCTAGTGGGAAAATTGAATGCCCTCCACCGGCCAGTCACTTTACAATAAAGACATCCCACGCAGGGGACGGCTGAGGCTTTACCCCAACTACTCGAACCCCCGGTTACAAAAACAAAATAGAATACAAACATCATTATAAATTGTCAACAAAACATATACATATAAAATGCCTATATTGCTAAATAATAACATCATAGGAAGCCCTAGTGACCACCCGGCAGAAAGCGTCCAACACTCCCAAGCTGATCCAACAGACCTCATACACAAACAAGGAGTCTTGTCCCGGAAGAGTTTTCAAGAAAAAAGGTAGGTCATTGATCTAGCGAAGCGAAGAAGAAGATAGTATAGAAGAGTGATAGGACAGAGCAGGAATGGGAAAGAGTAAATGAGGAAGACAGCGACAGTGGGAATTTAAAGCACTAAATTTCCAGAAAGTGGGGATACTATTTATACTGAAACCCCCGGCACCCCAACGGGGGGACTGTTGCCGCAGTGAATTGGTCACGCCTACAAAGTCAAGACAGGTTTTCAACTGGGGCTTTCACTTTTCCCTTTATAGGTTAGAACAATCTACAGTGGCAAGATTGCTCATGACCCCAAGGGGTCACGTCTACAAAACGTTACTGTTTTTATACAGACTATAATGAGACCAATGTCCGAAAGTAGTAACTATTGTTCATAGCCTATAGGCTTGATAGATCTCTGATAGTGAAAGTAAAATTGTTCAGATTTTACTGCATTTGATATAGAACTTAATAATGGAATTGTTTGTTACTGACGAAATGCTGTGAACGGCCTAAATGCAATTTTGTGTCCAAGGGTTCCGCGAGTTCAGTCGCAGCAGCGCAAGCGCGCAGCAACGCAGACGACACTCACATCTTACTGTGAACTCACGTTATTGAAACCGAGTATCTTAGACTAAAAAATTGTTTTTCAAAGCCAGAAAGCCAGATCGAGTGGTTTCTGATAATCAGAGTTCTTCCCCTCGTTATCTTTCTTGCGACTTTATATCCTCCTCCTCTTCCACCTTCACTTTCTCATGGCATGTTTTCTGATAATCAGAGTTCTTCCCCTCGTTATCTTTCTTGCGACTTTATATCCTCCTCCTCTTCCACCTTCACTTTCTCATGGCATGTTTAAAGAAGAAGAAGAAGAAGAAGAAGAAGAAGAAGAAGAAGAAGAAGAAGAAGAAGAAGAAGAAGAAGAAGAAGAAGAAGAAGAAGAAGAAGGAGGAGAAGAAGAAGAAGAAGAAGAAGAAGAAGAAGAAGAAGAAGAAGAAGAAGAAGAAGAAGAAGAAGAAGAAGAAGAAGAAGAAGAAGAAGAAAAAATGAATACTTATATTCTTCTTATGACAAATAAACGACAAACTACTTATTTCCATCGATTTATTTGTGTGACGCTCTATATAACATATTACATCTGTATGAAAAAAGAAACAAAAAATCGCATCCTTAATCTTATAAATATGGACCTATACCTAGAGCAAACAGTTCGTAGGAAGGAGAAGGGAATTTGAACTGCCAGCTTCTTAAATTAGCATTCCCATGTATGCTTGAAAATTTTCTGTGTGTCATCATCTTAAGTTAATATTTGCAGACAGCCTTACGCATCGCCATAACTGTCCTGAGACATTCCTTCCATCTCAGTTCAAAGTTCAATGTGCATTTTCTTTACCCTCAAACATATGAAGTACCTTACGCTCAACCTACACCTACACAAGTCATTGAACTCAAAACTAATCACGTTGGCTTTGGTGTTGGCGTTCAGCAGCGGCAATCACTTCTCGCTCCCACCTAGACACCCGAATGTTAACAATAATTTAAGGTGTGCATGCTGATTGTCTGCTTGATTGTGAAATTGTGTGCTACGTTTTGTTGAGAGTTCCACTAATAAGCTCTTTGGTTCCACTTCGAGGGAGTGTGCATGCACGTGCGTTTGTGAGTATATTAGCAGTAAAGTGTGTGTGATTGTGTGTGTGTGTGTGTGTGTGTGTGTGGGTGTGTGTGTGTGTGTGTGTGTGTGTGTGTGATTATGTATTAGAGTGCGCTTGTATGTCCCTAAATGATAAGTTTATTAGGGATTGATTGTGATGTATTTTTCATCCCGATCATACATGTACCTATCTATATAGTAGAAAACGTCTCATGTCGCCTTAACTCGCTTATCGTATATCCCAATAACACTTTGGTGGTGTACGTGCGTCTCGGGCGACGTGGGTTCGAATCCTGACTTCAGCAAACTATTTTGTGATTGCTGGATAGTAGTGGCCAGCGCTTTGAGAAGCTCTCGGAGCTTGTATGTGCGCTATATAAGGATAATATCTCTTTATCAGCCACCGTTTCATTCTTCTTTCCTTTCCCTTCCCTCTTCCACATCACCAACGACGAACTCCGACAGACCATCACACAAGCCATTGGACAACACGATGACCTGCTCACAGTGGTGAAAAAACGGAATCTCCGATGGTATGGCCACGTCACCAGATCATCAGGCCTTGCAGAGACCATTCAGCGTCACCAGATCATCAGGCCTTGCAAAGACCATTCTGCAAGGCACAGTGCAAGGAGGTAGAAGAAGAGGGAGACCGAAAAAGAGGTGGGAGGACAACATTCGAGAATGGACTAATTTGACACTGAGCGAAGCCATCAGGGCTGCTGAGGACAGAGAAAGATGGAGTATGCTGGTTAGGCGATCATCTGTGGTGCCCCTACGACCTCCGAGTTACGGGACAGGATAGGATAGGATAGGATTCCACTTCCTCTTTTCCACAAGCAAACTTGTGTATTTCTCAAGTATGGATATGTAGGAAACTTAATACCCATTTAGACTTACCGTCAAAGAAAGGACTTTTAAAATGTTCATTGTAGATGAATACCATGTTGAGTTTTGCTGAAGCCTCTTTTAATCTCTGGGTGTCGAGTTGAAGATGACTCAGAAACATCTTTTGCGCCAGCGAACGGTGAATGTGAATAAAAGTAAAGAAACAAGTACAGGTGCCCACGTGGATTTTCATTTTAATCCAACGCCAAAACAGCATGAATATCAACGGCGTTTAAAGACGTAAAGTCCAACAAATACATAAATAAAACCCAACTCCGTTTCAGAAATTTTCGAGTGCAGTATAACGACGCATATATCTTTCTTTGAAGTTCGACTTCCGACGCTTTGCCCTACAGAGGGTACCAGCTTAGAGTGTTTGACGTGGCTAAGTGGCCAGACGACCGGTGCTGGTTTTGGACTCGAACCTGCAGCGCACTTGGTTGAACGCTTAAAGTTGAAAATGGGTCTGTTGACCGTTGGAAAGTTTTTGTACTTAAGTGTGAGTGTCGCTCAGGAGATGGTTTAGCTTTAGACTACTGTCGTTGTTTAACAAAGGATATGTCCCTACAGTACTCAGCATTCAGAGAACAAGACGCTCAGAGTTTCGTTTAACCAGATTTCTTAAAGTTAAAGGAACGACTGCATACTAAAAATATTCAGAGTTCTGATTTTTTTTGTGGTAATATCTTGGACGTACTGCAGTATTCTGGATAAGTCCTCTTCCATTCGAAATCCAGAATAGACTACATTTCTTCCCCTAAATACCTTCCTGGTTTCACTCATGACAAGAATCAAATTATCACTCAAGCTCTAAACACTTGTTCTCTTGTCCCAATTGTTTCAATACTTTACCAATTTCGATTCCAAACATCTTCCAATATAGCAAACTACTATGTTCTGTCAATAAAATAAACACCCTTTTCAATCGCACAGCGGTCACCCACATTTCAAAACCATATATAAAAGGCCACGTCATCTATTTTCAACATGTTTTAACACTTTTATAATTGAAACCCTTAACTAAACACATGCAGATCGTAACAAGTCTAGTTTTAAAGCGTTTTCAGTTGAAATCATGGCAAAAACTTTATTTTTTGGGGGGGTGGGGCAGGAGGGGACGGGAATGGAGGGAGGTGTAGAGAGGGGGAGGGGGGGGGGTAAGAAAGCCAACTAATACTTTTCATTTCCCAAATAACAGAATGTAAACATTAAAGTAGACATTTTTTGTGCGGAGACCAATTCAACTTTAAACACAGCTGCCATTTGAACTTTCAAACTTTTAACTTCCCAACATTCAAACTTACATGTGGAGCAGTACATGCACCCAAACAATGTGACCAACCTTAAACGACAGAATGAAGGGCAATACAGTAATAATTTGTTTGTATAATTATTGGTACAGGCGAATGCATCTGGTAAACAATTTCGAAAAATATCAATATACACATAGTGATCAATATAATGAGGTGAACCACCGCCCGTCTTCCCCCTTGTCCCCATACACCATTCCCCCCCCTCCACCCGCCCCCCAACCTATTGTAAATGTTACTGGAATTTACCAATTTTACCATCAGCTAAAATGTAAAGTTTGTTGATGGTAATTACGATAGTGTTGTCACACAAAATCAGCAATGCAGGTCAATACTGAACGATCATGCTCTTTTAGTCTTTACAAATAATCCCATAGGATTAATGATACATACAAAATCCAGCCTAGCCGTGGATAATGCATCAAACTTATTACTTCTTTTGAAAGTGTAGCCTAAATGTCCCTATAAGCCTCGTTGACAATTAAATTATTCGACAACTCTTAATTTAGACCATCACAAGGACTTTCAAAGAAAGGCCAGTAATGTAATAGTTACTAAAGAATATTGGTCGTTACAGGTCGGTTATTTGATGTTGCCAGTCCACCTGTCGTCAGATAAAGCTATAAAAAGATTTATTATGATATTAGTATCAATAGATTACTCAACAATTTTACGAATTATATTTGTAAAGACAAACAACTTTAACAAAAATAAATAAATTGAGTCTTAATATAAAATGCTCCAGTAAACCATATTTTTGAAGTGTAGATTAAGCGATTAATTTATTGCCTCCATTTCTTGTTTTATCCTCGAGCAACAAAAAATGAATAAATGGATTAGCTAGCTATCCTATTTTAAATGTATAACCTGCTAACTGAAACCAAACAAGCAGAGAAGGAGGAATGCCGTTGTTATATCTTGTTCTAAACTTTAATCAGAATGCTACCTTAATTAGATGACGATGACCTCATATAGCGCAGACGGTCGCCGTGACATGAAATCCCGGAAAATCCTGGAAAAAAAAACACTGAAGCATGTGTTTTCGTCTGAGGAGAAATAAACTTCAAAACTGACTTTTGCTAATGAGCCAAATCCGTCCCGTAATCCAGCACTAGAAATAGACAGAACAAAGCACTGCAAAGGATGGTCAGCTGGAGTCCAGTGTATGTCCACAAGCTAGTTGGCCAGAGTAATGGGCAGCAGACCAGAAACAGAGAACATGTAAGGGAAAAAAATGAGAGCATAAACTATGAACAGAGAGGAATAGAGTGACAAAGGCAGTGAATGGCTGCGGAGAAGACCTAAGCAGACATAACATACCAGTTCAAAATGAGAGAGAGAGAGAGAGAGAGAGCGAGAGAGAGAGACAGAGAGAGATCATCCCATACCGGGCTATTTGTCCAGAGCTTAAGACTTAGGGCTAAAAGATTTCCGGCATCTTGCTCTCGTAAATCTCGGAGTCATCGAAGAAAAGCCTTGGTCAAACAGCACCTCCCTGAGGGAACCCATTTGCTGAGCGCCGTTTCCGCACTTTCCACTTCCCCTGCCAGCGCGCTCGGTGTTGTCTCTTCCCCACCACGCCCGACTTAGTTACGCAGTGAGAAGACAGCAGTTATAACTCAGTTTTAGGGGCAGTTATAATAGCCCGTTACTTAGCGCTTCCGACAATCGAATGCTTCCTTAAAGTTGACGAAGTGTATTCGATTGTTGTATGTCTTGCAATTTCGTCGTTAATCCATTAAAGCCTCCAGTTTGAATAAAGTTTTATTTTTATTAATTAATTAATTTGTTTATTTACTTTTAAATTTCATCACATTAGTGATAACAACTTCTGTACATTTTGGTTCGCTTGTGAACGACAGACCGTAACCTTTCTAAAAACAGAACGAGCAAACGTACTGCTGTTAAAAGTATATAATATAGCCTACTTAGAATATATTCAGCGCAACATATTCACATCTTTAGTAACAGAAGCAATAAGTAAAACAGAACGAGCAAACGTCCTGCTGTTAAAAGTATATAATATACTTAAAATATATTCAGCGCAACATATTCACATCTTTAGTAACAGAAGCAATAAGTAAAATAAACTAATGTGACGAAGAATGGTATTAAAGTATAAGGAATTATAATATGATCAAAATAAAATTGTAATTTAAGGCGTTTTGAAGTGAGAAACTATTAATTAAATAACTCAGCTAATACGAAC
>CM072512.1:98764934-98912021 GCA_036898135.1 Oncomelania hupensis | reverse complement strand
TTAGAGAATCTTCTGGATATGCGTGTTTACTCTTGATAGAAACTTCCCGATGGATATTCGAAGTCGTGAATGTTCCCGGAAGTAGAGAAAATATGTATTGACGTAAGTCAGTGATGACGATCTTTATTCGATTGGTGGCAGTACGTCATTTCTACCATTACAAATCTTTCCGGAAAAGAGAGAGGTTATTTAATCGTGTGCCGAGATTGTTGTTGAGATAGTAAAGTTGTTGATAGTGATTTGGAAAGTTGCTGTGAAAGTTGTTGAGTTGAATTGAGAATTGTATGCAGTTGTTGATGTGTGCTGAATAAAAGTGAATAAACGAATCTGAGTTACACAACTATCAGGAATTCAAGCATCGGGGCTGAATCAGATACTGATAGAAAACACCAACATCAAACAGAGTGTAACATTTTGGGGGTCAAGCCGCGATTCACGCCATAGCCAAGGGTTCAACTGCTACAACAAGCGAGTCAACGTTACGAGAGGCAGTCATCGAGGGTAGCCGCCAACGAGTTGCGTCGAGAGGGGCCAACATACTGGGACTACATCACCGATAGGTTCGGGTTGACTGCAAGGGCGTGTAGTCGCCGAAGAGTTGCTTCGTGAGCGAACAACAGAGCGGGACTACGTGGCTGCCGCAGGACTACGTCGAGGGACAGTCTCGGAGCTACATCGCCAGTGTTACAGAGAGCGGCGAGCGGACGTCGCGTCTACTTCAGCACAGGAGCGTGTACATCAACACCAGCGTGGTGCAGCGTCGCATACGACGAGGACAGCGGGGCCTGCGTCAGCGAAAGCGACTAGTGACAAGCATCAGCGCTACTGCAGAAAGCGTGCTGTTCTAGAACAGTCTAGAAAGGTACAGCACAGTCAAGAACTTTCCAGAAAAAAAAGAACTCTACAGTCAAGAACTTTCTAGAAGAAGAACCTTCCAGAAAAGAACTTTCTTTAAAAGAACTTTCCAGAAGCATCAAGATGGCTGACTTCTGGCAGAAAGGGGTTGAACTGAATCTAAAAGGCAAGCAGCTGACGGAGTACGTCAAGTCTCAGGAGAGAATACGAGAAAGAGAATTGGAAGAGAAGCGTCTAGAAAAAGAAATAGAATTAGAACAGAAGCGTCTGGAATTAGAAGAGCAGCGACGCCGAGAAGAAAAGGAAGAACAGCGTCGCCGAGAAGAAAAAGAAGAGCAGCGGCAAGAAAGAGAAGAACAGCGGAGGCGTGAAGAAAGAGAAGTAGAAGAACAGCGGCGCCGAGAAGAAAGAGAGGAAAGAGAGGCTGAGCGTCAGTACCAGCTAGAGTTGGCGCGTATCCAAAACAATCAGCATGCGCCACAAGTCATCAGTGACAACAAGGCTCCAAAATTGCCAGCTTTCGTCGACGGGAAGGACCAGATCGACAGTTATTTGGCGAGATTTGAAAGGTTTGCCAAAAGCTCTAACTGGCAACCTCAAGACTGGGCGATTCGACTAAGTGCACTTCTGACGGGAGAAGCACTCGACGTCTACACCAGATTGTCGGACGATGACGCTAAAGACTACGACGTCTTGAAAGAGGCCCTATTGCAGTGCTACAACTTTACAGAGAAGGGCTACCGTAAACGCTTCCGTGAATGCCGGCCTAAGTCAGGCGAGACGCCAAAGCAGTTTGTGGAGCGCCTGTCGTCATATCTACACAAGTGGGTGGAGTTATCAGGCGAAACGAAGTCTTACGACAGTCTCCATGACCTGATCGTGAAGGAACAATTTCTCAATGCCTGTCACAAGGACCTAGCGACCCACTTAGAAGAACAAAAGCTGCAGACGCTTAAAGATGTGACTGAGGCTGCTGAAAGATATCTCATCGCTCATGGGAAAACCCTGGGGCCACCCAGCGCGACGAAACATTTTCAGAAGACTGGAAACCATGTGAACCAGATCCAGGGGAGCCAGACGAACCAGAGACAGACGGACTCCACGCCTCCTCCCAGGGAAGGGCATTCAAGGGGCTGTTTCACCTGCAACGCTACAGACCACAGAGCGGCTAACTGTCCTCAAAACAAAAGTAGCGGACAGCGGAGCAGTACGGACAATTCAGCGGCGGGCAACCGGCAGAGGCGGTTCTCCAATCAACGGCAAACCAGTAGATCTGACCATCAAGTGTGCGGCGGGAGCGTCATTCTTCCGAGTGAGACCGAGCGCACAGCTACCCCTGCGGACGTGCAAGAGTGCATGACCGATGGCCAACTTCTCCTTGCCAACGGAAAATCCATCCCCGTCGTCGCCAGCGCAGCTGTGACCGTCCAGAACATGCCAGTTTCAAAGGGACGCGTCGGAAATCATGAAGTGACTGTCTTAAGAGACTCTGGCTGCAGTGGGGTCATCGTCAAAGAAGACCTAATCGCTAAAGAACAGTTCACTGGCGATTTTAAATGGACACTCATGGCCGACAGCAAATGTGTGAGAGCGCCAGTTGCGAAGATTCAAGTCAGCACTCCTTTCTACATAGGCGAAGTCGAAGCGGTTTGCCTGAAGAAGCCGCTGTATGATTTGATGATCGGGAATATCGACGGCGCGAGACGACCCGACGACCCCGATCCAGAGTGGAGTCCTGCCTCAACCCAACGCGTCGAAGTTGTGGAGGAGGATCCATTGCCGTTTCCCGATGGAGACCTTACAGAGCTGCTACGGGACAATGTGGTTACTCCGGCTCAGCCCTGCCGACCAGAGATCGTCAGTGCTGTTACTACCAGGGCCCAGGCCAAGAGAGACAAGATGTCTACGCCACTGAAGGTCGCCGACAACTCCAAAGCTGCCATCGTGGACAGAGATAAGCTGATCCAGCTCCAGGAAGCTGATAGCACTTTAAACAAGTACAGGAACCGCCAAGACCACGCGACCAAGGGCAATGGCACGGTCTATTTTGAGGTGAAGGCCAAGATCCTGTACAGAATCTTCCAGCACCCGAGGGTCAACGGAGGTAAACCACTACGTCAAGTACTGGTACCATTACCCTTAAGGCGCCAGGTGATGGAAGTAGCGCATGACTCAATTATGGGAGGTCACCTAGGCATCAGGAAGACGTCAGACAGAATCCAGGCGGTGTTCTACTGGCCAGGGCTTCATGCGGACGTCAGCCGTTTCTGCCGATCATGTGACATTTGCCAGAAGACCATACCTCGAGGAAGGGTCCCGAAAGTGCCTATGCAGAGGATGCCTCTGATCGACCGACCTTTCAAGAGGGTGGCCTTAGACTTAATCGGCGAAATAAGACCTCCGAGTGAAGAAGGTCATCGGTGGGTACTGACTTTAGTGGACTATGCGACTCGGTACCCAGAAGCAGTGCCACTGAAGAAGATTGACACTGAAACTGTAGCAGAGGCACTGGTGGACATGTTCAGTAGGCTTGGAGTGCCTGAAGAAATTCTGACAGACCTCGGGACGCAGTTCGTCTCTGACTGCATGAAGGAGGTCAACAGACTGCTGAGCATCCGGCATTTGACTACGACACCCTACCATCCGATGTGCAACGGGCTTGTCGAGAAGTTCAATGCTACGCTGAAGTCTACCCTGAAGAAACTGTGCAGCGAGCAGCCCAGACAATGGCATCGCTACATTAACGCCTTACTTTTCGCCTACAGAGAAGTACCGCAGGAGTCCACCGGCTTTTCTCCGTTCGAGCTGCTGTACGGAAGAACCATCCGAGGGCCGATGCACATCCTAAAAGAACTGTGGACGAAAGAAGTAGACACCCCAGAGGTGAAGAACAGCTACCAGTACGTGTTTGAGCTACGGGAGAAGCTGGAGCAGACTCTCGATATAGCCAGAGAAAACCTGAAGAAGTCCCAAGACTGTGGAAAGCACTACTATGATCGTAGGGCTGTGAACAGGAAGTTTAAACCTGGCAACAAAGTGCTGGTGCTGCTACCTACTGATCACAATAAGTTGCTGATGCAGTGGAAAGGCCCGTATGAAGTGGAGACCGTGGTGGGGATCAACGACTATAAGGTGAAGGTCGGCCAGCATTCCAAGATATACCACGCCAACCTCCTTAAGCTGTACGTGGAAAGGCCATCAGAGACTGTGCACGCAGCCACAGCAGCTGTGACCGACGACAGCTTTGACAGCGAAGAACTGTTGGAACTGGGAGACTTCCACAGCAAAGAAGGCATCGATGATGTTAAGCTAGGACCAAGCTTGACGGAGGGTCAAAAGATGGAGCTCAAGGACCTTATGGGCGAGTTTCCCCACAACTTCAGCGATGTCCCTGGCTCTACAACTTTGGTCGAACACGAAGTCCACCTCACTTCGAATATCCCTGTTCGATCCAAGCCCTTCCCGATCCCTTTCAAGGCCCGCGAATCCTTGAAGAAAGACATCGATGAGATGCTGAGGATGGGCATCATCAGGGAGTCCAGTTCCCCCTACGCGTCCCCTGTCGTGGTCGTGAAGAAGAAGGACGGCAGCAACAGAGTATGCATCGACTACAGGAAGGTTAATAAGATCACCGTCTTTGACCCTGAGCCGATGCCTACCGCAGCAGACCTCTTCCGCCAATTATCGGGGAGTAGAATCTTTTCAAAGATTGACCTCAGCAAGGGTTATTGGCAAGTCCCCGTGCGTCAACAGGACATACCAAAGACTGCCTTCATAACTCCTGATGGGACGTACGAGTGCCTAAGGATGCCCTTTGGCATGGTCAACAGCGGAGCTACCCTAAAGAGAGGAATGAGGAAGATGCTCAAAGGGATGGACAACGTCGTGTGTTACTGGGACGACCTGCTAGTCCACACCCGCACCTGGGAAGAGCATCTGCAGACCTTGAAGGAGCTGTTTCACCGTCTAACAGAAGCTAACCTGACCGTGAGACCCAGTAAGTGCATTCTGGGAACTGACAACGTCGACTTTATCGGCCATTCGCTGAAAGAAGGACAAAAGGGGCTTCTGCTAGAAAACGTCACCAAAATTCTGAACGCTCCACGTCCCCAAACAAAGAAGCAAGTACGATCTTTCCTGGGATTGGCTGGGTATTATAGGGAGTTTGTACCAAACTACTCCGCCATCACAGCACCCTTGTCGGACCTGGTGCGGAAAGGCTGTCCAAACCAAGTGCAGTGGGGACCGTCTCAGGAGAGGGCATACCAGACTGTGCGCGACCTCCTTTCGAAGGATCCGGTGCTACGACTGCCCGATACTTCCAAGGAATTCGTCTTAAGGACAGACGCAGCGGACGAAGGCATCGGCGCCATACTGATGCAAGAGCACGAAGGGAAACTATTTCCGGTCAGTTACGCCAGCAAGAAGCTGTCCAGGGCTGAGAAAAATTACTCGACCATGGAGAAAGAGTGCCTTGCCATCATATGGGGAATCCGGAAGTTCGAACTGTACCTTCAAGGAGTGAAGTTCGTGCTACAGACTGATCACAAGCCGCTAACTTACTTGAACTCTGCCAAGTTTGTGAACAGTCGGATCATGAGATGGGCTATGTACTTGCAGAACTTTAACATGCGAGTAGAATCTATCAAAGGATCGGACAATGTTGGTGCGGACTTCCTCAGCAGAGTGTGTGAGTAAAGAACATTGACTGTGTGGATGAACTGTGAACATTGACAATATCCAGATAGACTTGAAGATGAAAACCATTGACTCTGTGTAGATAAGCTGAGCGCAATTACAGTATTCAGAAAGTCTTAAATTAGTTTCAATTGTGGACTTTGTTTGTGCATTACGTTTCAACGTTGTTGAAAGAAATTGGGTAAATTTCTTCTTGAGTGGGGGGTTATGTTACGTTGAAACGAACGAAAGTGTGTCTAAAGCGCGCACGATAGATCTAATCGTTTCGTTTTGCAAAGTATTCAATAATGGAGTTTATTTACCTTTGATTTGAGTTGCATTGTTGTTAGGAGAGGCTTTGTATAACGTTGATAATTTGCGTTAGTCGATATTATTTGAGAATCTTCTGGATATGCGTGTTTACTCTTGATAGAAACTTCCCGATACATGCCGAAGCAAGAGGTCGTTCTGGAAGATATAAAAATATGTATTGACGTAAGTCAGTGATGACGATCTTTTATTCGATTGGTGGCAGTACGTCATTTCTACGGTATTCGAAATCTTTCCGGAAAAGAGAGAGGTTATTTAATCGTGTGCCGAGATTGTTGTTGAGATAGTAAAGTTGTTGATAGTGATTTGGAAAGTTGCTGTGAAAGTTGTTGAGTTGAGTTGAGAATTGTATGCTGTTTGGACGGGCTGTGTGAATAAACGAATCTGAGTTACACAACTATCAGGAATTCAAGCATCGGGGCTGAATCAGATACTGATAGAAAACACCAACATCAAACAGAGTGTAACACACTTATATGCCTGTTTTGTGGACCTGAGAAAGGCTTTTGATTCTGAATAGCATCAACCCATGTTTGAAATTTTGTTGCATAACAATAACATAAATGGGAAATTCTTGAAAGCTGTTGTATCTATATATAGGTCAGTGTTGTATCTATATATAGGTCAGTGTTGTATCTATATATAGGTCAGTGTTGTATCTATATATAGGTCAGTGTTGTATCTATATATAGGTCAGTGTTGTCATGTGTTAGAGTGGAGGATAAGCTCACAGATTTTGTTGATTGTCCAGCGAGTCTCAGACAAGGCTCCGGCTGTATATTGAGCCCAAACATGTTTCCCTGTTTATCAATAAAGTAGCAACGGCTGTATAAATAGTATGCATTACATTCAGTTATTGCCTAACTTGGTTGATTTGTTCTTGTTGTTGTTTGCTGAAGATATTGTTTTGATGTCCATCACTCCTCGAGGGTTACCAAACCACACCAATGTCTTAAATGAAGCATGCAAAAGACCGTATCTGAACATAAACACACATAAGACTAAAATAATCGTTTTTTCGCAAAGGAGGGTTCTTGGGAGGGGCTGAAAACTTGCATCTCGATGGAAAGAATCTTGAAGTCGTAAACGAGTATAATTATCTTGGATTTGTATTTACTACAAAGATGAGTATTACAAAAGGTGTACATGCACTAGCATTGAAGGGTAGAATGGCTTGCTTGGAATGTGTAAGGAATCTTTCAAAGCTTAGAGAGATATCAAGAAATCGCTATTTTAAAATTTTTGATTCACAGGTTCAACCAATTTTGCAGTATGCCGCAGAGGTTTGGGGTCTTAACAGATTAGATAATATTGAGAGGGTTCATACTGTGGCATGTAAAAGAGTTGTGAATGTACCCAAGGGAGTACCCAACAAATGTATTTATGGAGAGACAGGACGCTTTCCTCTGTACAGTATGTAAACAGTGCAGTACGATGCATACGATACTGGCTCTTGAAATTAGATGCAAATAGGCTACCTCAGCAGGCTTACCAGCTGCTAATTAACTTGGGTGAAAGAGGTAAATCTTGTTGGGTGACTAAAGTAAAAAAACACCCTTTTTTTCTCTAGGTTTTGGGTATGCTTGGGTACAATAAGGTGTGGGGAGTAAAAATGTCTTTATTAGTATGTTTAAGCAGAGGATGAAAGATGAATATGTACAAGAGTGGGACAGTTCTGTAATGAGAAAAGATACGTAACAGTGTTATAAAACATTTAAAGATATTTTTAGACAGAAGCTTAATTGATTTTATGCATTTCAAATGCTTTCGAGACCGCTTAATTAAGCTCCGACTGGGAGTTCTACCTCTGAAAGCTTCATTCTTTAGGATAACCTTCAATGAAACTGAAGGAAATGTATTGTGTCCATGTTGCAACGTTTAGGAAAATGAAAATCATTTTGTAACCGAATGTATTCTGTAAAGTGACCTTAGAGAAAAATATTTAACGTTTCCTGTACAATCGTATATACACCCCCTCCCCACCCCCCGTGCGGGTGCCGGGGGTTTCAGTATAAATAGTATCCCCACTTTCTGGAAATTTAGTGCTTTAAATTCCCACTGTCGCTGTCTTTTTCCTTTGTTCTTTCTCATTCCTACCCTGTTCTATCAATCTACTATACTATCTTCTTCTTCACTAGACCAGTCACCTACCTTTTTTCTTGAAAAAAACTCTTCCGGGACAAAACTCCTCATTTGTGTGTGAGGTCGGTTGGAACAGTTTGGAAATATTGGACGCTTTCTGTCAGGTGGTCACAGGGGCTTCCTATGATATTATTTGGCAATGTAGGCATTTTATATGTATGTGTTTTGATGATATTTTATAATGATGTGTGTATTCTAGTTTGTTTTCGTAAACGGGGGTTCGATAAATTAGAGTATAGCCTCAACGTCCCCAGCGTGGGATGTCATTTTTGTAAAGTGACCGGCTTGTGGAGTGCCTTCAGTGTTACCACTAGGGTTGTTTCGGCAGATCTTTTATGCGGATCGGGGGCTGGTCCTCTTTCAGCGAAGTTCTGGTCTTGAATTGTGTGGTCCTGATTCGGCTAAACTGGTCCTGATTTGGCGAATCAAAGTTTTATGTATGGAGATTAAGACTATTTATTTTTATGCACTAAAAATACGAACTGAATTTTATGAGTAGGTACACTTGAGCTGATGTAATAACCTAACGAAAGTAAACGCCATTGTAATTCTTGAGAGATCAGGTACAACAATTTTGTCAACAGCGTGACCAACCATATTTTCTAGGGGCTGATGGACCAAAGAATTTGTGTTTGTTTTATTGTTTGTATGTGTTTTTTTTTGCTGCTAGACAAAGGCAATAAAGATGGCTCTGACGTAATGTTTGGTCTTCTGAACTTGCGGAACACTCCTAGAGATGCCATGGGGTCACCGGCACAGCGCCTGTTGTCCAGGCGAACCCGCACCACACTACCAACCTCTACAAAGCTCCTAAAACCTAAACCCTTGAACACCACCTCCGTCTCCAATCAGTTGAAGTCTGCCCGCCAGCAGCAGAAACGTTATCACGACAAGTCGGCGAGAAACCAAAGACCTCTGAGACCCAGTGAAGTGATGCGTATGCAGACTGACAAAGGGTTTCAGAAGCTTGCAGTTGTGAAGTCTGCTCGTGACAGCCCTCGGTCCTATGTCGTCACGTCCGGCGGCGCAGAATACGTCCGCAACAGACAACACCTCCTGCCGGTCAATGAACCCAGACCGCAGTGGACTATGCCAAGCTACAGTGCACCCAATTCGTTTAGTTTAACTTCTTTTGAGAAGGGAGATGTAGATTTAATTTGTTAATTATAAGTTGTTTTAGTTTGCATTAATAAGATACTTTTGGGCTAGAGCGGCCATGCCTGCAACTGTAAAAGCCAGAGTAAAAGCTCTCAAAAAATATAGTCGCTTGTCTGCTTTATTCGTGAGACTGAGTGCCTTACAATATATAAATATATAGTAACATGTCTCTCTCTACCTCTCTCTCTCTCTCTCTCTCTCTCTCTCTCTCTCTCTCTCTCTCTCTCTCTCTCTCTCTCTCTCTCTCTCTCTCTCTCTCTCTCTCTCTCTCTGTAAATAAATTCCATTATCGACTACTATTTTTCAGGTTGAACATGTACGGATCATCATGGTATCAAGAGAGGAAAACAATTCTGTGGTGGTCTGCAGGTTATTGTCGCATGGGATTTTCTACAGCTGCCTCCAGCCACCAACTACCTTTATCATGATGAGGGCTCCCATGTTTTCACCTCTGCAACATTCCAGAATGGAGTTCCATCAGTGCATCATGATGTAAATTTTCAATGCGCATGTAAATATTATAGTGTTATGTTCATTTCTTGTTTTTTTAATCTCATTGTTTTAGCATGTATGTTTATTTTTATTGCTGTTATACTAATTATCCTTTTCCAGCTCAAGAACTGCTGGCGGCATTGAGTGATAGAGGATCTAACTCCAGCCCATAGGGCGCCTACTTGATCATTTCTTCTTCTCCTTCTTCTTCTTCTTCCTGTTCTTCTTGTTTTTCTTGTTGTTGTTGTTGTTGTTGTGTTGTTTGTTGTTGTTGTTGTTGTTGTTGTTGTTCTTGTTCTTCTTCTTCTTATTATTATTATTATTATTATTATTATTATTATTATTTACTGCCCATTGTATAAGCCAGAGAGCTGAGGACAATCTTGGGCAACCGGTTGTGGGGCAAGGGACCTAGGTTTTTTCTGGAGGTGTAAGTGGCAATGAGTGTCAGGATATTTATAGTACATGCGATGGAATGCATTTATTCACCAACTAGACCTCATACTCTCATCCAACGGAGTTTTCCAAAGTCAAATTCCTGGGTCTGTTTAATTTTTGGAAAATAAGGTTGTATTTTCGTTTATAATTTATACAGTGAAATGTACAAACCCTATTTTATGAAATCCTAATCAGTCGAGTCATGCAATTTAATTGTATTGCAGAACATTAGTTTCACCAGTTTATAGAATGATAAAGACACTATTACTATTGAATAGTGACACACACACACACACACACACACACCCACGCACACCCACACACACACACACATTCCATCGCACAGATCTTAAAGATCCTGACATTCATTCCCTAGGTGGGTTAGTTGTCAGGGCTTGATAGAATGCGCCCAAGAGTGCAAAAGAGCAGTTCGGGCGGTTTGTTAGATCCTGTATAGATCAGCGCCATAAGTTAGATCCTGTATAGATCAGTGTCATGAGTTAGATCCTGTATAGATCAGTGTGATAAGTTCGATGCTGTATAGATCAGTGCCATGAGTTAGATCCTGTATAGATCAGTGCCATGAGTTAGATCCTGTATAGATCAGTGCCATGAGTTAGATCCTGTATAGATCAGTGTCATGAGTTAGATCCTGTATAGATCAGTGTCTTGAGTAAGATCCTGTATAGATCAGTGTCATGAGATAGATCCTGTATAGATCAGTGCAATGAGTTAGATCCTGTATAGATCAGTATCATGAGTTAGATCCTGTATAGATCAGTGTCCTGAGTGAGATCTTGTGTAGATCAGTACCATGAGTTAGATCCTGTATAGATCAGTGCCATGAGTTAGATCCTGTATAGATCGTGTCATGAGTTAGATCCTTTATAGATCAGTGTGATGAGTTCGATCCTGTATAGATCAGTGCCATGAGTTGGATTCTGTATAGATCAGTGCCATGAGTTAGATCCTGTATAGATCAGTGACATGAGTTCGATCCTGTATCGTTCAGTGCCATGAGTTAGATCCTGTATAGATCAGTGTCATGAGTTAGATCCTGTATAGATCAGTGTCTTGAGTAGGATCCTGTATAGATCAGTGTCATGAGATAGATCCTGTATAGATCAGTGCCATGAGTTAGATCCTGTATAGATCAGTGCCATGAGTTAGATCCTGTATAGATCAGTGTCCTGAGTGAGATCTTGTGTAGATCAGTACCATGAGTTAGCTCCTGTAAAGATCAGTGTCATGAGTTAGATCCTGTATAGATCAGTGCCATGAATTAGATCCTGTATAGATCTATTCAGTGTCATGAGTTAGATCCTGTATACATCAGTGTCATGAGTTAGATCCTGCATAGATCAGTGCCATGAGTTAGATCCTGTATAGATCAGTGCCATGAGTTAGATCCGGTATAGATCAGTGTGATGAGTTCGATCCTGTATAGATCAGTGCCATGAGTTAGATCCTGTATAGATCAGTGCCACGAGTTAGATCCTGTATAGATCAGTGACATGAGTTAGATCCTGTATAGATCAGTGCCATGAGTTAGATCCTGTATAGATCAGTGTCATGAGTTGGATCCTGTATAGATCAGCGCCATGAGATAGATCCTGTATAGATCAGTGCCATGCGTTAGATCCTGTATAGATTGGTGTCATGAGTAAGATCTTGTATAGATCAGTGTCATGAGTTAGATCCTGTATAGATCAGTGCCATGAGTTCGATCTTGTGTAGATCAGTGTCATGAATTAGATCCTGTATAGATCAGTGTCATGAGTTAGATCTTGCATAGATCAGTGTCATGAGTTAGATCTTGTGTAGATCAGCACCATGAGTTAGATCTTGTGTAGATCAGCACCATGAGTTAGATCTTGTATAGATCAGCGCCATTAGTTAGATCATGTATAGATCAGTGTCATGAGTTAGATTATGTACAGATCAGCGCATTGAGCAGCTGTTGAGCAGCTGTTGAGCTGGAGAAGCGCTGATTGAGAACGATTAAATAATACATAAATAAAAATACGTACCCATCTTTGTAACAATGTTGCTGACGGAGATGAAGATGATGTTAGATGATGATGAGGAGGAGGAGAAGAAAAAGAAAAGGACGATGAATCATGGTGGTGGTCGTGTGCATGGTATAATGGTGTGATGGAATCTTAGGTCAACAACGATGATGATGACGACGCTGATGACGATGATAATAACCACGATACTTACAATGCGATCACTAGTCAGCCAGACAGTATTTTGATGTTGGGTTTACAGTGTACAGAAGAAATGTGGTAGCCATTCCTTATTTGGAGGGACCCTCGGGATAAGACGCGCTGTGCAAAACGTGTTACCTCCGAGCTCTCCCCGATAAAGAAGACCCGACACCCGCAATGATGTTAGATAGATCTGTTGGCTAGGCCTGTTTCAAGGATGGGCAAGTAGTGAGGGTAGCGACTACATTTTGTAGTTTCGCTACTATTTGGAGTAGTTTGTAACGATCCAAACTACATATTGTAAAACAGTAGTTGTAAAGCAGCGAACTACTAATTTGTCAGTAGCGAAGTAGCGAAAAATAATGTGTTTTTCGCTACGCTACTTTCTTTGCCGTGTGACTTGCACTTTCAGTCAAGCCGAAGCGAGTGCTGTCTCGCGCGAGATTGATCGCTCTCTCAGCGAACGGAAGCATGATTGTGATAGGCTGAAAGCAAAAGCCAGCTACGTGACTTTCAAAAGCGCGTGTCAGTCCGTGACTTTCAAAAGCGCGCGTCAGTCATCTCAGTCTTTGTTCGGGCAAATCAAGCACAGAATGCACACATTTTAGTTAAACTATGTCCATCAAGCCACCAACCCAGGCAGCGGTCAAATCTTAAACTGATGAGGACTTTATCCTCTTTGATAATGTCGCTGACGTGACCTACAGCCTACCTGACAGAGGGACTGGCCAAATCTCTGGATGAACTGGACAAGTACCCTGGTGTCAAGGCTGTCTTCCTGAGGACGAACACCTCCTTGCATAGCAGTGCAGCAGTTGAGCGTTTGTTTAGTCAGGCTGGACTTATTTTAACTAAGATCAGAACCAGAGTTACTGATTCTAACTTTGAGGCAAAAGTGTTGGTTAAGTACAATTCTAAGAAAGGTTTTTAAGGAAGTGTCAGTGTTTTCTTGATTCATTGAATGATTAGTTGGACTGCAGTCTGTGTGTATTTATTTTAATTTGGCCCATTTATTCTCAACTGCCTGTACAACCTTATGGCTGTATTTTTTATGTTTTGTATCAGACATAACAGAGCACACATAACTTTTTTCTTCTATTTTTGACTTTTATTAATAGTTTTTTTTGTATTTTGCAAATGGTATATTTACACCATACATAATGTATTAAGTGTGCTCTTATATAATGATCTTGACTTGCAATGCTATCAATAAGTTATTGACAATAACAAATTTTGTAGTCTAAGGAAATATTTTGTATCTTTATTTTTTTATATAATCTGATGAAGAGCATATATCATTACAAGTATTTCTTTATTTGTTTTTGTTCTTGTCTTTTTTTTTAATTTACTTACATTTACAAAATACTTAGCAGTCCCAGTTGTGATTACAGTTAAAAAAAAAAGTAGTTCGAAAAGTAGTTAGCTACTTTTTTAAAGTAGCGTAAAACTAGCGAACTACATTCCTTCAAAATGTAAAAGTAAAGTGGCGAACTACTTTTTTAGACTAATGTAACTGTAGTGTAGCGGACTACTTTTCAAAAATAGTTTGCCCATCCCTGGCCTGTTTCATTTATCACACACACACAATGATGTTAGATAGATCTGTTGGCTAGGCCTGTTTCATTTATTACACACACAATGATGTTATATCTGTTGGTTAGGCCTGTTTCATTTATTACACACACAATGATGTTAGATAGATCTTTTGGTTAGACCTTTTCATTTATGATACACACACAGGTGCGCACGCACGCACCGACGCACACACACACACACACACACATACATGCACTCTCAAAAGGATTTCATTGGAGATATTCACTTCTTGTCAAACAAACATATTTAACTTTCAAATAAAGATAAACGATCTCAATGTTACAAAGCTTTCTAACCTCACGCACTAATTCTCCACCGTGTAGATAGCTACCACTATTTGCTGAAGAAATAATAACTGTAACTAACGTCAGTATAGGTGAGGATCCAATACGCAATGCACCGTGAAGAACTTTAACAATACCACAAATAGTGACCTTTGTTTACCATCTTCACTGCTGTAGGCTAATCCCATTGCGCAAAATAATAATCATCATCACCCCCGACATCATCTCTGTCGTCGCCATCATCATCACCTTTGTTTACCATCTTCACTACTTAAGGCCAATCACATTGCGCCAAATGATCATCATCATCATCATCACCTTCGCAATAATATCTGTCGTCATCATCATCATCATTGTCACGAACAGACCTGTTTTACCCTACCCTTTTTACGATTTTGCTTGTTTAGTCAGTAAGTCTTAGAAAGTTAATGTAGTATAGAACAGATGATGAGAGCATACGGAGGTACACACACAGCGAGTTTGACGCAAACAGTGTAGTGACGTCAGCACTGTGTGCGTGTAATCGGAAGGCTTATCCAATAGGACTCAGGTAGAGCGGTTAGAGCCGGTTCTGACTGGGTCAAAACCTAGCTTAGATTGAATCAGTCCTATGAAATACACCGGTGTACACAGCTAGATGAGAGCAGAGAAATATCTCTCCACTCATAGACCAGGAAGCAGGACTTGTGAATCTTAGAATTCAATCAAGTAGCCACGGGCCTGACTTTGTCAAACAGGTAAATGAACATACTTCTGTTTCATCATGATATATTTATATTATTGTTGAAAGTATGTTTGTGGAATTTGCTATGCATAGATTTGAATTGTTAATCCGAATTTGCCTTACCACGTGGAGAAGCCGAACACGTGTTAAGCACGACCGGTTTTGACGCCATGTTGAATACCTGACGGAACCACTGTTGTTTAACATCTATGTATGTTTTCAGACCAGTGGTTGTACCAGTGAATGTTTATAATATTATTAATTATGTATGTGTATAATTAGCCACGATTTATATTTATGTATGTATTGGAAATTAGAGTTGAGATTCCAGTGGACCACCGACTTAGCAGAATGTTCGACGCTTATGTATAGAGATGTGGAGCTATCACTGAGGGCTACTTTGGCTTTCAGTGAGACGCTTGCACAGACCTATTATTCAGGGTTGTGCAGAATTTCGTCTCATATCTTACAGACGAGCAGGCGAGATATAGGGTGGGCCCAACCAGACAACCTTCCAAAAGAAGCAGTAACTGAAGTTGGCTGCTGAGGCCTCTACAGCATCGCGCGTAGAGAGCACACCGGTCAAACACCCTCCATGACAACACATGGTGTCAAGGAACCAGACTACACACCACCCTTGAGTTAAATGCCAATGGAACAGTGCAATAAAACTGATAGCAAAAGGACAACAGTAGTCCACTCTTCAGAAACCTATAAAACGGACCACAGTAGTCCACTCTTCATGAACGTTAGTAGCCAGTGCCCTAGGATGATAACATAGCTGCCTAGAGTATCAGCGACCGATCATTCACAGTGACTATTTAACTGTTAAGGTAGATTAGTGCATCGAAGATCTTGTATAGAGTAGAAGAAATAAATGTGTGATGTTTATTGTTATCAAGTGGCTGGACTACATATGATTCATAGCCATGTAAAAGCTCGTGTGACAGTGATCTTTTACCATTTTTCTATCGACCTCTGTACCCCAGCCTTAACACAGACCGAGCTAAACAAATAAATGTATTAAAGTAATTCATCGGGCGACAAACTAGCAGTCCCCATCGAATAGACGTGAGGGTTACAGCAATCCATTGTGCAGAGCCCAGCAACAACAAAACCCCACGTTACACGTTAATTGGCGAGCCTAGTCAGGATCTGTGTATAATAGGAATTGGGTATAACCGGATCTAGGTACAATAGAATAAGGTATCAGTAGTAGTAGTAGTAGAATAACTTAGAATAGTTGTAAGTGTAGGACGAGGACTCAGTTTTGGTGCACTATTCTTTAGTTAAAAACTTTTTTGCTTCAATTCTTTTTGTGCCTGTATGTTGCATTGTTCTTTTGCAGGTTTTGCTTAAATAACTGTTGTGTGCCATTTGACTCTTGTTTTCTTCTATTATTGATTATGAATTTTATGGTCTTTGCATTGTTGTTAGTGAATTGCAATATTGCTAGTGTTTTTGTAATCTACGTGATTCAGAGGTTGGTCATAGACACTTTTGACAATGTCGGACCCAGTGGCCTTGAGATTGTGTTTCAAGGAACTAGGAGAAGCTTTACACTTAGCAGGAACCGATCTAATTGCGTATATAAATGCAGAGGTAGAGAAACAGGAGCCTAAGGCAGAGAGGGCAGCAGAGAGAGAACAGAAGAAACTCGAAGCGGCAGAGAGGGCAGCAGAAAGAGAGGCGCAGCAGAAGAAATTAGAATTAGAAGCTGAACAGAAAAAAGCAGAACTAGCATTAGAAGCAGAGCAGAAAAAAGCAGAATTAGAAGCAGACCAGAAGAAACTAGCATTAGAAGCAGAAGTTAGGAGATGGGAGTATGAGAGGGCAGAAAAGGAAAAAGACAGACAGCATGAGTTAGAGCTGAGAAGACTAGGATCAGGAGCCTCAAGTTCTTCCTCAACCCCTCTCCACTCAGATCAGCTAGAGGTAGCTCCCAACCCCGTACTAGGGATGTCATTTCCACTGGGGACATTCAACAAAAGAGAAGAAGGTCTAGATCTCTATCTGACTAGATTTGAGCGCCTAGCAACTGAGTATAAACTAGAACCCACCCATTGGTCTTTTAGGCTTAGTCAAGGGCTTAGAGGAAAGGCATATGACATCTACAGTAAGCTACCGACTGACAGAGAGACTGACTATCACAAAGTAAAAGAGGCACTCCTAACGGGATTCGAACTAACAGGAGCATGCTACCGGCAAAAATTCCGCACCAATCGGAGAGAGAAAGGGGAGAGCTATGCGCAGTTCGCGGATCGGTTGTCCACAATGCTAGATAAGTGGGTTAGCCAGTCAGCCACGGCTAAGACATATGATGGACTGACAGAACTGTTAGTATGGGAACAGCTACGGGAAACCATGACCCCCGAGCTGAGGACATTCTCAGTAGAGCAGGGCGCGGAAAGACTGGAAGATCTGGTCAAGGTCGCAGATAGGTACGTGGCCGCCCACGGAGAAGCCAAGAGCTTCAGGCGAGACCTAAAGCCTAACGGGAAAGAGGCACAGAAACGAAGCCCTCACCGGGAAGAGCGCACCGCGAATAAGCCAAATCACCCCAGACCTGGGCAAAATAACAGACCCAACACGGAATTCGGGAAAAGAGGTCCCGCAGAACATAAACGGTATTGTTCGTTCTGCAACAGAAATAATCGCTCCACCGCAGAATGTTTCAAGTTGGCCGCACAACGTAGGGAAGTGCGCGAAAGCCGGCCAGCGCACAGAGTTCTAACTCAAAGCAGCGGTAACAAGCCACACCCCTTCGAAGATCACCCATCGGTGACAGACACGGTCAAGATCAACGGAAAAGAAGCGAACTGTCTGTATGACACAGGTCTATCAGACGACGCGATAGTTAGCGAATCTCATATCGCGCGCGGACTTGACGGACAAGACAGTCGAACAGTCCCTTCAATAATGGTACAGGATGCAGTCAATATAAAAATTTCAAAAATAAAAATTCGATTTTATTTCCGTCTTCTAATAGCGATCTCCCTGCCTTTACACCACCTGTTTGAGTGATAGATGTGTATTTGGTGTGTATGAGGGTGGATGAGACAGGTGAGCGTGTATGTTGGTATAGATTGCCGCGCTTTGAGCCTGATTGATTTGGGGAAAGGCGCGTATATAGCATCCTGTATTATTATTATTATTATTATTATTATTATTATTATTATTATTATTATTATTATTATTATTATTATTATTATTATTAACTACAAGGAGCAGACTTGACGAAATCGACGACTACTTGCCCAATAGCTTGGATAGAAGTAGAGAGTAGGTACGTCACAGGACGAATCCAAGCAGCTGTTTTACAGAAACCCCTGTATGATCTAGTGCTAGGATGTAGGTATGTGTTCTTAGGCACGTCCCTAAAACTGTAGAGATAGCTGCAGTGCAAACCAGGGCCCAAGCTAAAACCCAACCACCCCAGCCCGAGTTAGCCCCGAATCCAGGACTCGAAGAGATCAAAACAGCACAGAAAGCGGACACCTCGATAGCGAAGTGCTTCCAGAAGCTACCCAAGGCGCATACACCCCCGCACAAAGGAGACTTCTACATGGAAGAGGGAGTTTTACATCGACAAGGAGATGGAGATCACACCCAACTAGTACTACCAGCCACCCTTCGAGCACAAGTACTAGAATTAGGCCACAGCATGCCACTCAGCGGACACGTGGGAATTGGAGCCACAGTACAGAGAATCAGCGCACACTACTATTGGCCAGGAATAACGGAGGATGTCAAGCGCTACGTGAAATCTTGTCACGAATGTCAACGATATTCCCGGCGACATCACACCATACCAGTTACCTTAGGACCATCAGTAGTAGTCGGCGTGCCATTCCAGCAAGTCTCAGTAGACATAGTAGGACCACTGCCCATGCCGAAGAAGCGGAACAGATTTCTACTCACACTCGTCGACGCCTGTACGATGTGGTGCGAAGCAGTCCCGTTGCCAGCGATCGACACAAGGAAGATTGCAGATGCACTCAACGCCATCTTTACCAGAGTCGGATTCCCGGACAGCACTAGAGACGGACAACGGATCTCAGTTCACCGGCCGCCTGATGCAAGACGTGTTCGCGTTTTTAGAGTTTTATAGAGTTTTATTTCAAGACACATGATTTTAACAATCTAAACAACGAAAGGCTATACGCCCAGGGGGCTTTTTAGCCAAAAGGGGGGGGGGGTGGGGGGATATGGGGGGATTGGGAAAATACATGAAACAAGCATGAATGGCAATATAAAACAATTTTCATGTTATAAAAACAACAACCAACAAAAGGACACAAAGAAAGGTATACAAAGTTTACACTTCCAGTGTGTAACTCAATATTCCAAAATCCCTTAGTTTCTCCAATAAGTAGGCCTACAGTAATACCCATAGTTAAATAAATAATCACCTTCTCATTTCATTATCGTTTACGCTAAAAATAAACTGTAACATTCTTAATTCATTATTTATCAACAGACAAACAAACAAAAAACAACACTTTTTATGAGTAGTGCGATCATGACATAATCGAGAAAAGAACGACGAAACCAGGAAGAAAAATCTGATCTGCTGAAAAATGCACTTGATAGGTCAAACAACAACAAGAAAAAAATAATGCATTATTTAAATAATGAAAAAACAATGTTAATATAGCGGCTCAAAAACAATAACCTTTTCTTTGACTTAGAGTTCATCAGCTGTTGTAATTTAAAGACGTTTGGGTGACGCCAAAATTATTGAGGTAAATAAGAAATTCTATTTTCTTTCAATAAGGAATTTGAACAAGTGAACAGATAGTGGAATTCGTCACCTATTTCATTCAGTTCACAAAAAGGGCACAGCCTTTCTTCCCGTGGCACATTAATATATCTTTGTGACTGGATTGGCAACGTATGGTTGCTAAGTCTGAATTTCAATATATTCTTTCTCATCAAGGGAGATAAGCGGGTTAAGTAATCCTCAAAACAAAAATTCTCTTTAAAAATTCGGTACGTGAGGCAAACGTTACTGTTATACATATTGCTTTTCCATGACTGTAAAAATTGATCTCTTACTCGTTGTTTTACAATCATCTTGAATTGGCTAAGAGAATATCTACAACCATTGGTCCACATATAAGGTAACCCAAGATTATTAAGCACAGAATGTACATAGCTCAACCAGGGTAGTTTATATTCGGAGTTACAATATAAGGCATGACATAGGCGTAACATAAGGACCGATATTTTGGCAGAATTGCTGTAACAATCGACACACAGCCTAAACCAAAAACAGAGTAGTCTGCATTTAGCGTCAAGGGACACAGGAAAGTTTCCAACTTCTCCTAGCACCATGCAAGTTGGTGTAGTGGATTTCACGTTCAGTATAATTTTCAAAAATTTTAACTGTAATCTATCACACCTGTCCATATTTTCAAAAGCCCACACTTCACAGCCATAGAGAAGTATAGGTTTGATACAGCTATCAAACAATTCTACCTGTAGATCTAACGGTACATCAAGTTTTCTACACTTCCTTAGCAACGCAAACAATGCTCTATCAGCTGACACACACTGAGCTTTAATAGCCTTTTGAAATTTATTATTGTAATTAAAAACAGTTCCTAAATATTTATACTCCCAAACAATTTCAACATTTTCCCCGTTGAGCTTAAACACAGGAAGTTTTCTTACTTTACCCCTGGAGAATATCATGATCTGTGTCTTTGTTATATTGATGTACATGCCATATGTAACACAGTAAATTTGTAATGCATCGAGTGCTTTTTGCATTTCGGTGGCCGTTTCGGCTAGGATTACGGTGTCGTCAGCATACAACAACAGAAATAAGTGAACATATTTTTCAACGTCGGAATCAAAATCATTTGCTAGCGTGTGCAGCAACTTTATACCATCAGTATAACGTCCAAGAAAACATTTTAAGTCATTCAGAAAAAGTGAAAATAAAATTGGTGATAAATTTTCTCCTTGCCTTAATCCGGCGTTGCAAGCAAAAAAAGCAGACAGCTGACCATTCTGCGTCCTGACACATGATTTTGCTTTTTCATACATATCCTTTATCACTGTTAGCACTTTCCCACTTATTCCATTCTTAATCAACTTCTCCCACAACAAATTTCTCTGCACTTTATCAAAGGCCTTCCTGTAGTCCACAAATGTACAAAACAGTTTTTTCCTACGTTGTAGGTAAATATCGATTAAACAGTGCAATGCAAACACATGATCAGATGTTGAATTTGCTTTTCTAAACCCTGCTTGTTCATGACCTAGCAAGTCATTATCATCTAAGAAAACATAAATTCTATCGTTGATAATACTAGTAAATAATTTACCCAAGCAGCTGCTGAGAATAGCAATCCCTCGATAATTGTCTACATTCAAGGGATCTCCTTTACCTTTATACAGTGGACATATTACACCAACTGACCAATCATCGGGTATTTTGCCCGTGTTCAGAACAAGGTTAAATAGCATGGTCAAAGTATCAAGTAACTTTGGCGATGAAACCTTTAGGAATTCATTAATGATCGCATCATTTCCGCATGCTTTATTGTTCCTTAGTTTATTTAAACACCTCTTCACCTCATCAGTGCTAATTTCTGCATTTAAGTTATCGCTGATAAGCAGATTAGTATCAAGATCAGGTGGGTCTTGAGGGGGAATAATATCATCATCAGGTATATTACCCAATTCCTCAAAGTGATCAACGAAGATGTCATGAGATTGCATTTTAGCGTTTGACGAAGAGTCTGCATGGGAAGTCTCTTTGAAAAAATTCCAGTATGTTTTGGGGTCTTTAGATTTCAAATTGCGCAGAGTAGTATGCATAAGCCTTCTATGGCGACTAAATTTTATACATACTGTACGTTTGTATTCTTTATGCGCCTGTTTTCTTACATTCTTACTTGTCTCATTATGCATGAATGTGTGCCTGCGTTTAGCATTACGTAGAGCTGTTCGCTTTTTCCTACATTCACTATCGAACCAAGGCAGATTGTGTGTCTTTCTATGGGAGTTACATGTCTTGTTAGCAATATTTGTAGTACGTAGGAGGTTTGTGTTCTTAGCCGCCGTTAACATTATATTAACTATCTCTGATGTAACATTATTAACGTCTATTTGTCTAGTGTCATGTACACTTTGAAGATAATTTGCTAGCTTTAGTGAAACTGTAAGTACCCGTCCGTTGTCAATGTTATCAAGGAAGGAAGCGGCGCTCTCTCTTTTCCACTTAGGTCTAGGAGTTACTGTAGGGGACTGACCATCTAGCGGGAAAGTTTCACTCACAAGAGGTGCATACTCTCTATCTGGAAATGTTATAGTATCCTTAAAAGTCAGTTCCATAAATATAGGGCAATGGACATCAGACAAACATTCATCGAACTCACCAATATAAAATTGCGTTACGTGTGGAAAAATAACAGGGGAGGCAACAATGTAATCTACAACGCTTGCACCCTTACAAGTAGTCTTTCCTATGTCTGAATCTTCACCCGTCCTACCATTTAGGATTAACAAATTCTGGCTGATGCAAAGATCTAGTAGAGAGTTACCCAAATTATTTACATGCCTATCTGATGATACTCGATGTTTCCGGATACCAAAATTATTTATCAACTCTGACGTACTATTTATCAACACATCCACATCCTGCTCATCATCGACATAGTCTTGTATTGTCTCAGTTCTAGCATTAAAATCACCCAACATGATAACGCTATCATTATCCCAATTAATCAAAGTATCCGCTAGTTCTTGAAAAGCCAGTCTATTAGCGTATACGGAGTTTTCAGGCGGGACATATACTGCTACACATAATACCGTTCTGATAGTATTATCAAAGGGTAACAAGAGTTCAAAGAAGATACCTTCGTCAGCAACAGGGTGCTGAACAAAACGGTAGTACTTTAGAAGGTCAGGTTGAATCTTCCCCGACAAGAATTGATGTTCTATAATTGTAATATTGCTTAACAATTCATTCCTTACCAGTAAAGCGACCCCGCCTGACCTCCTCTTAGACAACTTTCTATTTTTTATAAAACATGCGTAACCGTATATATTAATACAATCAAAGTCATCTAGATTAGTTTCTGAAAAACAAATCAAATCCATTCTTGACACAACCTCTTGGAACTCGGGGAATTTCAGCCTAGTTATTAGACCACAGACATTTAGGGAAAGAAAATTCAGGGATGAAAGGTTACAACTAACATTGCCAGATGCCGATGAAAGATTAACGGCGTCCGGACTTACAGAGTTGCTAACATTGCAACTACCCATAGAAACACTGTGATTACTATCACTTGGATGCATATCGCTATGTACTGATACGTTATGGGCATCAGAATTATTTTCATTAATTAAAGTGCTATCTTTTAATCCTTCAAATGGAAATCTATCAACATGTATCATACAATTGTTAACTTCAACAACTTCCTCCAAATCAATATAAGACACGACACTATTATCAACAAAATCGACTCTGTGGGTGTGATAATTACCTGAACAGGCACCTTCTGTAAAATTATCAACATCTTCAAAACCATTAGTAATATTAGCAAGTTCATAATTGTTATCGTCTTCAAGACCATTACTATCATTGGCAACTTCAGTACCAGAGTTCTTTACATCTTCATTAATTACAACAACCTTAGAGTTCAAATCTACATTTGCAACATTATGATGTCTATCATCAACATCTAGTTTAATACTTTTGTTAACATATTCACCAATACATGTAAATAAATCATTGGTTACAGGCGAAAAAATATCATCAGTACAGCCATTATCATTTTCAAGGTCATCTTCAGTTATAACAGCTTTAGAATTCAAAGTGTTAACATCATTATCTATAACATTACTAGTAGATGCATGTTTATTAATATTTACTTCACTACATGATTTCTTCTTAATATCCTTATGTTTACAATCATCACCAGTCGCAATCAATGCCTTACCATGAGATTGTAACAACCTACTATTGACAAAACCCTCAGGCTGGTTAACAACAACACGATTATCAATATCAGACAAGTGCTGTGAACCACATGTAATTTCAACAACACAACCTGTTTCGCTATTTGGCAACATAACAATAAAATCCATGTTATCGTCAGCAGCATCACCATTATCATTGACACAATCATCATCACAACAAGTATCGTAAACATCAGTAATATTATTATTATTAATTACAGGCTGCCTCATTCCAGTATTTTTATTCTTCCTACCATTGTCAATACCATGGTCACAAACCTGTACAGACTGCATTCTATCATAATTTTTAGTCATACTCTTAGTGACATCAATATCAACATCACATTTTACCAAATCTTCAATAGCAACACACTGCATTTTAAAAGCATCCATGAGCTCGAGTTGATACAAGTTCATCACATTCGCACACCACCATACCACCCTGCCAGCAACGGACAAGTACAAAGACTGAATGGAATCCTTCTCACAATCCTCAGGAAAGTCGCCGACGACAATCCAGAAGCGTGGGACACCTACGTGAATGCGGCACTGTTCGCATATAGAGAAACGCCCCATGCAGCCACAGGTTACACCCCGTCAACATTGCTATTCGGCAGACCTCTAGCAGGACCGCTAGAAGCCCTACGCAGAAGTTGGACGGAAGCCAAGATAGACGACACACCCAGAGGTGCCACCAAGTACATCGCAGACCTGCAGAAAACCCTCAAAGCCACGTGGAAGAAAGCTGGTGAAGCACTGAAGAAGGCAAGAGCACGTCAGGCGAAGTACTACAACCGCCACGCGAAGGACAGAGAATTGCAAGTCGGCGATCAAGTGCTACTCTTACTACCAAGTGGAACCAACAAGCTGGACATCGCTTGGAGAGGACCGTACCGGGTGACTGCCAAGAAATCCAAGACAGTCTACCAAGTAGAGGTAAACGGGAGAGCCCGATACCACCACATCAATCGCCTCAAGAAGTACATCGACAGACCCACGACCCCCAGCACTCACACATGGATGGCCATTGCCATCGCGGAGGAAGTTAGGCCTCGGAGCAGTACTGCTACAGCGCGACCCCAAGAATGCAGAGACGCTATTCCTTGTCGCCTACGCCAGCAGAAAATTGAGACCCGCCGAGACCCACTACGCCACGTAGGAGAAAGAATGCCTTGGACTAGTCTGGGCCATACAGAAGTTTCAACTCTACCTGTATGGGACACACTTCACAGTTCAGGTGGACCATCAACCACTATCGTTCCTGGCAGCCTCCAAATCTTTGAACTCTCGCCTGATGAGATGGGCACTCACCCTTCAGGCATACTCATTCCAAATCGAGTACATCCCCGGCAAAGAGAACCACGGAGCCGATTACCTCAGTCGCCATCTCGTGGAGGGCACAGCCGCTGTCGCGCACCCATCACAACTAAGGGCCACAACACCAGAATTCGTCCCCGTCCAGTATACCCCTGTCACTAGTGTCCATAGCTACCTGGCATAGCATTGCAGCGCAGGTAGAGCAAATAAACTAGTTTGTAAATAGGACCCTAGGATAGTGCAGTGTTAAACAAGGCTCTGTAGTAGAAAAAGGTCGAATCCAGTAGTCATCGCCTTTTTTCAGTTGAGGGAGCCTGTCACGAACAGACCTGTTTTACCCTGCCCTATTTACGATTTTGCTTGTTTAATCAGTAAGTCTTAGAAAGTTAATGTAGTATAGAGCAGACGATGAGAGTATACCGAGGTACACACACAGCGAGTTTGACGCAAACAGTGTAGTGACGTCAGCACTGTGTGCGTGGAATCGGAAGGCTTATCCAATAGGACTCAGGTAGAGCGGTTAGAGCCGGTTCTGACTGGGTCAAAACCTAGCTTAGATTGAGTCAGTCCTATGAAATACACCGAAGTGTACACAGCTAGACGAGAGCAGAGAAATATCTCTCCACTCATAGACCAGGAAGCAGGACTTGTGAATCTTAGAATTCAATCAAGTAGCCACGGGCCTGACTTTGTCAAACAGGTAAATGAACATACTTCTGTTTCATCATGATATATTTATATTATTGTTGAAAAATATGTTTGTGGAATTTGCTATGCATAGATTTGAATTGTTAATCCGAATTTGCCTTACCACATGGAGAACACGTGTTAAGCACGACCGGTTTTGACGCCATGTTGTATACCTGACGGAACCACTGTTGTTTAACCTATATGTATGTTTGCAGACCAGTGGCTGTACCTGTAAATGTTTATAATATTATTAATTATGTATGTGTATAATTAGCCACGATTTATATTTATGTATGTATAGGAAATTAGAGTTGAGATTCCTGTGGACCACTGACTTAGCAGAATGTTCGTCGCTTATGTATAGAGATGTGGAGCTATCACTGAGGGCTACTTTGGCTTTCAGTGAGACGCTCTGCACTGACCTATTATTCAGGATTGTGGAATTTCGTCTCATATGTTACAGACGAGCAGGCGAGATATAGGGTGGGCCCAACCAGACAACCTTCCAAAAGAAGCAGTAACTGAAGTTGGCTGCTGAGGCCTCTACAGCATCGCGCGTAGAGAGCACACCGGTCAAACACCCTCCATGACAACACATGGTGTCAAGGAACCAGACTACACACCACCCTTGAGTTAAATGCCAAGGGAACAGTGCAATAAAACTGATAGCAAAAGGACCACAGTAGTCCACTCTTCATGAACGTTAGTAGCCAGTGCCCTAGGATGATAACATAGCTGCCTAGAGTATCAGCAACCGAATCATTCACAGTGACTATTTAACTGTTAAGGTAGATTAGTACATCGAAGATCTTGTATAGAGTAGAAGAAATAAATGTGTGATGTTTATTGTTATCAAGTGGCTGGACTACATATGATTCATAGCCGTGTGAAAGCTAGTGTGACAGTGATCTTTTACCATTTTTCTATCTATTTTTTGTACCCCAGCCTTAACACAGACCGAGCTAAACAAATAAATGTATTAAAGTAATTCATCGGGTGACAAACTAGCGGTCCCCATCGAATAGACGTGAGGGTTACAGCAATCCTTTGTGCAGAGCCCAGCAACAACAAAACCCCACGTTACAATCATCATCATCATCATCATCATCATCATCACATCATCATCATCATCATCACCTCTGTCATCATCTCTGTCGTCGTCATCATCATCAAAGTAGAGAGTGGGCGTTGAGAGTAGTGTGGATTACACATGAATTGAATGTTTTATAGGAAAACAACCCGGCCTGGAGATTTACAACTTGTGTTCAATATTCAGTAACATAGCACTGGTCATAAATCAAGCACATAATTGGTATTAGTATCGGGGAGCAGTGTTATTATTTACGAGTGTAGAGAAACATGACTAGTTCCTATGGCTGTAAACTTCATCTGACATTGTCAATATAGCTAATAAGGCGATAATATAATACTTAACACCGCATTCAAACAATTACGCCTTCCTTGTTGATTTGTGTGGCCTACAGTTTACGAGCACTGATGCACAATAATTTGGTTAAGAACATGGAATAAAGCTAATATAAGAATATAATTGTAAACAACTGTTTATCTACTGTACAGACTGTTAGCGCAAATATACCGGTGTAGAATGAATAGTATAGTCACACACACAAACACGCACATCCACACACACCCACTTTTAATACACGCATACACACTTAAATACACATTAACACGCATATACATAATAAATGCATTCACACAAATTCACACACACGTGCATACATACATACATACATACATACATACATACATACATACATACATACATAAACATACACACCCACACCATCCTATCCTATACTCTAACTCGGAGGTCGTTTAACCAGCGTACTCCATCTTTCCCTGTCTTCAGCAACCCTGATTGTTTCGCTCAGTGTCAAACCAGTCCAGTCTCGAATGTTGTCCTCCCACCTCCTTTTCGGGCTCCCTCTTCTTCTACCTCATTGCACTGCGCCTTGCAGGATGGTCTTTGCAAGACCTGATGATCTGGTGATGTGGCCATACTGGAGTTTACGTTTTTTCACCACTGTGAGCAGGTCATCGTGTTGTCCAATGGCTTGTGTGATGGTCTTGTCGGACTTCGACGTTGGTGATGTGCTGGGTATAGGAAATTCCCAGAAGTCTTCTGTAGCACCAGTCCTCATCTCCATGCTTTGTATTCTTCGTTGAAGATCTACTGTGAGGGTCCATGTTTCGCAAGCATATAGGAAGATGGGGATGACAAGGGAGCGCAGCAGCCTTACCTTGGAATGTAGACTGATGGTACTGTCTTTCCAAACTGGCTTCAACCTCGCCAGGGCAGCAATTGTTTGTGCGATCCTGGAGAGGACTTTCTGTCGGGACTCATTGTCTGATACAATGGCTGCTAAATATGTGAAGCCATAAACTGTGTTGAGGGATTGACCTTGGACTTTGATGTCCGTGTTGATGCCATTGGTGTTGTTGGTCATCATTTTGGTCTTTTCTGCACTTATTTTCATTCCATAGGCTCTGGAGGGGGTGTCAAGCATCTGTACCAGCTGTACAAGTTCTTGTTCCTCTCCAACCAATCCATCAATGTCATCCGCAAAACTGAGGTTGGAGATTGCTCTTCCCCTATGCTGACTGTGCCTTTGTGGTCTGCAAGGGCATCTGACATGATGCGTTCTAGAAAGATGTTGAAGAGTGTTGGAGAAAGTAGGCATCCCTGACGCACACCGATTGTTGTTCTGAACCAGTTCCCGAAGGCGCTGTTGTGGAAGACTGCACTGGTAGCCTTGTCATACAGGCTTTTGATGACTTCAATAATTTTAGGGCTGATGTTGTACACTCTCATGGTCGCCCACAGAGCTGCATGCCAGACTCGGTCAAACGCCCTTTTGAAGTCTACGAACACATGATATAGATGTTGATGGTTCTGTAGGTATTTCTCCCAGATTAATCTGAAGTTGAAAATCTGTTGAGAGGTACTTCGCCCTGCCCTGAATCCAGCTTGCTCTTCAGCTATGATTTATTCAGCTTGGGGTTTCAACCTGTTGAATATTCAGATTCAGATTCAGATTCAATAGTTTATTACAAGAAGAAAATGATTTTAGCATTAATTTGCTAGTCTTACAATCAGTCCTTCTTTCAATCACTCACACATTTACTGTAATCATTCATCCGCATTCATGTAAAGACAAACATTGATTTGAAATAAACAAGCTAACTTCATAACAATGAAACTAACAATACTAAATATAACATATTTAACTGGAACCATTTAATTTAATAAATAGAGAGAGAAAGACGGACTGAGTGGGAAGAGAGGGGGGGGAATGAAAAAAGGAAAATCAAGTGATACATGCTAGAATGTATGATTTTTAAAATTATTAAGAAATATGTTGTAAATCTTGTACTTGAAGCTGTTTAACGATGTGCATTTTTTTAGTTCTAAAGGAAGAGTGTTCCATAACAGGGGACCTTTAAAAGAGAAGCTAGATTTAAAAATGTCAATTCGTGGTTTTGGAAGTCGGTAGTTTTCAGAATGGTATTGTGTAGGAAATGACATTAGTTGATCACGTAAGTAAGAAGGCGCTATATTATTTTTTACTTTAAACATCTGTATGGCTAAATTATACTTGAATTGTGTTTGTAAAGGCAGTATTTTAAGATCTGTTAATTTTTCATCTGTTGTTAATTCTCGATTATCTGAGATTAATCTAACCCCACGTCTATGCAGATGATTTAGTCTTTTTAGTTGATTTGCTGAAGCATTAGACCATACCACAGAGGCATAGTTGATATGTGATAGACAATGGGCTTGGAAGAAAATTTTTCTGGCAGAAGATTCAATGTAAGGTTTTAGTTTAGCAAGAAGAAAGAGATTTTTGGATAACTTCTTACATATATTATTTATATGGGAGTGCCATGTAAAATCTTGATCAATAATTATACCTAATACTTTGTGCTCTGAAACTTGTTCAATCTGTGAACCATTAATATTCAGATTTAATTTTAAAGGTTCATGCTGTCGCTTTTGCCGTGATGTGAGGACCATGCTTTTAGATTTTTGTGGATGAAGAATCATACGATTATGGCTGCACCAATCCGTTATTTCTTGTATACTCTTCTGTAAAGATGTTTGTATTTTATTTACAGATTTACCAGAGCAGTGCAAAGAGCCATCATCGGCAAACAGGTCACAACTTGTATCTTTGCTAGTAATATGGAGTGGTAGATCATTTATATAAATGCAAAATAGTAAAGGACCTAAAACTGAGCCTTGGGGTACACCACATGAAATGGTACCTGGAGAAGAATATCTTCCATTAACATATACACGTTGGATTCTTTGTGATAGGTATGATTGGAAAAGATTGACGACATTGGGATTTTTGAGGTAGGTAGAAAGTTTTTGCAAGAGAATGGAATGATTGACTAGATCAAAAGCTTTTTTTAGGTCCATGAATATGGCTCCTGTAATATTACCATAATTCATTGCATTGAGCCACTTGTCACATAGCCTGATCAGAGCAGTTTGGCAAGAATGATGGGTGCGAAAACCTGACTGATACCTATGAAGGAGAAGATGATTTTCAAGAAAAGCAAATATGTGTTTGTGTAAGTGTCTTTCAATGGGCTTAGATAAGACATTTAATAATGATATAGGTCGAAAATTGTTTGGGTTTGTGTGATCTTGTGTTTTGGGGAGAGGAATAATTTTTGCACATTTTAATTCATCAGGGAATGTTTCCTTTACTATGCTTAAATTGTAGATGTAGGTTAAGGGTAAAGCGATGTAAGGAAGAGCAAGTTTTAACAAAAATGAGTTAATGTTATCTGTACCCGAAGATTTTTTGTTAGGTAGATCAGTGACATATTGTATTACATCTTGAAGTGTCATAAGTGGAAGAATGAATGATTCTTCTGTACCAATTCTTTCATTACAAAACAATGTTAAATTAGATGGCACCGAATAATCACAATTTACTGAAACTGAGCCCTGTAGAAGTGACGTAGCTACAGACAAGAAGTGATTGTTAAAATCATCTGCAGAACAGTGTGCATTATTGACCGTCGGCCTTTTATTCTTGTTAGTAATTTCATTCATAACTTTCCAAATAGAAGCTATGTTAGAATCATTGCGAATAATTTTTTCAAAGTATGATTTTTTTGCAGCTCTTACCATTGTTAGAACTTTATTTCTTTGTTTTTTGAAGTCATTAAACTGTTTATTTTTTTTAAAATAATCTCTTAGTTTCATTGCCGCCATTATGTCTGAAGTGATCCACTTTGGAACAGAACGTTGCCGAACTCTTTTTTTCCGAAGGGGCGCATGAAGGTTAACAACAAACAGAAATTTTTCATACCAAACCTTCAATGCTATATTAGGATCATTTTGCCTATATAGATCGTCAAAGCTGACGAAACTTAAATCATGAAGAAAATTATCTGTGTTGAAATTTTTAAAAGACCGATATATCATTTTTTTATGTCCGTACGTACCTTCTGTAGGTAATTTGCATAACCATGTACAACTAATAACACTATGATCACTTATGCATGCAGAGTTCAGTTCAGCGTTTACAATGTTTTGCTCAGCGTTTGTGTAAATGTGGTCTATGAGTGTAGAGGTGCGTGCTGTAACTCTTGTTGGCGTAGTTATTAGCTGGGAAAGACCAAAGAGAGAACAGGTTGAATCCCAAAATGGTTGATGTTTTAAGAGGTTAATATTAAAATCGCCAAGTAAGAGCACATTGGTATTTTTGGTAGTAACTTTATCCATCATTTTAATGAACTCATCATACCACTCTGTTGGTGACTTAGGATTTCTGTAAATAAAACCAATTATTAAAGGATGAGCTGGAGTTGGTTTACATTCAATCCACATGCATTCGATGTTTAATAATTCAAGATCATGGCGTCTAACTATATACGGTGTAAGACTATTATGTATATAAATTGCCATGCCTGTTTCACCACTTAGTTTTGAGTCTTTTCTGATCATGGAATAATTTGCAATTGATAATAAATTGTCAGAATGTACATCTTTGAGTCTAGTTTCACTGATACCAAGAATATGAATGCTTGGTGAGCTAGTAAGAATTAGATTTATATCATGTATTTTATTAAATATATGGTTTATGTTTATGTGTCCTATTCGTATGTTGTTTGAATGTGATGCACGTGAAGAAAGTGTGCTCATGATGAATTAATAGATGACGAGAGCGAGCAAAGATAATACTAAAGAGAATCAATGGTTATTTAAGTGTGATAAATATTTTAAAGTGAGTGGAGTAGAGGTGGGGCAGGAGGAACAACCGCAGGCAGGAAAATTATTAATTCTCGTAAAGACTGTCACACTGCAATGCAAATTAAATCGTCACAACAGTGATAATAAAATATCGACGTTCAGTCAAGTGTAATAGAATTTAGTCTGCCCACTTATTTTCAATGCTCAGCTGCTGTGGTAATATTAACCACAAGTACTGTAAATATAACAGTATGTGGAAGACACAATTACACCAAGCACATAAAAGTAATGAAAACACAACAGTATGTGGAAGACAAAATTATACCAATTGTATCTGAAGTATCGTTCATAAGTTCACAAGACGTAAAGGGTGTCTACGGCAAAGATAAGCCTATATAGATGTCAAATAGCTAACGATGACTCACATTAGTTCTGAAAGCACTTTCTGTAGAAAACAGAAAACTTTAAAAAGACTGCAAGCCATAATGCGGTTTGGTGAACAGAATAACACACACACACACACACACACACACACACACACACACACACACACACACACACACACACACACCATGTTTGCATCTCGGTACGCAATGTTACTTAGTGGATTTGCACTTCGATTATAGCAAACTGACAACTTTGCCAACTTCCAAAGCATATTCGAATCAGTTTATATCAAATACTGGAGCAAAGAAGCAATGACTGAACCAATATCAGCTCTCGTTGCCATAGGATGAATACCAGGAAACCCTGTGCCATTCGCAGTGTTCATTGTTTCTGTTGTTACAGGGGTCTGGTTGTAAACTTGATGGGGAGAGTGGGTACAATGCTCCTGACCCTCATTGAAACCAGTAAGTGGAGACTCGGTGAGAGCAGCTGAAGAAACAGCGGAGCTTGGAAATATCTGAAGGTCTGGATTCCTTGATGTTTCAGGACGTAGTTGTTGAGGCGAAGGCACTTGTGCATGTGGAGACGACAGTTGTTGTAGGCCCACCTGGGATTGTGTGTCATTTTGGGGTTGTTCTTGTGGCATTGAAGCATAGTGATCATTGTGATTCATTTGTTGATTCTGTCGCTGTAAATGATGAAGATGATACTGCTGGTGTACAGCCTGATCATTGTAGCAGTGTTGCTGTAGTCGTTGTTGTTGGTGGTGATGCTGCTGTTGTTGTTGCTGGTTTGACGAGCGCATTGTAGGAAACAAGTCATCTGAATGAAAACCATTTTCATTTTTTTGTTGAGTGACACTGGGATACTTAATATTTCTAGCCAAGGCAAGTGCACCTTTGAAGCTTGGATTAAACGAGTCTTGATACAGTGCTTGACGAGGGCGGTTGTTTTGGGTAAAGAAGGTGGTGTAATTTTCAATGTAAGTTGCTCCACACGCACCACAGGCACTTTGCAGATGAGTGTTGGATGTGCGCACTGAGGCGTTCATGGAATGAATTCCTTTCACTGGAATGATGGACGACATGTAGATCTCAGCAGATGGGAAGACACGTCGGAGTGCAGACAGAAGTTGAGACCATTGTTTAAAGGTGATAGTTGCCTCTTTGCAGTCGTTAAAACCCACATGTACAACGACTCTAGCAATGTGAGCAACAGAGGGCAAAGAGAGCAGCCAACGCGTCAGGTCTTTCCCTTTGAGACCGGGGATGCATATTTTTTGTACTCCGCTGAATTGTCCAGTGTTCATTTTTGCCGGATGAAGTTTTGTAATATTTGAATCACCCAGTAGAAGGTAGTTTGTCGGAAAGTCATTAATACAAACGTGACCTAATTCCTGGAAGGGCGTATTCTTATTTGAATGAGTTGCCCTTTTGTCGTGTTTTCCAGTATGAACTGGAATGTGAGCCCCATCATTGATATCATTTTCGCCGAGAATGGCGAATGAATTTTGTGTGACAACATTATAGCTAATGTTAGATGGTGGTGGTAAGTGGTCACTTGTAGCTGAGGTATCATTACTTTTTTCTGAGGTTGCAGATGATTGTGAGTTGTTCAGCAAAGAATTGTGGATGAGAACTGAAGCTTTGTTATCGCGATGCTTTTTCTGCTGACTGACACGTTGAGCAGCAATTGTTGCATATGAGTATTTTGGAGCAGCAGAAGAGTGAGCATTTTCTGGCATGTGGTCATTTGTATTCTTCTGAAGAACTTGTTGCATGATTGGAGTGTTAGCTGTTGAAAACATGTTACGTTGTTCAGAAGCAAGGCCTTGATTTTGACACGTTAATTCCAGTTGGAATTTCGAAATGAGGTCATGTTGACTGTCAACTTTGCATTGTAGCTCATGCATGTGACTCTTCAGTTCTGTGATGATCTTTTTTTGGTCTCCAATGGCGGACAACAGCTTATTTTTTTCATTCAGAACTTTTGCAAGTGTTGCTTTACAATCATCCAGTTCTTCTGCAAGTACCTCAGATCTTTGAGAAATATGTACTTTAATTTCATTCTTAATCTGAGATTTGAGAGTTTCTAACTCGCACTGCATAATGTCTTTCAGTTCATCTTTTATTTCTTGCTCATGTAAGATGTTCTGTACAATTTCTTGCACATGAGTTGATAAATGTCTATTGCCAAGCAGACCAGACAGACTGGTCATTTTACCTGAGTTTGAAATGCAAGCCATTGACGATCTGTATTTGTTAAAGAAACGATAGGAAAGACGCCTTTGTGGCCTTTTGGAGTTGCATTTTGTCGAAGAGTCTATGTGAGGGGACGATTGCAATGATGAGTCAGATATACAAGTCTTAGGATGAGATTCTTCTTGCTTTTCTTCTTCTGTTACATTTTGGCTCAGCTCTGCATCGACCTGTTTTAGTAGACAATCAACGTCAGAATCGTCCTGATCCAGATCATCAATGTCAATTTCTTCTGTATTATCGTTATGAGCTTCACTGTGATCAATCGGTGATTGTTCTTCATGTTGTTCATAAATAATGGGGTCTGAAACACCTGCTTCCGACATTGCTCTTCTTGCTTCCAGCAGGGATTTGTAACCTTGATATTTAGCCTTGGGAAACCCTAAAACAGCTTTTGCTGCATACGGCCATTGTGTGTAAATTCCCACTTGTCGACCTTCACTTACGGCGTACCATTTATTGCATTTTTTGGGCTTTACTTTGATCATGATGAAATGATGAAAGTTTTAACTAAACGTACAGCAAAGCCACATTAGGCTTAAGGGGGCGAGAGCTATTATACATCAGAATATAATTTCCAAGGTATAACTCTGTTTAAAAGAAAAGAAAAAAAAAGAAAAATGAAAAAAAGAAAAATGAAAATAAAATAAAAGCAAATCTTATTAGGAGACAATTTTTACCGTTGTACGTTGTAATGATTATTTTCAGGAGGACCTTGTTGGGATGACTGATGAGGCTGATGGTGCGATAATTTTCAAATTCCTGAAGGTTACCTGTTTTGGGAAGAGTGATGACAAGCGACTGGGTCCATGGTGTAGGCCACTCCCCACTCTGCCAGATCTTGTTACAGATAATGGTGTAGTGGGGCCGGGTAGCTCAGTTGGTAAGAGCGTCTTGCTAGTAACCGAAAGGTCGCTGGTTCGAATCCCGGATTGGTCAACGTGTGATCATATTATTTTCCCCTTTACCAACAACTGGCCCGCTGGTGTCAGTATAAATCGGTCCAGTAGTCACCTATATGCGAAAGTGTCGTGTGACTATAATCTACAAACAACAACAACAGATAATGGTGAGTGCGTCGATCATCGCTTTTCCTCCTGCTTGAAACAGTTCTGCGGGAATATTGTCCACTCCCGCTGACTTCCCTTTCTTCAGCGATTGCATTGCTGCCTCAACTTCTTCTAGGAGAATTGGGAGGATTTCTTCTTCTTCTCTGTTCTCTGGACATGCTAGAACTGATGGGTCTCCGTTTGGTTTGTGGTTGTAAATGTCAGAACAGTACTCTGTCCATCTGTCTAAGACTTCTTGTTCTTCTGTAAGGCATATGTCAGACTTGCTTTGGATCGTGGAGACCTTGAGATGTTTAACATTAATTTTGTCAGCCGCTTCTCAGTCTGGTAAGCCTTCTTGCTGTTGTTCTTGTTCAGACTGTTCTCTATTTCCTGGCATTGATCTTCTATTCAGTTCTCCTTTGCTGTGCGCATGCCTTTTCGGATTTCACTGTTGATTTTCCGGCAGGCATCAGGTCCCTGTGAGGTGTTCTTTTCCTTTTTTATCTCTCTTCTTCTATCACACAGGGGTTAACCCTAACCCTAACACCCCACACGAACATAACCATGTAAAAGCGCCGTTGTACGTTGTAATGATTTAATGTTTAATGTGTCCATTTGTTGAAACTAACCATAACGTAAAACATAACTCTAACCCAAATCCTAGTCATTACCTTAACGCTAAACCTAACACTGCCTTAACCCTAACGGAACACTGTTTTGACGTCAAAACAACGGGGCCGTCAAACGAACGTAGGTAGAGTATAAAGAGTGTGTAATAATAACGACGTTTATTTCGCAACACACTCACACACACACACACACACACATGCGCACAGCATGCGCACACAGAACACACACACGCACACAGTACACACACGCACACCCCACACATACGCACACCAGTACACACACATACACTCATACCGCCACATACAGGTACATAATTTCAGAGAGAGAGAGAGAGATAGAGAGAGAGAGAGAGAGAGAGAGAGAGAGAGAGAGAGACAGAGAGAGAGAGAGAGAGAGACAGAGAGAGAGACTTCAGACTTCAGAACTTTATTTTAAAAGGTTAAGATTTTAGGCACAAATGAGCCTATTCTTACAATCAGACCTTTTATAATAAGATAAAGATAGCTATTCCATTATAAAATAAAATTAAAAAAAAACTAAATAAAAAATATAAAAAAACACTTTTATTACAACAAATACAAAAAGACAAAAGTCCAACCACCATTACTGCTACAACTATATATACCACCACCACTCTTATGATAAACGACTAGAAACATTAAAAGCAAATCTTATTAGGAGACAATAACAATGAAACAATCTTAAGAGGTTCAATTAGTTAAAAGCAAAGTACACAAGAACAAAAAATTTACATATTTAGGAAACAAATTAATCAATATGAAGCAATACATTTGATTTTTACATGCACACTTATGATATACATTATAACATGAATTTTACATTTGCAATTATGATACAGTTTATATTACAAACTAATTTTTTTAAATAACATTTAATTTATACGTTATGAAAATTAAGGCTGTGACATAATTATTAACTTAGCATTAATAATATTGGTTTTATTTTATCTGATTGAATAAATGGTAGCGTAATTTTGTTTTGAAACTGCCAACTGTTGTCTGTTGTTGGATTTGTGTTGGGAGGAGGTTCCAGATTGAAGGTCCAGAAAAGGGAGAGAGAGAGAACATGCTTTTGTATGCAGGGAAATAAATAATGTATATTGGATAATTAGTTTCAACGTTTGTGAAGAGAAATACTGTATACATGAAAAGTTAGAATAAATTTGCAAGCGTTGTAAAAAGAAGTAACATATAGATGAAAACGATTTTGTCAATGATTAAGAGAAGATCCATAATATTTATAAATGGAATTTGGTCATTTGCTTTCAACGGTTGTAAAGGGAAATAATTCATACATTATATAGTTTCCAATTATAATAAATGGAAATAATTTGGAAAATTTCGTTCATTTCAATTATGCTAAAGGGAGGTAATTTATGAATAAGCTTGATAATGGATAGAACTGAGAAGGGTGGTTACGTGCACTAGGATGATAAAGGGAGGCAATTTATGAATAAGCTTGATAATGGATAGATCGCAGAATGGTGGTTACGTGCACTAGGATGCAGGAGAGTATGTGGGTGTTTTCCTATGTTGCTTGGTTATAATCTACTGTTGTGTATGTCTTGGTGTACTGGTACTGGCATCTCCACCAGCGTTGTCATCCTTGTTGTGTGTGTCGTGGCGTGGGGGTTGACCATTACGACACCGGAGTCCTCTGGACAACCTGGCATCTCAACTGACCTGAGCATATGAGGGAACCACGCCTGTAACCGAAATGTTCTGTTTGTCATTCCCTCGTAAATTTGCTCAAGAAAATCAACTGTCAAGGAACATGTCAGTTGCCCTTTGAACAAAGCCACATACTACTACTACTACTACTACTACTACTACTACTACTACTACTACTACTACTACTACTACTACTACTACTACTTACTAATAATAATAATAATAATAATAATAATAATAATAATAATAATAATAATAATAATATTAATAATAATATTAATAATAATAATGTACTTATTTAGCGCTTTTGCCTAAAGAACAATATCAGTTCAAACTACTCACGCTTTCATTGTAAACATCCGGCTTCATACAAAATAAAATCAGACACTTGCTATCGAATAAGAGACGAGGGAGGGAGGGAGAGATGATGGGAGAGCTAAGGAGGGGTGATGGGGTAGGTGGTGGTGGTGGTCTGAATATAAAAAAACAGGAGGAATGGCGACGATGATGATGGGAGGCAAAATCAGAAACATTTAAGTTAGAAGAGCTGCAAAGAGAGAGAGCACGAGAGTTCCAAACTAAAAAGGCCAAGAATTGCGAAAAATCAACAGCCAGCAGAATAGAGTTTGTGACGGGATATGTGAAGCATGAGGGTATTAGAAGAAGAACGAAGATTTCTAGAGGGCTTAGATAATTGAATGTTAATAATAATAATAATAATAATAATAATAATAATAATAATAATAATAATAATAATAATAATAATAATAATAATAATAATAATAATAATAATAATAATATTAATAATATTAATAATATTAATAATAATAATAATGAATAACATTTATATAGCGCAAAACTCACAGAGACTCAATGCGCATCCACACGCATTCACTCACAATGTACAAAAGGATTACATGCATGTATGGAGGTACATCTACCAACAACGAAACACAAATATTGTTATGTTACACATAAGACTCCCTATAAGATAAAAGACATGTATACATACATGTATGTATGGGGTGTAACGGATGGATATTTAGTGTGGGTGCTTGTTTACAATATCTGAGTGCATGCAAAATATATTTGACTCCTAGAACGTAATAAGCGTGCATGCAAGTTCTCTGTTTACTGTCACACCCGCAAACGTACACTCTTTCCAATACAGGCAAACACCAACACCAAAATATACGTTCCACGTTCTCTAACTTTATATAAACAAACAACAATAATTCTTATCAATCTTTCACTCCCATCCTTTCATACATAGATTCTAACACAGTTAACCCCAACGCATGTCTTCCTCAACACCAGCTTCACATAAGCTTGACGAAGTCGAACCTAAATGCTCGAGATGGATAAACGAAGCCCGGCATCGCTTGTCCGTGGCTAATTCAAATACGCAAAACAACAGTACGTTGTTAGTCGTGAGAGGAAGTGTTTCACACAAGCTGGCGTCAAGATGCCAGTAACTTTGCGGCCAGAGATGTATGCAAATGCTGTCGTCGAGGAGGAGCGCTTTTAGCCCCAGTCCACCCGACCTTGAAATCGTAGTCTTTGGTCAGTGAAGGAAAAGGGCTGACCCGATCCGACGCCTCACGGATCGCTTTATCCCCGTTGTACGGGTCACTGCCGTGTCCAGGCATATGGAGCCACGCTCGCTCCCAGGTAGGCAGCTGTACAATAAATATACGCAAACGTCAACTCTCTGACCTTTATAATTTCATTATTCTTCTTTTGTTTCAACCTTGCTGACCTCCCTTTGTTTATTCACTTTTCCACTTCCGTTTCGTATGCGATCATCACTTTCCTTCCTCCACCACTATTAATCATATCCAGGTAATTACTTCATGAATGAAAATTACTATCAAACATGCTCACGCCTTTCATTCATATTTCAATATCTACTACTCTATACTATTGCCCCATGTAATTAACAATATTATTACATCAATGAAAATTCAATATTCCATCTTAGTGGAAAACAGCTCACCACCTTTTAATACAACAAATGCTATACAAAAATATTCTTATTATTTATTTATTTATTTATTTATTTATTTTATTTAATCGTTCTTATATAGCGCTTTTCCAGCCCAAGAGCTGCTCAAGGCGCTGGCCGATACAGGATCTAACTCAAGCCGCCCGAGACGCCCACCCGCAGCCTTTGGGCAGCCTTTGGGCGCATGGTCTGACGCCCGGACAACTGAGCACAATCCTGGGCAGCCAGGGATGGGGGAGAAGGACCGAGGTGCATGCTGGATGTGTTCTTGTCACCGGCACTCACCCGTCTGGGACATGAGCGTCAGGATCTTTAAAGTCCGTTATGATGGAATATATGCGACACAGACTAGTCCTCGGTTTATACTCTCATCCGAAGGAGTAGGAAAACAGGAGTAAAGTGTCTTTCCCAGGGAGAAAACAGGAGTAAAGTGTCTTTCCCAGGGACACAACACAATGGCCCGGCCAGGGCTCGAACCCGGGACCTTCCGATCCGCAAGCCGAAGCACTACCATTAGACCACAGTGCCTTTCACACTTATGAAAAACATTGGTGAAACAGTTTAACACACCACTACATATAGTGACCTTTATTTACCATCTTCACTAATTTAGGCCAATCACTTTGCGCAAAATAATCACATCATCATCTCCGCCATCATCTCTGTCGTCGTCGTCATTCTCATCAAAGTACAGAGTAGGCGTTGTGGATTACTCCTGGATTGAATGTTATATAGAATAACAACCCGGCTTGGAGATTTACAACTTGTGTTCAATATCCAGTAACATAGCACTGGTGATAAATCAAGCACATAATTGGTATTAGTATCGGGGTGCAGCGTTATTATTTACGAGTGTAGAGAAACATGACTAGTTCCTATGGCTGTAATCTTCATCTAGCATTGGGAATATAGCTAATAAGGCGATAATATATTACTTAACACCACATTCAAACAATTACGCTTTCCTTGTTGATTTTGTAGGCTACAGTTTACGAGCATTGACGTACGATAATTTGGTTAAGTACATAGAATATAGCTAATAAAAAAATATAATTGTGAATAAGTGTTTATCTGCAGACTGTTAGCGCGAAGCTACGGGTGTAGAATGAATAGCATAGTCACACACACACACGCACACACACACACACGCGCGCACACACACATTGATATATACGCATACACACATAAATACACAAATACACATTCACAAACACACATACATAATAAATACATTCACACAAATTCACACACACATTACATGCATACATACATACATACACACACACACACACACACGCACCTAGATTTTCAAGTTTTTGCCAAAGTCAAGGCGTTTCTACAATGTACACACATACACACACATCCACACACACACCTACATGTTTTCTGGTAGTTTTGGCGACTGGTACTTTACACCCCACTTTTGGCGACTCTTTCAAATGAAGAGATATATAAACCAAATAGCACATGTAGCTTACAAATGCATTCATTACAGGGGCGGATCTTTCCATTGTTGAGGGGGTGTGCACAGCTAATGCGAAGTGGCGTAGCCACAAGCACGAGCCTGCGAAGCAGGCGAGTGTACTAAGGAGACCGGGGGCATGCCCCCCAGGAAAAATTGAAAATAATGGTTAAAATCTGTGCAATCTGGTGCATTTTGTGCATTATTTTAAGGACTGAAAATAGTATTGTTTTGTGCTAAAAGTCCTCTTTTAGTCCCACCCCACACACACACACAAACACCCCTCTGCAAACTCTGATGATAAAATTTACAATAGCCGAACATCTTGCTTAAAGGCTTATACAAAGACAGATAAAGTTACTGCAAATAAAACAAGAAATAGCAACTCACATCAGTTTTATTCAAAACTGACCTGATGCATGGTCACCAAAAAAAAATTTGGTCTCCAAAAAAAAATAATACTAATAATATTTTGGAGGTACATGAAACTGTGTGGTGAGTGAGAATTAGTAATTTTTTTTCTCTTCTTTCTTCTCCTTTTCTCTCTCCTTTTTTTTTTTTTTTTTTTTTTTTTTACCGCCAGGGGGGTGTGCACGTGCACAAGTGGCACAATAACAAGATCCGCCCCTGCATTAAAACGTTTTTACACAAAAAAGTTAACATTATTGAATATTACAGAAAAAAGTTAAAAACGGGAATTTTAGCACTTCTGACAACTGACTCCCTGTATTTTAGCATTCGGCAAAAGTGTTACAAATACGGTAACTTCATCTGAAACTTTTTGGCGCCAGTTTCAACAAAGAAGATGAGAATAAGTCATGGTGTGGTCATTATATGTGCTAAAAAAACAACTGAAAACTGGCGCCCGACTACTGAAGATTTAAAACATAAATGTTTGTAGTACATCTGAAAACAGCATTTTTAATTGCTGTACATTTGAAGACTCAAAAAATAAACAGACTGAGAAATAATATAAACCAAATTAGATCCGGTTTTAACTCCTTTTTGTGTCAAATATCAGACAATGACTGTCAATCTGGAGACACATGGGCACATTATGAAACTAAGTTTTGATGTCTTCAAAACGTAAAAAAGACAATAAACATTAATTATTATTGTTATTCGTTTCTCATATACCTTACTTTTAAAGCTAAGGTTACTCAATGAGGTGGTTGGCACAGGCAACACATGTATACTTCTTGTTGTGCTTTTGTACGTGAATGTGTATGAATATTAATAGGGGTTTGTCTTGGTTGGTAATGTAACCCCGTCTTTTCAATAGGAAACAACCCAGTTCATTCTTTTTGTGGGGCGTTTTGTTTATTGATGTAGTCATTTTTAGTATCTTGTGCTTTATGTAAAGCTACAACTATTTATTTCCAATATAATATTGATATTAATCCGTTTCAATTGATTCATAATTATTTAATTTGTTTTATCTATTTATTTTCTAAGTAAAGGTACAGAAATATCTTGAGCTGTACTGAGCTTTGAAAAACATAAAAGGAATGTGACTGTTACAGGGCGGGGTGGATTTTTATTTAAACCATATTGAAGATTTGAACTGAGAAATACTGGGCACCTTGCTGTTGTGTTTTGACTGATTGGAGGTATAATGAATAAATATATTGATTTTAGGAACTTACGTTTGTTTGCGGGAAATTTTGTTTGTGGGGGTGGGTGGTGCGGGGTGAGGAACTGTGTGCATGACGCAGGAATTCATCCTTTCTTCTGGTTTTCTATCCCTCTTTTTCTATCTATCTATCTATCTATCTATCTATCTATCTATCTATCTATCTATCTATCTATCTATCTATCTATCTATCTATCTATCTATCTATCTATCTATCTATCTATCTATCTATCTATCTATCTATCTATCTATCTATCTATCTATCTATCTATCTATCTATCTATCTATCTCTCTATCTCTCTCTCTCTATATATATATATATATATATACATATATATATATATATATATATATATATATATATATATATATATATATATATATATATATATATATATATATATATATATATATATATATACATGAACCTCACCTTTTGTGGGGTTTTCTGTCTGGTGTTGGTTTGTGGGGCATTTTTTTATGGGGCTTTATGTATATATATATATAAAAAATGTTGACCTTTGTGGGGCTTTTTATATTAGACCTTTGTGGGGCTTTTTATATTAGAATTGTTTATGAGGCAGATGTATATTGTTGCTAGTTGTGGGGCATTATATGTATAAACCTATTGTGGGGTTTTCTGTCTGGTGTTGGTTTGAGGGGCATTATATATATATGTATTTCAAAATGTAGAGCATTGTGGGGCTTTTTATAATAGAATTGTTTATGAGGCAGATATATAGGCCTACTGTTGCTAGTTGTGGGCCATTATATGTTACATGTTGTGGGCCATATATCTCTCCGTTCCGCTGACGCTGGTCACCTTTCTGTGCCACGCATCAAGCTGGAGACGTATGGTCGTCGTTCTTTCTCTTTTGCTGCTCCTACACTTTGGTTGCCTCAGCCTCTCCGTGACACTCCTACTCTATCTGCATTCAAATCTAGACTTAAAACACATCTTTTCCATGAACACCTCTTGAAATAAATTCCTGCCCACCAGCCGTCCTCAACCTCTTTTGTGGTCATCGTACCTTCATCATCGTCGTCATCATGGTCGTCATCATCATCATCGTCGTCATCAGCCTCATCATATCATCGTCACCGTCGTTGTCATCTTCTTTCTCAGTGTCGTCGTCATCGTCGCTGTTTTCCTCATCTTCGTCGTCGTTGTGGCCCAGGTGTGTTTGGCTGCTTGAGTGTCTGTGCAGGTGTTGTGTTGTGGTGTCTTTTTGTGCTGATCATAGTAGTTGTTCCATGGCGTTTTTAAGCAAATTGCTCGTTTCTGTTTCTGTGTGAAATGCACGTATACTGATAGAGATAGACAATTTTATTGTGCTTTGTATTTTATTGTGTGTGTGTGTGTGTGCGTGGGAGACATTGAGAGAGTGGGTGTGTTTGACTATGTTTTAATACTGTGGTGATAGAGATAGACAATTTTTTATTGTGCTTTGTATTTTATTGTGTGTGTGTCTTTGGGTGTGTGAGTGGGTGTGTTTGACTATGTTTTAATACTGTGGTGATAGAGATAGACAATTTTATTGTGCTTTTGTATTTTATTGTGTGTGTGGTTGTGGTTGTGTGTATGTGTGTGTATGTATGTGTGTGTGTGTATGCGTGGGAGACATAGAGTGAGTGGGTGTGTTTGACTATATTTTAATACTGTGGTGTTTGGTATTGTGTTTGATGCTTTTATTCTTTTATGTTCCTTGATTATTTAGTTAAGGCTGGCTGTAACTGCGCTTTGAGCTTCTCCTGAGGGAAAGGCGTAGAATGTTTAAATGAAATAAATTATTATTAATTATTATTATGTGAATGGGAAAAGGAAGAAAGTAATTTATTGTTGTGTAATTGCAGTGTGAATGAATGTTTCATGCATTTTTTGATCATTGGAAATTAAATATTTCATCTGCTACATTTTTATTCAAATTAATGTGTGTATGTCTCTGCTCTCGATACAATGTAAACTATTAAAGAATGAATGAACGAAGCAGGATTGCATAAATCAATGAAGAAGTGAATGAATGCATAATGAAATCATTCTAAACCCCATCATTAATGTTTTTATTATAATTTATTGTATGGATTAAGGCTGAGTTTATTTATTTATTTTCTTTTTACTTTCTACTTAGTGTCTTCTTATGAATACTTATTCTCTTCCTTAAATGTCCCCCACCAACCCGGTTTGTTTTTCATTTATTATTATGTTGACCCGAATCGGCTGAAAATTTGGCAACGAACTAAACATGAAATGAGTAATCCGATTTTTTTTCAATAACTAAGGTAAAGAAAACTTGAAAAGAAGAAGAAGAAGAAAAAGAAGAAAGGAGAAGAAGAAGGACAGAGAGAGAGAGGGGGAGAGAGGGGGAGAAAGAGAGAGAGAGAGAGAGAGAGAGAGAGAGAGATTTTTTTAAATAAAACTTTTACTGAATGTTTATTTTCACTTTAAACTTTATTACAGCAGATCATTATGCAAAACAAATAATTATGCCAAATATTCTTTTTAGGTAATTGGCATTTACATGGGTTAAATTTTTTTTAAATAAAGGTTAAAATCTGTGACATCTAAGGCATTTTAGGCACAAAATTACTAGCACCTTAGGTATTGAAAAGGGTACTTTCAATGTACATTTTTATGTATTTTGTTTAAGTGCATCTTCCCTATACACCTTTCTCCCTTACCACTCAAGTAAAACAAAAGAAACGATTTTCATGCACAAAAAAACTTGCATTCTTGTAAAGTAAAAAATATATCAAAATATGGCATGGTAAAATGCAACAAAAAATTCACATTTTACCAAATCATTTTCCCCTCGTTTGTTGTAAGTTTTAATTTTATATATGTAACGATTGCTAAATATCTACAGATTGTTGAATAAGATGAGATAAAACATTGGTTATAGGGTAAACCGGACAATAAAATGATTGATTGAATGTAGCGATAAATTGTTTTCAAAACTCCACCCTTTACATTGAACACAAGGAAGATAGTTTTCACGTTTAGCATCTTCTACAGAACTTGGGCGCCTGACCACTGTTAGTTCTCCTCGTCCAATCCGCAGCACCTGTAAACACACACACACACACACACACACACACACCACACACACACAATTTAAAAATAAGAAAATTAGTATTGCACTTGGATGCAAACCACCCAAATTTAGGAAGGGAAAATGGAAAAATGGAAAGAAAATAGAAGAGAGAGAGAGAGAGAGAGAGAGAGAGAGAGAGAATCTTTTTATTCTCAGGGTGAAGAGTAAGCAGGGGTGCTTCTTTACATCTAGCCCTTGCCCCATTTATAAAGGGATACATGAACAATTTACAGTACACGAAAAGTTTTTCAGGACATAAACATACAGAGGAACTGAAGCATTCATTCACATTAAAAAAACAACCCAAGGTAATACTAATAGTACAAGTTTTTGGAATATAACCATACCGATGAACTGAAGCATACATATGAAAAACAATAGCATGACATCATAATTTATCCAAATACATGTCAGTGTCTACAATTCACACACAGACACATTTTAAAGTAAGTGAAGTAAATGATGTAAAATGTGTCCCGACATACGTTTTCCAAAACCTTTGGAGGTAGTTTTTCTGAACAAGAAAAAGTCAAGTTAGACCAGTTTACTTCTATGGCCTTAATGATCTAGTGGAAACAAACCAGACAAACCACAACTGAATAAACACAAAACCCTTAAAGTGTGTCCAGCAGATTCCACTGTTTACAGTCTTTCAGGAAAATTACCAAAATATTATTTCTCAGGAATATTAACAAAATTACCGTCATGTGCCATCACCAACTCCATCACCGACTCCACCTCCGACTCTGATTCTGGGTCGAACTCAAAGTCAAGCCTTTCATCGTCTGAGCAATCAGGAGGCTGAATTTAAAAAAAATAATAATAAAATAAAAATAATAATAATAATAATAATAATAATAATAATAATAATAATAATAATAATATTAATAATAATATTAATAATAATAAAATAAAAATAAAGTATAAACATGCACATTAAAGTTAGACAATAAAGAGTAGCTCTAATTTTTGTCTGCTGGGCGTTAAAACAGGAGAAAATTTGGCATGTAGCAAGTAGTTTTCCTTCACAAGAGTAAGCCAATGTAAATTTAAATGTCATTGCCGTGAACAATTTTTTTTCTTTCTTGGAGATACATGCATCGATTTGCTGGTAATTGCTTTCTTAGCAAGGACAATGTATCCCTATTGATAGATTAGTAAAAAATGGTTATCTGAAAGTTTCTGATTCAGAAGAAGAAGAAGAAGAAGATGAAGAAGATGGTGATGATTATGATGATGAGGAGGTGGAGGAGGAGGAGGAGGAGGGGGAAGAGAAAGCTCCTGCTGCTGACGATGATGATAGAAGAAGAAGAAAAAGATGATGATTATAATGTTGTTGATGATGATGATGATGATGATAAGGAGGAGGAGGAAAAAGAGAAGGAGGAGGAGGAAGATAAAGCTGCTGGTGCTGCTTCTGCTGCTGACGATGGTGATAGAAGAAGAAGAAGAAGAAGAAGAAGAAGAAGAAGAAGAAGAAGAAGAAGAAGAGGAGGGAGGAGAGAGAGAAGGAGTGTGGAAAGTGATGATTTGATGTATGAGAGGAGGATGGATTTAAGAGGAGTAGGAGAAGTGGTGTTTGGGGGGGGGGTATGGTTGAGGAGATTAGGGAGAGAGATATATGGGAGGGAGGAATGTTGGGAATGGGGGTTGAGAATGGGTTAGGGGAGGGTGAGTGGTGTGGAGGAGAGGTAGTGGTAAAATAGGATGAATGTGGAGAGGTTTTATGGATAGGATGGTGGGAAGTAGAGGAAAGGGGTTTATGGATTGGTACGGTCACAGCTGCGCTGGCGACGACGGGGATGGATTTCCCGTTGGCAAGGAGGAGTTGGCCATCAGTCATGCACTCTTGCACGTCCGCAGGGTAGCTGTGCGCTCGGTCTCACTCGGAAGAATGACGCTCCCGCCGCACACTTGATGGTCAGATCTACTGGTTTGCCGTTGATTGGAGAACCGCCTCTGCCGGTTGCCCGCCGCTGAATTGTCCGTACTGCTCCGCTGTCCGCTACTTTTGTTTTGAGGACAGTTAGCCGCTCTGTGGTCTGTAGCGTTGCAGGTGAAACAGCCTCTTGAATGCCCTTCCCTGGGAGGAGGCGTGGAGTCTGTCTGTCTCTGGCTCGTCTGGCTCCCTGGATCTGGTTCACATGGTTTCCAGTCTTCTGAAAATGTTTCGTCGCGCTGGGTGGCCCCAGGGTTTTCCCATGAGCGATGAGATATCTTTCAGCAGCCTCAGTCACATCTTTAAGCGTCTGCAGCTTTTGTTCTTCTAAGTGGGTCGCTAGGTCCTTGTGACAGGCATTGAGAAATTGTTCCTTCACGATCAGGTCATGGAGACTGTCGTAAGACTTCGTTTCGCCTGATAACTCCACCCACTTGTGTAGATATGACGACAGGCGCTCCACAAACTGCTTTGGCGTCTCGCCTGACTTAGGCCGGCATTCACGGAAGCGTTTACGGTAGCCCTTCTCTGTAAAGTTGTAGCACTGCAATAGGGCCTCTTTCAAGACGTCGTAGTTTTTGGCGTCATCGTCCGACAATCTGGTGTAGACGTCGAGTGCTTCTCCCGTCAGAAGTGCACTTAGTCGAATCGCCCAGTCTTGAGGTTGCCAGTTAGAGCTTTTGGCAAACCTTTCAAATCTCGCCAGATAACAGTCAATCTGGTCCTTCCCGTCGACGAAAGCTGGCAATCTTGGAGCCGTATGGTCGTTGGTGACTTGTGGCGCATGCTGATTGTTCTGGATACGCGCCAACTCTAGCTGGTATTGACGCTCAGCCTCTCTTTCCTCTCTTTCTTCACGACGTCGTTGCTCTTCTTTCTCTTGCCGCTGCTGTTCAATTTCTCTTTCTTCACGACGTCGTTGCTCTTCTTTTTCTTGCCGCTGCTGTTCAATTTCTAGACGCTTCTGTTCTAGTTCTATTTCTTTTTCTAGACGCTTCTCTTCCAATTCTCTTTCTTGTATTCTCTCCTGGGATTTGACGTACTCCGTCAACTGTTTCCCTTTTAGATTCAGTTGAATCCCTTTCTGCCAGAAGTCAGCCATCTTGATGCTTCTGGAAAGTTCTTTTTCTGGAAAGTTCTTTTCTGGAAGGTTCTTTTCTGGAAAGTTCTTGACTGTGCTGCACCCTTCTAGATTGTTCTAGAACAGCACGCTTTCTGCAGTAGCGCTGATGCTTGTCACTAGTCGCCTTCGCTGACGCAGGCCCCCGCTGTCCTCGTCGTATGCGACGCTGCACCACGCTGGTGTTGATGTATACGCTCCTGTGCTGAAGTAGACGCGACGTCCGCTCGACGCTCGCTGTAACACTGGCGATGTAGCTCCGAGACTGTCCCTCGACGTAGTCTTACGGCAACCACGTAGTCCTGATCTGTTGTTCGCTCACGAAGCAACTCTTCAGCGACTACACGCCCTTGCAGTCAACCCGAACCTATCGGTGATGTAGTCCCAGTATGTTGGCCCCTCTCGACGCAACTTGATGGCGGCTACCCTCGATGACTGCCTCTCGTAACGTTGACTCGCTTGTTGTAGCAGTTGAACCCTTGGCTATGGCGTGAATCGCGGCTTGACCCCCAAAATGTTACACTCAGTTTGACGATGGTGTTTTCTATCAGTATCTGATTCAGCCCCGATGCTTGAATTCCTGATAGGGTGTAACTCAGATTCGTTTATTCACACAGCCCGTCCAAACAGCATACAAGTCACAAAGTCGACGTATGAAATTTTCTACTTTTATTCAGCACACATCAACAACTGCATACAATTCTCAATTCAACTCAACAACTTTCACAGCAACTTTCCGAATCACTATCAACAACTTTACTCTCTCAACAACACACGGAGCATCGAATAAATAATTTTTCCTCTCCTTCGAGATGACGACAGCTCGTTCTAGAAAATGACGCATTACAACCAACCAATCAGAATTAAAGATCGTCATCACTGACTTACGTCAATACATATTTTTATATCTTCCAGAACGACCTCTTGCTTCGACATGTATCGGGAAGTTTCTATCAAGAGTAAACACGCATATCCAGAAGATTCTCAAATAATATCGACTAACGCAAATTATCAACGTTATACAAAGCCTTTCCTAACAACAATGCAAACTCAAATCAAAGGTAAATAAACTCTATTATTGAATACTTTGCAAATCGAAACGATTAGATCTATCGTACACGCTTCCGGCATACTTTCGTTTGCGTTTCAACGTAACAGGGTCCATGTTTCGCAAGCATATAGGAGGATGGACATGGAAGCGCAGCAGTCTTACCTTGGAATGTAGACTGATGGTCCTGTCTTTCCACATTGGCATCAACCTCGCCAGGGCAGCAGTTGTTTGTGCAATCCTGGAGAGGACTTCCTGTCGGGACCCATAGTCTGATACAATGGCTCCTAAACATTTGAAGCTATGCACTGTGTTGAATGCGGATGGCATTGATGGATTGGCTGGAAAGGAGCAAGAACTTGAACAGCTGGTACAGAGGCTTGACACCACCTCCAGAGCCTATGGAATAGAAATAAGTGCAGAGCAGACCAAAATTAATGATGACCAACAACACCAATGGCATCAACACGGACATCAAAGTCCAAGGCCAATCCCTCAACACAGTGCTTAGCTTAAAATATTTAGGAGCCATTGTATCAGACAATGGGTCCCGACAGGAAGTCCTCTACAGTATCGCACAAACAACTGCTGCCCTGGCGAGGTTGAAGCCAATGTGGAAAGACAGGACCATCAGGTTACATTCCAAGGTAAGACTTCTGCGCTCCCTTGTCATCTCCATCTTCCTATATGATTGCGAAACATGGACCCTCACAGCAGATCTACAACGAAGAATACAAAGCATGGGGATGAGGTGTTACAGAAGACTTCTGGGCATTTCCTATACCCAGCACATCACCAACGACGAAGTCCGACAGACCATCACACATGCCATTGGACAACACGATGACCTGCTCACAGTGGTGAAAAAACGGAAACTCCGATGGTATGGCCACGTTACCAGATCATTAGGTCTTGCAAAGTCCATCCTGCAAGCACAGAGCAAGGAGGTAGAAGAAGAGGGAGACCAAAAAGGAGGTGGGAGGACAACATTCGAGAATGGACTGGTTTGACAATGAGCGAAACAATCAGGGTTTCTGAGGGCAGAGAAAGATCGATTACGCTGGTTAAACGATCATCTGTGGTGCCCCTACGACCTCCGAGTTAAGGGATAGGATAGGATAGGTATTAATGTATGTACTATTATTACTGTGATTATTTGAGAAGGGAGATGTAGCAGATCTTGACTTGGAACTGTATGTGTGTGTTTTATTCATGTGCGTCATGGTGCTTATTTTACGTCATTGTAGGAAGTGTGACGTAGGAAGACAGAAGGAGAAGAAAAATAAAAAAAACGAATCAGCTAGCAAACTGCCGTCTTCACGGTCTTTTACAGTTTGAATGCATATCTTCCACAGTCCCAAGAACATGTTTCATTTTATTTTTTTTTTAAATATTGTTACGTATTTATAATGACAGTTGTCCATAGATTAATCTTAAATGTATTTCTTCAATCAGCATGCCCGTTATAAAAATATATTTATATATATAGTGTATATGAGTCGCATAACCGTTTTTTGACGACATATGTCACAGACAGGGTGTTGAGGCAACCTGTTTGTTTCTCAAATTTCTCGAAGTGTAATATATATATATTTAATATTGACCCATATTTATAATCACAGATGTCCATTTAACAGTCTGACATCAAATTTGACTTTATATGACCAGTAGAAATAGGTGTTGCCAGAAAACGGTGCCAGAACACATGTCGCGGTAAACCATGTATTATGCGTATATATATATATATATATATATATAAGTAGAAATCCACCCATGGGGCGACCACTGTAAAAAGGGCCCTTAGGGTGACCAGACCTATGTCCTACACTATTGATAGCTCATTCATGATTCTTTCCAGTTAAACTTTGCTTTATACTACAATTGTACTGCTCATACAAGAAGGTTAGGAAATGTGTATTCCCAGACATAGCTTTCTTTGGTGGTCGCCCTAAGGATTTTAATGCTCCCGCAGCCCTTAGGGTGACCGATCCATAGGGCGACCGATCCATAGGGCGACCGCATGATGTCTGTAAAAAGGGACCATGGGGTGACCAGTGCTATCAAACATCTGGATGAAGAAAAGAAATGACGATACATAGAATTACATTTAATATGACACCCTAGGTGCATCAGGGTGCAATTATATGCAATAGGATTACTGTTACTGTGCATAACCTGCACTGTTATGAGCTAATAGTCGTAGTCAATTTTGGTTTTCAACATGGAAACAACGGATAGATCTAGCCAGTAGTGAAAGGTTGTTTCTGGTGTACCCGGAAACCCTGAAATACCACAGTCCTAATGACGAGACGACGATCAACAAGAAGAAGGAGGAATGTGGAAAAGGTGAATGAAGAGACAGAGGGAAAAGAAGAAGCAAGAGATGAAGAACCGATTTCGGTGAAGACGACCGCTGACTTTGAGGTCAACACAGATCCAGCTAGAGAAGGATTTCACAATCAAGCAGCGATAGTGAGTGATCTTAAATTTTGCGTATATAGCCTCCAAGAAGAGATCAACGCGCTGCGTTTGATGATTTTAGAGCAGTCCGATTTGATATAACAACTGCGTGAAGAGCGAATCGGAATTGCGGACTGAAGAAATCTAGAAAGTGAGCAGACGACGCGACCTTCAACTAGGTTGTCTTCCACTTCCTATGCTGCGGCAGTCAAATCTAGATACCCGCAGCAGATTCTGATCAGTCACTGAACACTGTGCAGCTGAAAAAAACCACAGCACAACTAAAGACGACAAACTATACATATAAGAACTAAATATTGCAGTAATGTGAATTGTACATGTAATTGCTAGCTCCCTTTCTTTGAGTCATGTAGGCCTAGGTCTATTATTTGAATGCAACTATACACGTGGACATTTGCCTGTCAGTTTTCAGTCCTTCTATGGATAACGTTGGCTTTGATTTACATGTATGTGTTGATTTGGCCAAATCCTTGATTGTTTCTCCTGTTGGACAGTTTCTTTGAGGTGGTTTGATTGTAAATTTATATGTGTAGGCCTACATATGTGTGCTTGCTACCGCTGCGTGGTGAGGATCTTTTCTCTAACATAAGCTGTCACACTCATCATTGTGTAGTTTTAATAGATGTATGTGTGTGCGTGTGCATGTGCTAGCATGCACTGGTATGTGTGGTTTTATTGTCTTATCATTTCGATGGAAAAGACATAGGCAAATAAATAAAATATAAATATCAGCGAATTCTTGTTTCTCATTATTTGTTAATGTTTGATTGTACTAATCCCCTTCTAAAAGAACAGATTTTCCCTATTGCCACAGTATTTTAGGAATCTTCAAAATGTCTTAGGTGAAATCTGTCAAAATATTTCCTTACCGAACATTTAACCGTTTCTGAGATAAATAAATAAACAAATTGTCCACAAACTGCAATAGCCTCATTCCACGCGCTTCCATTAAAAATGAAATTGAGGTTTCAGCATGTTTTCCCATATAGACCAAAAAATTGACGGTCAATCTATGAAGCCTCCGTGGCTTAGTTGGTAAAACCTTCGCCTACCATGCAGGACGACCCAGTTTCAAACCTCACGCGGGACGTTTTTCTTTTTTTTTTTTTAACTACAATATGGATATTGTTTTTTTTCATTTAGGCTTTTTACCTTTAATTTATAATTATTATAATTATAATTATTATTATTTATACACTAATAATAATAAATTATTGTTATTATTATTGTTATTATTATTATTATTATTATTATTATTATTATTATTATTATTATTATTATTATTATTATTATTATTATTATATCTTATATCAAATTTTCTTTTAAAACCTTTGTGTTTTTTATGATTTCTATTTGTATTATTCTATATTTATTATTATTATTATTATTATTATTATAATAATAATAATAATTATTATTATTATTATTATTATTACCAAGGATCGGGATGGGGTGTACGTGTAGGTACAAGGGGGCTACGGGTAGGTTTAAAGGGGCATGGGTAGGCATAACGGGGATACGGGTGTATATATAAGGGGCTATGGTGATGGTCGATTCCTGGTCCGGGGACATAAATCTAATCAAGAAGAAGAAGAAGTCGATTCCTTTCATCCATACCTGCGAAACGATCAACGGGGAAGTATCATGGAGGGTACAGGTAGGTTACAAGGGGGGTACGGAAGGTCTCAAGGGGGTATGGGGAGGTATCAAGTGGGTTCGGGAGGTATCAAGGGGGTATGGTGAGGCATCATGGGGGGGGGGAGACGGGGAGATATCAGAGGGGGTGGGTATGGTGAGGTATCAAGGGATATATGTGGAGGTATCATCGTCCAAATGAAACTCGCTCACAACAGTTGTCTCTCTGTCTACATTTTAAACAGCAACCTGTGTACCCTGGCTTGCCAGGGTACAAAAACCACTAGTAGAATATATAAAGATAACATCAGATTATACATGCCAAAATAAACATGTCATACATTGCATGAAACTAATTTCTTCAAACCAAGCACAACTCCAAATAGAGGCAGTACATACGAGAAAATAGAGAGAAGAAAGAATAGAAAAACTAAAGAGGGAGAAAAAGATATGAAATGAAAGAAAGAGAATGAAGGGGAGGGGAGAGTGAGAAATTGAGAAAAAAAAAAGAGGGGAAGAAAAAGGAATAAAGAGGGAGAGAGAGGAAGGGAGAGAAAGGAAGAAAGAGAGGGAATTAAAGGTGGAAGGAGAGGGAGAGAAAGGAAGAGTTTCGGGATACAGGATATGATGCTATTTACGCGTTTTTTTCCTCAAATCGCCTACAAAGCGCGGCGATATGTACTAACATACACGCTCACATGTTCCTCCCATTCTCACACACATCTATCACATGTAGTGTAACATTAGTTACAGAACGCATTAAACAAAATTCATAAAACAAGAGCAAACAATTGGAATAAAGTGAAACAATAGAATCCTTTATTTCCTATTTCAACTTCCATTATTATTACTTGTGCAGCAAACAGCCGAATCAAGACCACAACTTTGGTGAAAGAGGACTCGCCCCTGATAAAAGATCTGCTGAAACAACCCTAATGGTAACAACACTGCAGGCACTTCACTAGCCGGTCACTTTACAATAAAGGCATCCCATGCAGGGATGCTAAGGTTTTATTCTGATTTATCGAATCCCTGTTTCCAAAAACACAATGGAATATAAACAACATTATAAAGTATTATGAAAACACATACATATAAAATGTCTACATTGCTAAATATTAATACCATAGAAAGTCATAATGACCATTTGGCAGAAAGCGTTCACTATTCCCAAGCTGATCCAACAGACCTCACACACAAATTATATTACATTACATGATTATTGCTTTAGGTCCAGTGGACTCTTCCGAGCCAAATCAGGACAGGACAACCCCTGATCTGCATAAAAGATCTGCCGAAACAACCCTAGTGGTAAAATTGAAAGCTCTCCACCAGACAGTCAATTTACAATAAAGACATCTCACGCATAGGACACCGAGGCTGTACTCTAATTTATCGAATCCCCGTTTACAAAAACAAAATAGAATACAAACATCATTATAAATTATCAACAAAACACATACATATAAAATGGCTACATTGCTAAATAATAACATCATAGGAAGCCCTAGTGACCACCTGGCAGAAAGCGTTCAATATTCCCAAGCTGATCCAACATCACATTACATTATTTGTTGCTTTAGGTCCAGCGGACTCTTCCGAGCCAAATCAGGACCGGACAACCCCCAATCCGCATAAAAGATCTGCCGAAACAACCCTAGTGGTAAAATCGAAAGCTCTCCACCAGCCAGTCACTTTACACTAAAGACATCCCACGCAGGGGACGGCTGAGTTTTCACCCCAACTTATCGAACCCCTGTTTACAAAAACAAAATAGAATACAAACATAAAATTATCAACAAAACACATACATATAAAATGCCTACATTGCTAAATAATAACATCATTGGAAGCCCTAGTGACCACCTGGCAGAAAGCGTCCAATACTCACAAGCTGATCCAACAGACCTCATACACAAACAAGGAGTCTTGTCCCAGAAGAGTTTTCAAGAAAAAGGGTAGGAGACTGGTCTAGTGAAGAAGACGATAGTATAGCAGATTGATAGAACAGAGCAGGAATGAGAAATACAGCGACAGTGGGAATTTAAAGCACTAAATTTAGCACCTGTGTTAATCAATGTAACATAACATAGAATATATTACATATGAAAATAAATACATGCCAAAATAAGCATGTCATACACTGCATGAAAAGAATTTCTTTAAACCAAGCAAACTTTTACATGAAAGGGCTCAACCTAAAAACATTATCCTTAGAGCATTGTTAACACAAAGTGTTTCTAAATTTACAACTCATAGGTAAAGTTTAAATACTATATTAATGTTTTTTTTGTTCAATCCACATAGTCCACAGTAATTAAATTCAGATCAAGCATTCTATATAAAATGTTATTTCTCTATACATCAATGACCCCCACCCCGCGCCCCCCCCCCCAAAAAAAAAATTTATTCAATAGTACCGTTCAATGAGACTTATTTCTGCACATTTCATTCTAAGCACCATTTGAAATCTTCAATAGTTCATGAATACAAGCAAAACACAGTCGCAAACCATTCAAATTATTTTAATCCCAGATGGAACAATTCACCTACATTTAAGAAAGACTGCACATTTTACAGCCTAACCACCATTTCAAATATATTCAAAACACACAACTAAAATATCATCTAAAAGCACACACAACCACAATATCCAAACAGATTAGTGAGTTTTTCATTGCTTACAGGGTCCAGCGGACTGCAAAGAGCCGAATCAGGACCACAAAATCAAGACGACAACTTGGCTGAAAGAGGACTCGCCCCTGATCTGCATAAAAGATCAGCCAAAACAACCCTAGTGGTAGTAACACTGAAGGCACTCCACCAGCCAGTCATTTTTCAATAAAGAAATCCCACGCAGGGACGCTGAGGCTATACTCTAATTTATCGTTGATTGATTGATTGTTGCTTTAGGTCCAGCGGACTCTTCCGAGCCAAATCAGGACCGGACAACCTCCGATCCGCATAAAAGATCTGCTGAAACAACCCTAGTGGGAAAACTGAATGCCCTCCACCGGCCAGTCACTTTACAATAAAGACATCCCACGCAGGGGACGGTTGAGGCTTTACCCCAACTAATCGAACCCCCGGTTACAAAAACAAAATAGAATACAAACATCACCATAAATTATCAACAAAACACATACATATAAAATGCCTATATTGCTAAATAATAACATCATAGGAAGCCCTAGTGACCACCCGGCAGAAAGCGTCCAATATTCCCAAGCTGATCCAACAGACCTCATACACAAACAAGGAGTCTTGTCCAGGAAGAGTTTTCAAGAAAAAAGGTAGGTCACTGATCTAGCGAAGAAGAAGATAGTATAGAAGATTGATAGGACAGAGCAGGAATGAGAAAGAGCAAATGAGAAAGACAGCGACAGTGGGAATTTAAAGCACTACATTTCCAGAAAGTGGGGATACTACTTATACTGAAACCCCCGGTACTCCAACGGGTGTACTGTTGCCGCAGTGAATCGGTCATGCCTATAAAGGAAAGACAGGTTTTCAACTGGGGCTTTCACTTTTCCCTTTATAGGTTAGAACAATCTACAGTGGCAAGATTGCTCATGACCCCAAGGTTTTCTTTTCTTCGGTAAATGCGTTGTCATTCGTTGTACGCGTGTTTAGCTGTATACACATCAGTGTTCATTACCACCCTCTAAACACTATATACACATCAGTGTTCAACAACACCTTGTAAACACTATATACACATCAGTGTTAATTACCACCCTGTAAACACCGTATACACATCAATGTTCAATAACACCTTGTAAACACTAAAACTACGACATAAAAAAGAAAGCAAAGAGCTGATTTTTTTAAAGAACATTTTCAGCTTTTGCATTATGAAAATACATATTTTGTACAGTTTATATATTCTTAAAGAAGACTGATATAAACACACTAAAAGGGTAAAACCCATACAACTTATATATGCTGTTATTTCTTTTAGGTCTGATGGCTGATGCATTCACATTTTATGACTATGTGACTTGAATTTCCAGGTTTTTTACATTTAATTTTTGTGAATGTGCAGATGCAAACATAACATGAATTAAATGGGATCTAATCGTTGCTTGCCATTAATAGGAGGAAATTAATCTCAACTAAGAGGAAGAAGAAAGAGAGAGAGAGAGAGAGAGAGAGAGAGAGAGAGAGAGAGAGAGAGAGAGAGAGAGAGAGAGAGAGAGAGAGACGGGGGGAGGGAGGGAGGAGAGATAAAGAGAGAGAGAGAGAGAACATAATTACATTACATGATTATTGCTTTAGGTCCAGCGGACTCTTCGGAGCCAAATCAGGTCCAGGATAGCCGAATCAGGACCACAAAATCACGACCACAACTTCTCTAAAAGAGGACTCGCCTCTGATCCGCATAAAAGATCTGCCGAGACAACCCTAGTGGTAACACTGAAGGCTCTCCACCAGCCGGTCACTTTACAATAAAGACATCCCACGCAGGGGACGCTGAGGCTATACTCTAATTTATCGAAACCCCTTTTACAAAAACAAAATAGAATATAAACATCATTATAAAATATCAACAAAACACATACCTATAAAATGCCTACATTGCCAAATAATAACATCATAGGAAGCCCCAGTGACCACCTGGCAGAAAGCGTCCAATATTTCCAAGCTGATCCAACTGACCTCACACACAAATGAGGAGTTTTGTACCGGAAGAGTTTTCAAGAAAAAAGGTAGGTGACTGGTCTAGCGAAGAAGAAGATAGTATAATAGATTGATAGAACAGAATAGGAATGAGAAATAACAAAGAAGAAAGACAGCGACAGTGGGAATTTAAAGCTCTAAATTTCCAGAAAGTGTGGATACTATTTATACTGAAACCCCCGGCACTCCCACAGAAGGGGGGGTGGGAGAGAGGAGAGAAAGAGAGAGAGAGAGAGATGTCTCAATGTCTAACAAGCTTCAACACTCTAACTGTAGTTTCTGACAAATTAACAAACAAACAAACTATAAAATGTATATGGACAAAGCTCACTAACTCGCATACTCCTTATGGAACTCGCAATATTTAACATGAAAATGAGTGCCCAGAAAAAAAAATGAAATGGTGGCATTAAAATGGTTTGCGTTCACTATTGGAACTAGACAATGGACATGCATGCCTGTACAACAATGTCTTCCTGTAATCTCCATAGCAATCCGGGCATGGCACATAGTCAGAGTGATGAGCACTTTCTTTTTGTGAGGAAGGCCTGTGTACCACCAACATCCTTTAAGACCTTATGCTCCATCACTTTCTTCCTTCAAGCGCCAATTAAAGACCCACCTTTTTAACACGCAAACTCAGTAATTTTCACTCCTCCTCCCTTCCATCCCCATATGTAATCTTTTACCAAGTCACGTCATCTGTTCATGGATGGTGGCGGCACCGGCTCGGTTCTTGGTATTCATATTATCTTTTGCTTTGCATGGCTATGTTTTTACTGTAATTATTTAACCATTCGATAAGTGTATACCTGTTCTGTGTGTGTGTCTGTGTGTGTGTAGGTGTGTGTGTGTGTGTGTGTGTGTGTATTGCACGTGTGTTGTCAAGCGCGGCGAGCTCGCATTCCTTACCGTTTGCGAGGTACCGCGCGATACAAATGTACTGTATTATTATTATTATTATTATTATTATTAAGACCTTCACATTATGAAGATGATTTCCTATATTTCTCATTTTTATCAGCAGTTTGTCTTTCTCTTTTGTATCTTTACTGTGTGCATATTCCCTGATACTTTCATCGCCTGAATGCATTGTCAGCAAATGTCTTGGAAGACGTTTCTGTGGTTTTTCGCAGTATGCACAAATCCAACTCTTTTTGTCTTCAGATGACTGAACAGTTATTGTAGAACTTACACTGGCACCTTCGCGAGTAAGCCCACTAGCAGAACTCTTCTGCAGTTTGTCTGACTGCTCTTTTGTACAAGCTGTGCCTGCCTTTGCTATGTGGAATTCGGATGACTGAACACAGCATTCTTTGCCACCTTTGTTATCATACACAGGAACAGCAGTAGTCACAGTGGAACTCATCGGTAATTTGACTGGCTGCTCTTTTCCTGGGAAGTCGTCATTTTCACTTTCAGGGTCTGTAGGTGGGAATACATTTTCAGAATTAGCAGTAGAACCAGAAGAGTCACTCTCTGTATCACTATCAGGAACAAAAATAGGATCAACATCACTATCTGCATCCTGCAATTCGTCTGATGACCCAGAACTGAAGAGTGATTCACTGTGAAAACCGCTGGAGCAATCCTGTTTAAAAACAAAAGAAAACAACCGAATAAAAATCCTTGTACTCGCCGACCTCTGTTTGGGACTTCGTAACTAGCCTCTCTCTCTCTCTCTCTCTCTCTCTCTCTCTCTCTCTCTCTCTCTCTCTGGCGATACGTAATGACGCAGGACAAGGTCAGTAACATGCGTCTTCAGTTTATTTCCTTTTAGTCATCAATTCTCATGTGCGTTATGACCTCCGTGGGTAATACAATGGTGTTGCCCTGGTAATGCCCTGGTAAAAACTGAACAACAGGACTTAGTACCAAACAAAACGGGCGATATTTTATGCGCAAAGCAAACGCAGTTTACAAACAGATAGATAGAAAACTATAATTAAATTCAATTACTTATTACAAAATTTACCGACATACAGAGTACTGATAAAAGAACTAAGGCGAATATCGGACAAATTTAAACCGACCAATAGGGAAACCAATAACACAGAGCCTCAATTTCTTGTCAAGAGAAATCAGTTATTAACAAAAATATTTTGAGCCAGACGGTGCTTCAACATGACTGATTCCTACTGCCCATTCAACAAGAAATAAACAAAGTCCAGAGGTTTATAGCAAGGGAACGAAAATAATAAATGACGAACTTGAATCAAAGAAAGACAAGAGAAATACACCATTCAAGCAAAGTAATCCATAAAAGGAAACCTGCAAAATCCGCTCAAAAAGAATACAACAAATACCAATCTAACCTGTTATCGCCGATGTCCCAAAATAAAGATGTGGCTTTTGTCGCAACAATAAACAAAGTTATTCCTTCAAAAAGGGTGCTCCTAATTCAAACAGATTTTCTGTTCACAAAAACTATCTCGAAATCAGGATATGATTTGCTCAATACAAAAGGCAAGGGAAAAACAGATCACAAACTTACAAAAGGAAACTAATGCAAAGGGTTACATTCACACCTGATAACAGTACTCAGGTAACTTCTCTTTCCCGTGCACTTGAACACTAATAAGTTCATTAGTAAATGAAACTGAAGACATCTTGAGGGGAAGGAGAAGAGAAGGTAGAGAAGGAGGGAGAGAAAACCAAGTGCAAATGAACAGAATAATGGTTGCGCGCTCACCAAAATTCCAAACACCGGCAAGAATAAAGAAAGACGAGAAGGCAAAGACAAGCAATGAACAAAGGGGGTCGAACACAGACTAAGAAAAAGGCAATAAATGATAGGCCCATCTCCAAAAAAGGAAGGAAGAATAAGCAAACACATAAAACGAAGAAAAAATTAATCTTGCCCTAATGAGGGCAAGAACAATCCTAATGAAAAGAATGAGAGAACAAAAAAAAAAAAAAAAAAAAAACGACGAAAAGGGCATCAACTATGTATGACTGACCTATACACATTAAACAAAACTAATGGTTATTTTAAGGGTGTTGGGGACGTTGAAATCAAAGTGGATAGAATTTCTTTAAATGAGGTTTATTTTAAAGCTCTGATTGATTGATTGATTGTTGCTTTAGGTCCAGCGGACTCTTCCGAGCCAAATCAGGACCGGACAACCCCCAATCCGCATAAAAGATCTGCCGAAACAACCCTAGTGGGAAAATTGAATGCCCTCCACCGGCCAGTCACTTTACAATAAAGACATCCCACGCAGGGGACGGCTGAGGCTTTACCCCAACTACTCGAACCCCCGGTTACAAAAACAAAATAGAATACAAACATCATTATAAATCATCAACTAAACACATACATATAAAATGCCTATATAATAACATCATAGGAAGCCCTAGTGACCACCCGGCAGAAAGCGTCCAACACTCCCAAGCTGATCCAACAGACCTCATACACAAACAAGGAGTCTTGTCCAGGAAGAGTTTTCAAGAAAAAAGGTAGGTCATTGATCTTGTCACGAACTGGCTAGTATTAACTCTGCTTGTTGACTATTTAGCCATGTGTAGTCTTTGTAACAGTAGAGAAGTTAGACTATTACACAGCAGCAATTAAATTACACAGCAGACCGCACACGGCGAGCGAGCCACCCACATCGCAGTGAGTCAGCACTTGAGCTTTGAATCGGACCGTTTTAACCAATCAGAAGCAGGCTCAGTGGGTAGAGCAGTTTTGACTGTGTCAGAGCCTAACACAGTTTGAATCAGTCGTGTGTGAGACGAAGTAGAGAAAACATCTCCACAGCTAGAGAAATCTCTACACTCATAGACCAGGAAGCAGGACTTAGAAATCTTAGAATTCTCTCAAGTCATCACGGGCCTGAACTTGTCAAACAGGTAAATGAACACCCTTCTGTTTCATCGTGATATATTTATATTATTGTGGAAATTATGTTTGTGGAATTTGCTATGCATAAATGTGAATTATTAATCCGAATTTGCCGTACCGCGTGGAAGAGCCGACCACGAGGCTCAACACGACCGGTTGCGCCGCCATGTTGTATCCCATACGGAACCACTGTTGTTTAACTTATATGTATGTTTGCAGACCAGTGGCTGTACCCGTGAATGTTTATATTATTATTAATTCTGGATGTGTATAGTTAGCCACGATTGATATTTATGTATGTATAGGAATTTAGAGTGAGATTCCAGTGGAACCCGGAAGTAGCAGAATGTTCGTCGCTTATGTATAGAGATGTGGAGCTATCACTGAGGGCTACTTTGGCTTTCAGTGAGACGCTCTGCACAAACCGATTATTCAGGGTTGTGCAGAATTTCGTCTCTTATATTACAGACGAGCAGGCGAGCTATCCGAGCTATCCCGAGCTATCCCGAGCTATCCTGTGTGCCCCACTCCACAGAAACGACTAGTTGGTCGAGGAGACTCTACCGCACAAGACGGAAAGAGATATACGAAGAAACACCCTGTCAGACCCCACAGCGTGGCAAGGGAACCCAACTACACAACGACAAAGGTGTACCAGAAGCTACCTCACAGAAGGACTTCGACCGCACCATCAGAAAGTTAAGTGTAATCTCCGAAGGTGCACTTAAACTGATCATAACAGGACCACAGTAGTCCAACTCTTCAGAAACTGTAAAACGGACCACAGTAGTCCAAATCTACATGAAATATTATAGCAAGTGCCCGAGGAAGAAAAAACAGCTGCCTATACTAGACTATCAGCGATCGAACTATTAGCAGTGACTGAGACTTTTTAAGTTAGATTAGTACTTAGAGAACCTTGTATAGAGTAGAAGAAATAAATGTGTGATTTTAACTGTTATCAAGTGGCTGGACTACATATGATTCATAGCAGTGTGAAAGCTAGTGTGACAGTATTCTTTTACCATTTTTCTATCTATTTCTGTACCCCAACCTTAACACAGAACGAGCTAAACAAATAAATTTATTAAAGTAACTCATAGGGTGACTTACTAGCAGTTCCCACCGAATAAACGTGAGGGTCCATAATTCCATTGTGCAGAGCCCATAAACCCCACGTGACACTTTAATTGGCGAGCCTGCCAGGATCTGTGTATAATAGGAATTGGGTATAACCGGACCTAAGTACAATAAAATTAGATAACAGTAGAAGTAGAATAACTTAGAATAGTGGTAACAAGGACTGATCAGTTGTGGTGCACTATTCTTTAGTTAAAAACTTTTTTGCTTCAATTGTTTTTGTGTCTGTATGTTGTATGGTTCTTTTGCAGGTTTTGCTTAAATAACTGTTGTATGCCATTTGACTCTTGTTGTATTCTATTATTGATTACGAATTTTATGGTCTTTGCATTGTTGTTATTGAATTGCAAGATTGCTAGTGTTTTGGTATTCCACGTGATTCAGAGGTTGTTCATAGACACGTTTGGCAATGTCGGACCCAGTGGCCTTGAGATTGCGTTTCAAAGAATTAGGGGAAGCTTTACACTTAGCAGGGGGAGACCTAATTGCGTATATCAATGCAGAGGTAGAGAAGCAGGAGGCTAAGGCAGAGAGAGCAGCAGAGAGAGAGGCGAAGAAACTCGAAGCGGCAGAGAGAGCTGCAGAGAGAGAACAGAAAAAAGCAGAACTAGAAGCAGAGCAAAAGAAACTAGCATTAGAAGCAGAGCAGAAGAAACTAGCATTAGAAGCAGAGCAAAAGAAAGCAGAGTTAGAAGCAGCAAGAGAACAGAAAAAAGCAGAGTTAGAAGCAGCAAGAGAACAGAAGAAATTAGAATTAGAAGGAGAACAGAAGAAGGCAGCATTAGCAGCAGAGAGAGAAGCAGAAGTTAGGAAATGGGAGTATGAGAGGGCAGAAAAGGAAAAAGACAGACAGCATGAGTTAGAGCTAAGAAGAATGGGATCAGGAGCTTCAAGTTCTTCCTCAACCCCTCCCCACTCAGATCAGCTAGAGGTAGCATCCAACCCTGTACAAGGAATGTCATTTCCACTGGGAACATTCAATGAGAGAGAAGAAGGTCTAGATCTCTATCTGACTAGGTTTGAGCGTCTAGCAACAGAGTACAAACTAGATCCCACTCATTGGTCTTTTAAGCTTAGTCAAGGGCTTAGAGGAAAGGCTTATGACATCTACAGTAAGCTACCGACTGACCGAGTGACGGACTATCACAAAGTAAAAGAGGCACTCCTAACGGGATTCGAACTGACAGGAGAATGCTACCGGCAAAAGTTCCGCACCAATCGGAGAGTGAAAGGAGAGAGCTATGCGCAGTTCGCGGATCGGTTGTCCACAGCGCTGGATAAGTGGATTAGCCAGTCAGCCACGGCTAAGACGTATGATGGACTGACAGAACTGTTAGTATGGGAACAGCTACGGGAAACCATGACCCCCGAGCTGAGAACATTATCAGTAGAGCAGGGCGCGGAAAGACTAGAAGATCTGGTCAAGGTCGCAGATAGGTACGTGGCCGCACACGGAGAAGCCAAGAGCTTCAGGCGAGACCTAAAGCCTAACGGGAAAGAGGCACAGAAACGAAGCCCTAACCGGGAGGAGCGCACCGCGAATAAGCCGAATAACCCCAGACCTGGGCAAAATAAAGGACCCAACACGGAATTCGGGAAAAGAGGTCCCGCAGAACAGAGACGGTATTGTTCGTTCTGCAACAGAAACAATCACTCCACCGCAGAATGTTTCAAGTTGGCCGCACAACGTAGGGAAGAGCGCGAAAGCCGGCCAGCGCACAGAGTTCTAACTCAAAGTAGCGGTAACAAGCCACACACGATCGGAGATCACCCCTCGGTGACAGACACGGTCAAGGTCAACGGAAAAGAAGCGAACTGTCTGTATGACACAGGTCTATCATACGACGCGATAGTTAGCGAATCTCTTGTATCGCGCGCGGACTTGACAGACAAGACAGTCGACTTACAAGGAGCAGACTTGACGAAACCGACGACTACTTGCCCAATAGCATGGATCGAAGTAGAGAGTAGGTACGTCACAGGACGAATCCAAGCAGCTGTTTTACAGAAACCCCTGTATGATCTAGTGCTAGGTTGTAGGTATGTGTTCTTAGGCACGCCCCCTAAAACTGTAGAGATAGCTGCAGTGCAAACCAGGGCCCAAGCTAAAACCCAACCACCCCAGCCCGAGTTCGCTCCGAATCCAGGACTCGAAGAGATCAAAACAGCACAGAAAGAAGACACCTCGATAGCGAAGTGCTTCCAGAAGCTACCCAAGGCGCACACACCCCCGCACAAGGGAGACTTCTACATGGAAGAGGGAGTTCTACATCGACAAGGAGATGGAGATCACACCCAACTAGTACTACCAGCCACCCTTCGAGCCCAAGTACTAGAACTAGGCCACAGCATGCCACTCAGCGGACACATGGGAATTGGAGCCACAGTGCAGAGAATCAGCGCACACTACTATTGGCCAGGAATCACGGAGGATGTCAAGCGCTACGTGAAATCTTGCCACCAATGTCAACGATATTCCCCGCGACATCACACCGTACCAGTTACCTTAGGACCATCGGTAGTAGTCGGCGTACCATTCCAGCAAGTCTCAGTAGACATAGTAGGACCACTGCCCATGACCAAGAAGAGGAACAGATTTCTACTCACACTCGTCGACGCATGTACGATGTGGTGCGAAGCAGTCCCGTTGCCAGCGATCGACACCAAGAAGATTGCAGATGCACTCATCGCCATCTTTACCAGAGTCGGATTCCCGGACAGCATTAGAACGGACAACGGATCTCAGTTCACCGGCCGCCTGATGCAAGACGTGTTCGAGTTGATACAAGTTCATCACATTCGCACACCACCATACCACCCAGCCAGCAACGGACAAGTAGAAAGACTGAATGGAACCCTTCTCACCATCCTCAGGAAAGTCGCCGACGACAATCCAGAAGCGTGGGACACCTACGTGAATGCGGCACTGTTCGCATACAGAGAAACGCCCCATGCAGCCACAGGCTACACCCCGTCAACCTTGCTTTTCGGCAGACCTCTAGCAGGACCACTAGAAGCCCTACGCAGAAGTTGGACAGAAGCCAAGATAGACGACACACCAAGAGGTGCCACCAAGTACGTCGCAGACCTGCAGGAAACCCTCAAAGCAACGTGGAAGAAAGCTGGTGAAGCACTGAAGAAGGCAAGAGCCCGTCAGGCGAAGTACTACAACCGCCACGCGAAGGACAGAGAACTGCAAGTCGGCGATCAAGTGCTACTCTTACTTCCAAGTGGAACCAACAAGCTGGACATCGCTTGGAGAGGACCGTACCGGGTGACTGCCAAGAAATCCAAGACAGTCTACCAAATAGAGGTAAACGGGAGAACCCGATACCACCACATTAATCTCCTCAAGAAATACACGGACCGACCAGCGACTCCCAGCACTCACAACTTGCTAGCCATCGCCATCGCGGAAGAAGGAGAAAGCATGGAGACCAATGCAGTAGAGTATCCCCTGCACTCCACAGAAACCTACAAAGACGTGATACTCAACGGAGACCTAGCCGCTAAACAGCAACAGCAAGTACTACAGGTCATTCGACAACATCAGACTGTGCTCACAGACCGACCAGGGAGGACAGACCTCGTCGAAGTAACCTTAACGGTGACCGACCCAACACCCGTCCGCCAGAAGCTCTACCCGATGCCACTGTCTCAGCAGCGAGCCATCAAGGAAGAGATAGACACCTTACTGGCAGCCGGAATCATCTCAGAGTCTACCTCACCCTACAGCGCAGGCACGGTATTGTTGCGAAAACCCAACGGAGAGCATCGACTGTGCATCGACTTCAGACTCCTGAATGCGGTAACGCAGTTCCAGCCAGAGCCACTCCCGGACCAGACAGACCTATTTGCCAAGCTACAGCGAGCGAAGTACTTCTCACGCATCGACCTCAGCAAAGGATACTACCAGATACCAGTACAACCACAAGTCCGAAAGTACCTAGCGTTTAGCACTATGGAAGGACACTTCGAGTTCAACGTACTTCCATTCGGACTCCACAACGCACCCAGCATCTTCAGCGCCATGATGCGAAAACTCCTGGCACCCCTGAGCAGCGAGCACCTACATTCGTTTATGGACGACATCCTCATCGCCACACCTACGTGGGAGGAACATGTCACGCTCCTACAGCAACTACTCGCCCGCCTCAGAGACACGGGATTGACGGCAAGACCCACCAAATGTCAGATTGGATTCACGGAACTAGAATTTCTGGGACACACCATCAGTCAAGGAAGCCTGCGACCGGTAGAAAAGACAGTGAAACGCCTACTCGACGCTCCTAGGCCCAAGACAAAGAAGGAAGTGCAGTCATTTCTAGGACTCTGCGGCTTCTACCAGAAGTTCATCCCCAACTACAACAGCATCGCCGTACCACTGACTAATGGAACCCGGAAAATCGCCCCGGACAAAGTAGTATGGACAGCCGAATGCGAGACAGCATTCCAAACACTCAAGGACAGAATGACATCGGCGCCAGTACTCCACCTACCCGATTTGACTCAGCCATTCGTTCTTCGCACCGACGCAAGCGACTTGGGCCTCGGAGCAGTACTGCTACAGCGCGACCCCAAGAATGCAGAGACGCTATTCCCTGTCGCCTACGCCAGCAGAAAATTGAGACCCGCCGAGACCCACTACGCCACGTCGGAGAAAGAATGTCTTGGACTAGTCTGGGCCATACAGAAGTTTCAACTCTACCTGTATGGGACCCACTTCACAGTTCAGGTGGACCACCAACCACTATCGTTCCTGGCAGCCTCCAAGTCTTTGAACTCTCGCCTGATGAGATGGGCACTCACCCTTCAGGCATACTCATTCCAAATCGAGTACATCCCCGGCAAAGAAAACCACGGAGCCGACTACCTCAGTCGCCATCTCGTGGAGGACACAGCAGCTGTCGCCCACCCAACACAACTAAGGGCCACAGCACCAGAATTCGTCCCCGCCCAGTAATACCCTGTCACTAGTGTCCATAGCTACCTGGCACAGCATTGCAGCTCAGGTAGAGCAACTTAACTAGTTTGTAAATAGGACCCTAGGATAGTGCAGTGTTAAAACTAGGCTCTGTAGTAGAAAAAGGTCGAATCCAGTAGTCATCGCCTTTTTTCAGTTGAGGGAGCCTGTCACGAACTGGCTAGTATTAACTCTGCTTGTTGACTATTTAGCCATGTGTAGTCTTTGTAACAGTAGAGAAGTTAGACTATTACACAGCAGCAATTAAATTACACAGCAGACCGCACACGGCGAGCGAGCCACCCACATCGCAGTGAGTCAGCACTTGAGCTTTGAATCGGACCGTTTTAACCAATCAGAAGCAGGCTCAGTGGGTAGAGCAGTTTTGACTGTGTCAGAGCCTAACACAGTTTGAATCAGTCGTGTGTGAGACGAGGTAGAGAAAACATCTCCACAGCTAGAGAAATCTCTACACTCATAGACCAGGAAGCAGGACTTAGAAATCTTAGAATTCTCTCAAGTCATCACGGGCCTGAACTTGTCAAACAGGTAAATGAACACCCTTCTGTTTCATCGTGATATATTTATATTATTGTGGAAATTATGTTTGTGGAATTTGCTATGCATAAATGTGAATTATTAATCCGAATTTGCCGTACCGCGTGGAAGAGCCGACCACGAGGCTCAACACGACCGGTTGCGCCGCCATGTTGTATCCCATACGGAACCACTGTTGTTTAACTTATATGTATGTTTGCAGACCAGTGGCTGTACCCGTGAATGTTTATATTATTATTAATTCTGGATGTGTATAGTTAGCCACGATTGATATTTATGTATGTATAGGAATTTAGAGTGAGATTCCAGTGGAACCCGGAAGTAGCAGAATGTTCGTCGCTTATGTATAGAGATGTGGAGCTATCACTGAGGGCTACTTTGGCTTTCAGTGAGACGCTCTGCACAAACCGATTATTCAGGGTTGTGCAGAATTTCGTCTCTTATATTACAGACGAGCAGGCGAGCTATCCCGAGCTATCCCGAGCTATCCCGAGCTATCCTGTGTGCCCCACTCCACAGAAACGACTAGTTGGTCGAGGAGACTCTACCGCACAAGACGGAAAGAGATATACGAAGAAACACCCTGTCAGACCCCACAGCGTGGCAAGGGAACCCAACTACACAACGACAAAGGTGTACCAGAAGCTACCTCACAGAAGGACTTCGACCGCACCATCAGAAAGTTAAGTGTAATCTCCGAAGGTGCACTTAAACTGATCATAACAGGACCACAGTAGTCCAACTCTTCAGAAACTGTAAAACGGACCACAGTAGTCCAAATCTACATGAAATATTATAGCAAGTGCCCGAGGAAGAAAAAACAGCTGCCTATACTAGACTATCAGCGATCGAACTATTAGCAGTGACTGAGACTTTTTAAGTTAGATTAGTACTTAGAGAACCTTGTATAGAGTAGAAGAAATAAATGTGTGATTTTAACTGTTATCAAGTGGCTGGACTACATATGATTCATAGCAGTGTGAAAGCTAGTGTGACAGTATTCTTTTACCATTTTTCTATCTATTTCTGTACCCCAACCTTAACACAGAACGAGCTAAACAAATAAATTTATTAAAGTAATTCATAGGGTGACTTACTAGCAGTTCCCACCGAATAAACGTGAGGGTCCATAATTCCATTGTGCAGAGCCCATAAACCCCACGTGACAGATCTAGCAAAGAAGAAAATAGTACAGCAGAGTGATAGGACAGATCAGGAATGGAAAAGAGCAAATGAGGAAGACAGCGACAGTGGGAATTTAAAGCACTACATTTCCAGAAAGTGGGGATACTATTTATACTGAAACCCCCGGCACTCCAACGGGGGTACTGTTGCCGCAGTGAATCAGTCATGCCTACAAAGGCAAGACAGGTTTTCAACTGGGGCTTTCACTTTTCCCTTTATAGGTTAGAACAATCTACAGTGGCAAGATTGCTCATGACCCCAAGGGGTTTATTTTAAAGCACACATTCTGAGAATACATAAAATGCAAAACAAAACAATAAAAGCAGTGGCGTAGCTAGGGATTTGGGGGCCCGGGGGGCTTGGCCTCTTTGGGGGCCCCTGCATTTTAACATTCGACATCATGACATGAGATAATGTACTTAATAAATATATAAGTCTAAATTCACTAACTTATACAACAACGTGAATACCAAGATTACATGGCGGTGGCGTAAAAAAAAAGAAAAAAAAAGTCGGATATCAGCGGTGTTTATTGTCCGTGGGAAATAAACTTTGGGAAACAGATTTTGTAGGGTACCTGGTCAGTGACCACCAAAAATAGGAATGACATACTTTAAATGCGGCAATATGTATCAATCTCACGCTTACGCGCACATAATTATTATTGTTAATACATTCACTGATTCAGAGAACAGTGTTTTCCTTTTTTGTCATTTCTACTTCGAAAGCGCACCTTGCTTTCGACCTATCAATTTTTATAGTCTTCATGATCTTTCCATCGTCATATTATTTGGTAACTATAAATGTTATCATATACCTACATATGAAAATATGTAGATCTGCTCGGAGAATGAGCATAAAGGGCTGGAAACAAGCACAGGCCTTTTGGTATGTCGTCAGCGCATATCTGACGTCATCCCTTGCAGGCTGACATTTAAAAAAAAAACTGTTTCTGTACATCATTCTATTTTGAGTACTCTTAGCATGTGTGCAACGAAAATAATTCGATCTAGAAGGGCAAAGCCAATATGACTCACTTGCTCCTTATGGAACTTGCAATATTTAACATGAAAATTAGTGCCACTCTAGCCCTAACCCTAACCCAAATTCTAACAGTAATCCTAACGCTAAATATCAACATATGCCGTAAAAATTGTATTCCGTATCTTTGCGTAATAATACAATTATGAATGAGCAAAACGATGACCAAATCGACGTACATGCTCCTAATATGACCGCAAGAATTTGGGCTTTTATCTGTACAACTTCGCATTGTAGGTTCGGGCACTGAATAGAATTGACCCAACGTTTCCTGGCGTGTCGTAAGAGGCGGACAACAGGGGTGATGTCCGCACGGTATCACTGGGCGAAAGTCTCCTACACAGAAGTCACCGGCCAGGACGGAGGAACCTCATCTTACTACAGGTTCAACGACCACGTACTCGGGGCCAAGCAAGCCACACAGACACTGTATTCGTGGAAATCGGCTGTGGCCAACAGCCTGGAGAGGATTGGGCCCTGCCAGGTCTTTCTTGCCCAAGACACAATGCATGATGAATAGAACCATTCACTACATACCGGATCGGTCGTCGCCCGGGTCACCAAGGACCGCGCCTTCTGTTGACCACCAGGACGGATGTGATTAGTGTGCTACTGGTGGACAACTTAACAAGATCCGCACGAGAAACAACATCGTCATAGGAACCTGGAATGTCAAGACCCTAACTGCGGAAGGAAATTTGAAGAACTAGCCCACGAGCTGGACCACTATCTATGGAACGTTTTAGGTATCAGCGAACTGCGCTAGAAAGGCCTAGGTGAAACAACGATAGACAAAGGCCACAAGCTTTATTTCAGCGGTATAGATGACAGGCACGAACACGGACTTGGATTCTTGGTCAACAAGAACATTCTAGCCACTGTTATGGGTTGCCGCCCAGTCTCCAGTAGACTCATTACCATCCGTCTGAGAGCAGCCCCTTTCAAAATCACCTTCATCCAAGCCTATGCCCCAACATTCGACTATGACGACAGCGAAGTGGAGGATTCCTATAAAAATCTACAGGCTGTCCTTAACCAAGTGCCGAAGAAGGACATAGTCATAGTGGAAGGCGACTAGAATGCCAAGGTTGGCCAAGATGCGCACCACAACTGGGGAGACCCATGTGGACCCCACTGCAACAATGAGACAAATGACAAGGGTCTGAGACTGTTGGAGTTTGCCAGATACAACAAAACAATCTGATACTGGCAAACACGCTTGGTCTCCACAAAAAATCCAGACGACGGACATGGCACAGTCCCGGCGGGGAGCATCACAAACAGATCGACTACATCATGGTTAAGAAACGCTTCAGATCAAGCGTCAACATTGGTAGGACACGCACTTTTCCAGGAGCAGACATCGGAAGTGACCACGATCTCGTGATCATGTCTTTCCGGCTCCACTTGAAGAGAGTAAACACAGCAAAGTGCACCAGACTGAAGTTCGACCTGGACAAACTGCAAGACCCGGAGGTGGTAGAAATATTTCAGGCCACAATTGGAGGGAATTTGCATCACTGCTCGTTTTGTGAGCTGGTGAAGTAGATTCAACACCATTACCACCACCTTCAACTCAGCTGTGAAAGATGCCACCACTGAGATCCTTGGTAAGCACCGGCCAAAGAAGAAACCGTGGATCACACCTGAACGTTCGGACCTGTGTGATAAACGAAGAGAGATGAAGAAGAAAAAGTACACCTCACAGGGAGCTGATTCCTACCGAAAAATCAACAATGACATCCTAAAAGGCATGCGCACATCAAAGGAGAACTGGATAGAAGACCAATGCCAGGAAATAGAGAACAGTCTGAACAAGAACAACAGCAAGAAGGCCTACCAGACTGTGAAGCGGCTGACAAGTGTCAAACAGCCCAAAGTTTCCACGATCCAAAGCAAGTCTGGCATATAAATAATAATAAATGTAGATTTATATAGCGCCGCATCACAGCCACAAGTGGCTGTGCTCTCCGCGCTTGACACATTCATACACCATTTATACTACACAACAACAGTAGGTATATAAAGTCTGAATAAATTCACTAAAAATGTACAACATAATGTTAAAAAGATTCAATAAAAATATTACATTGAAACACATAAAAAGGCAACTAAAACTATTATTAACTTGTAAAAGGCAACCAACATTTATAACAATTATAAAAAGCGAACACCATTAAAAAGCGAAGACCATTGCCCGTGCATGGAGCGCCACGACATGTGTGCATACTAGACTGATGATGAGATTAATTCATGTGTGTTATTGAGAAGGAGCTATAGAAGGTGTTTATGGAAAAGATATGTTTTGAGTTGTCGTTTAAACGCTTGTTGTGTTTGCGCATGGCGGATATTGTGTGGAAGGGAATTCCATTGAGTGGATGCACAGAAAGCAAAGGTGCGTTCTACATAGGTTTTTGTTTTGACAAGTGGGATGATGAAGGTGCGTTGGTCTGATGCGGAACGGAGCTGTCTGCGTGGTACGTAGGGTATGAGCATGTCAGAAAAGTATGCAGGGGAAGTGCCGAAGAAAAAGTTGAAGCAGAGTGTGGAAATTTTATATTCTATACGTGCAGATATGGGCAACCAGTGCAAGGAACGTAGTAGGGGAGTGACATGATCTCTTCTGCAAGCCTTAAGAACAAGGCGTGCAGCTGCATTTTGTACTTTTTGAAGTTTGTAGAGAAGATCTTGGGAGCAGCCTGCAAGAAGAGAATTGCAGTAATCCAGTTTTGAAAGAACAAAAGAGCAAACTAAGATGATCGTGGTTTGTTGTGAAAGACAAGAGCGAATAGAACTGATTTTGCGAAGTTCAAAATATGCAGATTTACATGTGTTGGAGATGTGAGTGTCAAGAGATGTGTCAGATGTCATAATGAATCCTAGGTTACGAGCAGAGGTGCTGAAAGGAACGTCGGAATTGCCAATTTGTATTGAGTGTGGTTCACCATCTGAAAGAATTGTGCTCTTTTTCTTTATAAACATTGCTTCAGTCTTGTCATCGTTCAAGCATAGTTTATTTTCTATCATCCACGACTTGATATCAGACGCACAGGTCTGAATGCCTTGGACAGTGGTTGTGACTTCAGAAGGAGGACAGGATTTTTGAAGCTGCGTGTCGTCAGCATATGATTGAGTAGAAATAGAATGAGATTGGATCAGAGACAACAAAGGTTTGGTGTACAAAATGAAAAGAATGGGGCCTAAAACAGATCCTTGGGGAACACCATAAGAAAGAGTTGCAGGTGCGGACAACTGGCCATCGACTAGCACGGTCTGGGTCCGACCAATCAGGTAAGACTCAAACCATGCCAGCGCTGACCCAGAGATGCCGTACAGGTTTTGGGCGCGTTGAAGGAGCGTGATATGATCGATCGTATCAAACGCTGCTGAGAGATCAAGGAGAGTGAGGAAGGACACGTCACCACCATCCAAGGCATACAGAATGTCATTCATAATCTTGAGCAGTGCGGTTTCAGTGCTGTGAGAAGGCCTATAGGCAGACTGAGTGTGTGGAATAAGATCGTGATGGGTCAGATAGGAAAGAAGTTGTTTCAAGGCAAGCTTTTCGAGTACTTTGGACAAAAAACTGAGGTTTGAGACTGGCCTATAACTCTTGAGCGTGTTGGAATCTAATGAGGGTTTCTTCAAGAGTGGTTTGACTATGGCAGTTTTGAACAGGGAGGGGAAAACACCAGACGTTAAACTGTGGTTGAGAATGTGAGTGATTGAGGGCAGCAGCATGTCAAGGCATTCCACGAGCAATGGCGTAGGCATGGGGTCCAACGGCTTGGACATGTGAACAGTCTTCTTCACGTCTTCTTCACAGACTGGCTGGAAAGCAACAAACGATTGTCTAAAGACACTGGCTCATCACGCGCCACAGCGCTGGAAACTGTCATGCTGTCTAGCTCATCGCGGATGTCCTTCACTTTCTTAATGAAAAAGTTACTGAAGACCTCTGGAAGCTGCTTGAGGGGAAAGATGGTGGGGAGGGGGGACACAGTACAACGACCCATCAGCAGGCCACAAATGTCAAACAGCTTGCGGCTCGACTTGCAGTTACTGATTTGATCGCGGAGGAAGGTGATCTTTGCATTGTGCACGAGCGTGGTGACTGCGCGCTTGGCGGCTTGGAAGATTTGCTTGTGCACAGTTAGCCCCGACCGCAGCCACGCCCACTCCGCACGCCTCCGCTCTCGCTTGGCAACGCGCAGCTGCTGGCAGATCTCGGAGTACCAGGGCGCGGACTTCTCAGGGCGAAGGCGACGGCGGACGATAGGCGCGTGAGCGTCGAGGGTAGTGCGGAGCTTGGCATCCAGTTGATGGGCGGTAGGGGACTGCGCGACGCTGTCCTGAAGATCACGTTTGAAGGCAGCAACGTCCATGCAGCGTAGGCAGCGGCCAGAAGTAAACATCGGCGCCGGCGTCGGACGCCCGGCATGCAGCTGCAATAGAACGGTGTAGTGGTCGGAAACCAGGGCCTGCGTGACGGCGATGGACTGCACGATGGGGGTGTCAGGACGATGCATCACCCAGTCCAGCACATGGTTCTTTTCGTGCGTGGGCTTTTCGACGAGTTGGGAGAAGTTGAGAGTATCGAGAAAATCCAGCATCTTGATGGTGGAGGGGTGCTGGGGCTCGTCGTAGTGCACATTAATGTCACCAAGCAGCACGGGCGTGCCGCTCAGCGTGTTGACGTGCTCCAGAAGGTCGTGAAAATCAGAGTGGAACGTGGAGTCGGTCAGTTTGTTGTTAATGCTGGGGGGAGGCCTATAGATGCACAAACATTGCACCTGTTTCTGCTGGAGACTAAGAGTCATGTGTACATATTCAAAGGATGGATGATCAAAGGGCAGTGCAGTGGTAAAGGACAGGAGGGAGGAAAGGGCAGTCTTGTGGATCACCGCAATCCCCCCACCGCGGGAGGGACGGGGAAAGGACCGCATGGTGTAGCCCGCAGGAGTCAAGTCCGCACAGCTACCCTCATCACCCTTCTCCTTAAGCCAGGTTTCAGTTATCACCATAAAGTCAAGATCATTGTCTAGCACAAACTGCACAATTTCAGTCCGCTTGAAAGCCATTTGTTTGGAAGAAACTGACCTTGCATTGAAAAGTCCTATACGAAGGGGCGGTGGTTGAACTTTCAAGGAAGATGTTTGACGGTCGTTGTGGTTTGCAGCAGTTGACTGTTGAATGCCTCCTTTCCATCGCGGTTTCAGATGCCGACCCCTGTGTGCTTTCTTGGTGGGGCGGGGCAGACAGGGCAGTTGGCGATAGTGCGGAGTAGAGGAGTCACCCATTACAGGCGGCGGAAGAATAGTTCCAGAGGGTGAGAAGCGGTCGTGCCAGAGGCGGTGCAAGCGACCGGATCGGCATCCACGTACAGTTGGAGCATGCTCCAGGATGCCAAGTTCTCGAACCACCTTGTAGACTTCAGGAGCCAAGCGTAGTTTGGCACAATTCTGGCCAATAGCGCGCAGGAAGGCGGAGTCCATGGCGGAGCCAGAGAGGTTACACAAGGCCACAAGGCCAAAGAGGACCAAGGTCACTGATGACAGCTTTTTCATATCCAGGTCACAAACAAATAAACATGAAGGCTCAAGTTCACTAATTAAAAAGTCATTGTGCCACTAGGTCAGTTCAGTGCATATGCCTTACAGAAGAACAAGAAGTCTTGGACAGATGGACAGAGTACTGCTCTGACCTTTACAGCCATACACCAAATGGAGACCCATCGGTTCTATCATGTCCCGAGAACATAGAAGAAGAAGAAATCCTCCCAATTCTCCGGGAAGAAGTTGAGGCAGCAGTGCAATCGCTAAAGAAAGGGAAGTCAGCGGGAGTGGACAACATACCCGCGGAACTGCTACAAGCAGGAGGAGAAGCGATGATTGATGCCCTCACCATTATCTTTAACAAGATCTGGCAGAGTTGGGAGTGGCCTATACCATGGACCCAGTCGCTTGTCATCACTCTTCCCAAAAAAGGTAACCTTCAGGAGTGTGAAATTTACCGCACCATCAGCCTCATCAGCCATCCCAGCAAGGTCCTCCTGAAAATAATACTTAACAGGTTGAAACACCAAGCAACAAATCATAGCTGAAGAACAAGCAGGATTCAGGGCAGGGCGAAGTACCACTGAACAGATTTTCAACCTCAGAATAATCTGTGAGAAATACCTACAGCACCAACAACATCTATATCATGTGTTCATAGACTTCAAGAAGGAGTTTGACCGAGTCTGGCATGCAGCTCTATGGGCAACAATGAAAGTGTACAACATCAGCCCTAAAATTATCGAAGTCATCAAAAGCCTGTATGACAAGGCTACCAGTGCAGTCCTCCACAACAGCGCCATCGGAAACTGGTTCAGAACAACAATCGGTGTGCGTCAAGGATGCCTACTCTCTCCAACACTCTTCAACATCTTCCTAGAGCGCATCATGTCAGATGCTCTTGCAGATCATGAAGGCACAGTCAGCATAGGGGGTAGAGCAATCTCCAATCTTTGTTTTGCGGATGACATTGATGGATTGGCTGGAGAGGAACAAGAACTTGAACAGCTGGTACAGAGGCTTGACACCACCTCCAGAGCTTATGGAATGGAAATAAGTGCAGAGAAGACCAAAATGATGACCAACAACACCAATGGCATCAACACCGACATCAAAGTCCAAGGCCAATCCCTCAACACAGTGCATAGCTTCAAATATTTAGGAGCCATTGTATCAGACAATGGGTCCCGACAGGAAGTCCTCTACAGGATCGCACAAACTGCTGCCCTGACAAGGTTGAAGCCCATTTGGAAAGACAGGACCATCAGTCTACATTCCAAAGTAAGACTGCTGCGCTCCCTTGTCATCTCCATCTTCCTATTTGCTTGCGAAGCATGGACCCTCACAGCAGATCTCCAACGAAGAATACAAAGCATGGAGATGAGGTGCTACAGAAAACTTCAGGGTATTTCCTATACCCAACACATCACCAACGACGAAGTCCGAAACTCACAGTGGTGAAGAAACGGAAACTCCGATGGTATGGCCACGTCACCAGATCATCAGGCCTTGCAAAGACTATTCTGCAAGGCACAGTGCAAGGAGGTAGAAGAAGAGGGAAACCGAAAAAGATGTGGGAGGACAACATTCGAGAATGGACTGGTTTGACACTGAGCGAAGCCATCAGGGCTGCTGAGGACAGAGAAAGATGGAGTATGTTGGTTAAACGATCATCTGTGGTGGCCCTACGACCTCCGGGTTACGGGACAGGATAGGATAGGATAGGTGTGGGTACTTAAACTGACAGTGCAATGCGGCTGGCCTTGCCCGGGGTTTTCCGATTAGGATCCAGCTGACCCGATCGTGGCTGCGTGTACATACTTCAGTTTCGTTCATTATGGATCAATGACGTATTTTGTCATAAACTTTGCATGCTGCGCGTTGTTGTTACGTTTTGATTTAAAAAAAATTAATGTGATCGTAAATCAGCGTACACAAATCTACATCTTTATTTATATATGTGTCTGGTACATCGTAAGAACCACTTTCTGCTGGCGACAACATTGTCCTTCAGTAAAGAATTCGGATATTTTCGCTTCCATTGACTGTTTTGATCCAGACGAAAAGATGGGTAAGCAGGGCAGGGGTGGAAAGAGAGGGAAGAGGAGGGGAATGGGAGTGTAAGGTACATGACATGGTTCCTCATTTATTTTAAAGGAAACTAGCAGGCGTATTTTTTGTAAGTCGTTCATTTAATTTTTGAAGCAATAATGGTATTGGATGCAGTCAATCTATCTTTCAAATATAATTAGAAGGGGCAAAGCCCATATGACTCACACGCTTCTTGCAGAACTTGCAATATTTAACATGAACATTACTGCCCAGAAAAAAATGAAACCGTGGCAATAAAATGCACAGTAATACCGACTTTGAATTTGATCTTCCTCTGCTCTTGAACTTAAAATGATCTTGACCTCCGGATCCAAACACACTTATGTAATATTAAATGAACTACAGCAAAAGTTGTATTCCTATCCTATTCTATCCCGTAACTCGAAGGTCGTAGGGGCACCACAGATAATCGTTTAACCAGCTGTTGTATTATGCCAAAAAAAACAAAAACAAACAAAAAAAAGTGACCTTGGGATGACCTTCACCTTTATGCGACCTCTCATGCTCATGTATGATCAAATAACCCAATGTTGTTGCATACTATGGGTTAAATAGAGCTATTCCACTGTACGATGACATTTGTGTATGTTTTTGCAAGGCCTAAAATGGCCTTGACTTTCAATATCAACGCAAAAACGGAACATGTATGAAAGATCAATCTATCATTCCTAAATACAACAAGTTTGAAATTTATATCTTTGATAGTTTAGGGTCAAGATCACTTCAAAGTACCTATACTAGCCTTTGAACAGCTCCAGTGATTTTCACTTGGGAGAGAGGTTGAACAAATGTGCATAAGATGTGTGCCTCATTGATATTTCCTTCATGCACCAAAAAATCATAAGTTCAATATTAATAACTTGGGGGAAAAAAGTTTAAATTTTTTTGACTAACATTATTTTGGCGACCCTATGACCTTGATCTTGAAGTGACGTAATTCATTCACTTATCATTTATGACGTCTCATGGATATATACCATCTTGTCAAGTTTGGTTGTGATAGTTAAAATAGATTCTGAGATAGTAATCCACTTGCACATTTTGCACGTTTAGACGGCGGACGAAGACAGAAAGACGGACGGACTTTGCCCCACCCCCCCCCCCCCCCCCCCCCCCCCCCCCCAAAAAAAGAAGTAATTTGTGGACTATTTAGGACTCATCTCGCACATATTTGCAAACACCTGGAAACATTGTGTTTGGGGAGAGGGGAGGAGAAGGGGCGCGGTGGGGTGTTGGGGGTGGTGGTGAGTACATAGACTCACATTGCTATGCATGTGAGTCAAACATTGATTTCTTTGCCTTCTATAATAGCGATTTTTTTTCAGATAGCCCCGTATAATAATAATAATAATAATAATAATAATAATAATAATAATAATAATAATAATAATTATTATTATTATTATTATTATTATTATTATTATTATTATTAAAGCAACTAAAATAAAGAGTTTATTTACTTTAAAAAGCACACCCTTGCAGATTTACCTCTAGTAATCAATAATATTTTTTGAGGGTCGGCGTTCAACAGAGCGAGAGAGAGAGAGAGAGAGAGAGAAGAGAGAGAGAGAGAGAGAGGGAGAGGGAGAGAGAGAGGGAGGGAGAGAGAGACGATAGAGAAAACAAATAGCGCTGCCTCGAAGAGCTTAACATGGGATAACCTGCAGCAGGATCTGCTCTACAGACGACTGTTGAGCCACAGCAGGTGCTGCACTTCTACCACAGACTGACTGACAGCAGCCAAACACACTTGTTTTGATTTGGATGCATATCTTTTCTCACAAAAAGTGTATCTGAGAAGGTGTTTTGTTCGTGTCTTGTTTGTGTGAATAAATAAATAGTTCTCACACATTATGATAATGGTGATGATGGTGATGACTATGACGATGATGAAGGCGTAGTTTTGTATAGTGCAGGTATCCATTCCGCTTGAGAAGGAACGATAGAGTGGCCATCATATGTTTAAAAAGTTCGAATGTATGTACGCTACTATAATTATGCAGGTAGGACCGCGTTCAGCATAACGTTTTAAAGAAAATTGTCTTGAGAGACTCCCTGAAACCAGTTGACGACTGACATTTATTCAAACTAATCAAAGCAGCTAGTGTTCCAGCCGACCAGGCCAGGTCAGGCAGTTCGGAAATGCAATTGTCTGTGTTTTCTAATTGTTTTGATAGATACAGGACAGTGCAGTAAGCATGGTTGAGGACATTCCAAAACATATGGCGAATTTCTCCATCAGAATGCAGATACAGATGTTTTGTCGGCAACCTAACAGCTAGATCTAAGTTTATAGAACACTTAATAGACTGCATTGGTGTTTTTTTTCTTGGTACATTTCCTTTATCTTACCCCCAACTTTTTTTTTTTTTTATAGTAAAATACAGTATTTCTATATGAAAACTCAGTATATTTAACTAAAGGGTTAGGGCAAGGGTTAGTTGCAGCGCTGCAACTAGCCCTTACCCTATTCTAGAAAGTTCACCTATTTCGTCTCCTATAGGCGACGAAATAGGTCGAATTTTGTTCAAAAATTCTTCGGAAATTCAGTGCACTGGCCTTATCATTTACTAGCCCCGACAACGTAAGTAAATTCATATTTATTAACACGTGTTGTCACGTCGTGAAAATTTGATTTTTTTCATAAACTTTACAAGAAGAGGAACAATAAGTTTGTGACGTCATAAAAATTTGACGTCATAAACATTTCTTTTTGGGGTTAAGATAAAGGAAAAGAACCTTTTTCTTCTTTTTCAAGTTGTGTCAATACTGTTTGGTGGTGCTTTTGTTTTCTTTACGTTGTTCTGACTGTTGTATGTGTTCTATCTTGCATCTGTATGCGCTTCTCTTTTTGAGTGCATATATTTTCGAGGAATGCATGTGTCACACATGTTTTAACATTGTTTACTCTCATATATAAATCCAGTATATTTGCTCTGTGTGCGTGCGTGTGTGTGCGAGTGTGTGTATTTGATTCAGTATATATGTTATTGTTTGCATGTTAGATGCTACTGTCTTTTTAATTCAGCAATTATATAGTGCCGTTCTTGCTGTCAATATATATATTGTGCATCTCTATCTCCCTATTTTCCCACCCCCCATGGGCTAGGAGCCTACTTTGATTATTTGTTGTTTCATCCAAATATGGAATAGAGAGTGCTGGGAATTAGGAGTGAAACACATACAAACAGAAAAGGAGATGGGATGTAGGAGTCTGCACTCTTCAGCACTGCTTATAAGATCTATTTTGTTTACATAAATACAAAAAAAAATTTAAAAAAGAAAAAGAAATCTAGAACAGCTTTATATCTGTCAATTTATTTGATTATGTTTGTGTTAGTGTTCTTTAGTTATACAATGAATGTTTTAATTGATGATGAACTGACTTTGGGCAGAGGAACAACTAAATTCTCTCTAATGTATATTCATACTATGTGTCTGTGTGGTTGGGTGTGTGTGTGGCATTGCAGAGATAATGAATGTAGTCATTTTTAAGCTAATGGACCATAGCATGTAAGCTAAATAATGAGTCCAACTCTAGTCTCTTCTGCCTGTAGGATCATTGTAAGGTTATATATATATCCACTTATTCATATTGAAAGAGATTGATACAATAGTTTTGGTTATGTAGTTACATGCAGTTAACCAATATACTTTAGGTTGTACACTTAAACCACATGCCTGTAGATGTTCCAAGCGCTCTAATAATATGATGTCTGCTTTTAATGTGTCAGATTGTGATTTTAGTATTGTGGAACTAGGTCAATGTGACAGTGCCGTGACCTATTTCCTTCGCCTGACCTTGAACCATTGGAAGCGGGTGTGGTTATGGGATGCTATACCGGTACTCGATCCTTTCCTTTCTGGTATCATTCTTCCACCCAGTATTATAAACCATTAGCGACATTGTACATTCCCTTAGCCACTTTTCAAATTGTTACAAACTCTTTCTTAGAATTCCTAACTTTAGTCACTACTTGTTCACCTAATGCGCCCTGTAACACCACCGTCTGTTCCATAGACAAACATGCCTAGTATATAAAGTTTTGCTATTGTGTAACGCGGACACGAAATTAATTGGAGTATGCATGGTGTGTGTTTATTTAGGGTGGATGGGGGGGGGGGGGGGGGTGAGCGTGCATTTCATCCTATGTAAGCTAACAGTTCTTTTAGCAAGCTTAGAAATATGCTTTTCATGGGTGTAAATGCCAATATTTGCATGCAGTGTGGAAGCCATTGCTTAATATATTTAGACTACTTGTTTATGTATTTGTTGTTTGTCTAGTTGCCTCATCTATCTGGGTCCTTTGCTTGTACAGCTTTTACTTGGCAATACATTAATTACTACTACTTATCTTTTGTTGTAATGATGAATATTCAATTGTCCGTTTAACTGTTTTTCTTTATAGTTCAACACTTGTAGCTATTTGTGTTTCTTTTTGCTACACATTAAATGCCAAAAGGCTAAAAAAACATGGTTGTGTTTGTTTTATGCATACTTTTTGAACCATTATCTGAATGTTTTTTCTCCATTTACTCTTCATTGTATTCTTGCTGCATTCCAGCGGTTTTGTGAAAAAGGTGTTGTGTTAGAACTTGGTTTGTTGTGTGCTTGCAAGTGTACTCAGTGGTGTGCTCAGTGTAATCAAATGTCAAGCGATAACATTCAGCCTGTACAGTGCTTCAAACTCCATAGATGGCCATAAGTACACTACTACTACTAATATTAAATAAATGAAAATAAATAATTTATTTTTAAAATTATCCAGAAACAATGCGCCCCTACTAGCGAGCGTTGTGACTAGTGGGCTAAGGCGAGACTAACTTGCCTTGTCCACAAGCCAGAAACCAATGGCGCCTGACAGGTGTGGGTTCGATCCAGCATCTGGGTGTTATGTTTATCCGAATATTATTTACTTTCGACTCTGGCAACATCTCGGGGTTTTTCTCTGGGTACTCCGGTTTGCTCCTCCAGCAAAATTTCAAAATCAACAACTAATGTTAGGTAGGTTGGGTTTGGGCGCGCCACAGGCTGCGACTACGCTTTCCCCAGGGGAGGCGGCCCAGAATTTCCCTATGGAAAAGGGACAATAAGGTAAATAAAATAAAATAAATTAAAAAAAATACTTTAGAGTATAAATAGATGTCTAGTCTGAGCACGCACGCATTCCAACGCATGGACTTAAATACCTAATGATCATGTCCTAGAAGGGTGATCGAGTTCCTGCTACACGAAATGCACCCAGCACACACTAGGTCCCTTCTCGCCATCCACGGTCGCCTAGGATTGTGCCCAGTTGTCTGGGCGTCAGACTATGCACTCTAAGGCTGCAGGTGGGCTCCTTGGTTGGCTTGAATTAGATCATGTATCGACCAGCGCCTTGAGCAGCTCTTGGTCTGGAAAAGCGCTATACAAGATTTATTAAATAAAACCATATCAATCCATTTTTTTTATCATCGTTTAGCAAATGTATGTTGTACGATACTACTGCTTGGTGCATTTTACTACTACTACTACTACTAATAATAATAATAATACTGGAAGCTATATCGGAAAAAAAACTGAAACTCCGATGGTATGGTCATGTCACCAGATCATCAGGTCTTACAAAGACCATCCTGCACAGTGCAAGGAGGTAGAAGAAAAGGGAGACTAAAAAAGAGGTGGGAAGACAACATTCGAGAATGGACTGGTTTGAAACTGAGCGAAACGAACAGGGTTGCTGAGGACAGGGAAAGAGAAGTATGCTGGTTAAACGAACATCTGTGGTGCCCCTACGACCTCAGAGTTACGGGATAGGATAGGATAGGATGCTATATACGCGTTTTTTCCTTAAATCGCCTACAAAGCGCGGCGATATGTACCAACATACACGCTCACATGTTCCTCCCATTCTCACACACATCTATCACAAGTGTAACATTAGTTACAAAACGCATTAAACAAAATTCATAAAACAAGAGCAAACAATTGGAATAAAGTGAAACAATAAAATCCTTTATTTCATCTTTTAAATTCTATTATAATTACTTGTTCAGCAAACAGCCAAATCAAAACCACAACTTTGGTGAAAGAGGACTCACCCCTGATAAAAGATCTGCTGAAACAACCCTAATGGTAACAACACTGAAGGGACTTCACTAGCCGGTCACTTTACAATAAAGGCATCCCATGCAGGGATGCCGATGTTTTATTCTGATTTATCGAATCCCTGTTTCCAAAAACACAATGGAATATAAACATTATAAGATAAAGGATAAGGATAAGAATATTTATTAACCAAGTAAAAACGTTACAAGGATTTTGGTGTGGCATGGCGACAATAAAATACATCCTTTCTTGCACAGTAACACATGCATTCATCGTGTCATACACTTCATTGGCATACAACATATATATGTACTAAAAGATAGGTAAACCCAGTGTTAAACATACATCACTCATCAGTCATATAAAGTTATGGAGTCAAACACACCCTGCAAGTAAAACAAAATGCAGCATTAAAACAATTTAACAGCATTAAATAAAATGAGAATTATTAAGAATGTTAGGCTTCACATCCAGATCTACAAACACCACAACACAAAACACACACACCCACACCCACACACACACACAGCATACTCCTATTTCACAAAGGTACAAATCAAGCAATGGTAATGAGTTTACAGTTTATACAGATCATTCCATGATAAAATATTATGAAATTATATTATAAAGTATTATGAAAACACATACATATAAAATGTCTACATTGCTAAATAATAATACCATAGAAAGTCATAACGACTATTTGGCATAAAGCGTTCACTATTCCCAAGCTGATCCGACAGACCTCACACACAAATTACATTACATTACAGGATTATTGCTTTAGAACCAGCAGACTCTTCTGAGCCAAATCAGGACCGGACAAACCCCTGATCTGCATAAAAGATCTGCCGAAACAATCCTAGTGGTAAAACTGAAAGCTCTCCACCAGCCAGTCACTTTACAATAAAGACATCCCACGCAGGGGACGCTGAGGCTGTACTCTAATTTATCGAACCCCCGTTTTCAAAAACAAAATAGAATACAAACATCATTATAAATTATCAACAAAACACATACATATAAAATGCCTACATTGCTAAATAATATCATAGGAAGCCCTAGTCACTAGTGAATACCTGGCAGAAAGCGTCCAATATTCCCAAGCTGATCCAACAGACCTCGTACACAAATAAGGAGTCTTGTCCCGGAAGAGTTTTCAAGAAAAAAGGTAGGTGACTGGTCTAGCGAAGAAGAAGATAGTATAAAGACATTACATAATTGTTGCTTTAGGTCCAGCGGACTCTTCCGAGCCATATGAGGACCGGACAACACCCAATCCGCATAAAAGATCTGCTGAAACAACCCTAGTGGGAAAACTGAATGCCCTCCACCAGCCAGTCACTTTACAATAAAGACATCCCACGCAGGGGACGGCTGAGACTTCACACCAACTTATCGAACCCCCGTTTACAAAAACAAAATATTGATTGATTGATTGTTGCTTTAGGTCCAGCGGACTCTTCCGAGCCAAATCAGGACCGGACAACCCCCGATCCGCATAAAAGATCTGCTGAAACAACCCTAGGGGAAAAATTGAATGCCCTCCACCGGCCAGTCACTTTACAATAAAGACATCCCATGCAGGGGACGGCTGAGGCTTTACCCCAAATATTGATTGATTGTTTGATTGTTGCTTTAGGTCCAGCGGACTCTTCCGAGCCAAATCAGGACCAGGCAACCCCTGATCCGCATAAAAGATCTGCTGAAACAACCCTAGTGGGAAAATTGAATGCCCTCCACCGGCCAGTCACTTTACAATAAAGACATCCCACGCAGGGGACGGCTGAGGCTTTACCCCAACTAATCAAACCTCCGGTTACAAAAACAAAATAGAATACAAACATCATTATAAATTATCAACAAAACAAATACATATAAAATGCCTATATTGCTAAATAATAACATCATAGGAAGCCCTAGTGACCACCCGGCAGAAAGCGTCCAACATTCCCAAGCTGATCCAACAGACCTCATACACAAACAAGGAGTCTTGTCCAAGAAGAGTTTTCAAGAAAAAAGGTAGGTCACTGATCTAGCGAAGAAGAAGATAGTATAGCAGATTGATAGGACAGAGCAGGAATGAGAAAGAGCACATGAGAAAGACAGCGACAGTGGGAATTTAAAGCACTAAATTTCCAGAAAGTGGGGGTACTATTTATACTGAAACCCCAGGCACTCCAACGGGGGTACTGTTGCCGCAGTGAATCGGTCATGCCTATAAAGGAAAGACAGGTTTTCAACTTTACCCCAAATAATCAAACCCCCGGTTACAAAAACAAAATAGAATACAAACATCATTATAAATTATCAACAAAACATAAAATGCCTATATTGCTAAATAATAACATCATAGGAAGCCCTAGTGACCACCCGGCAGAAAGCGTCCAACATTCCCAAGCTGATCCAACAGACCTCATAAACAAACAAGGAGTCTTGTCCAGGAAGAGTTTTCAAGAAAAAAGGTAGGTCACTGATCTAGCGAAGACATTACATTACATTACATTACATAATTGTTGCTTTAGGTCCAGCGGACTCTTTCGAGGCAAATCAGGACCGGACAACCCCCAATCTGCATAAAAGATCTGCTGAAACAACCCTAGTGGGAAAACTGAATGCCCTCCACCAGCCAGTCACTTTACAATAAAGACATCCCACGCAGGGGACGGCTGAGGCTTCACCCCAACTTATCGAACCCCCGTTTACAAAAACAAAATAGAATACAAACATCATTATAAATTATCAACAAAACACATACAAATAAAATGCCTACATTGCAAAAATAATAACATTATAGGAAGCCCTAGTGACCACCTGGCAGAAAGCGTCCAATATTCCCAAGCTGATCCAACAGACCTCATACACAAACAAGGAGTCTTGTCCCGGAAGAATTTTCAAGAAAAAAGGTAGGAGACTGGTCTAGCGAAGAAGACGATAGTATAGCAGATTGATAGAACAGAGCAGGAATGAGAAAGAGCAAATGAGAAAGACAGCGACAGTGGGAATTTAAAGCACTAAATTTCCAGAAAGTGGGGATACTATTTATACTGAAACCCCCGGCACCCCAACGGGGGTATCTAGCGAAGAAAGAAGATAGTATAGCAGATTGATAGGGCAGAGCAGGAATGAGAAAGAGCAAATGAGAAAGACAGCGACAGTGGGAATTTAAAGCACTAAATTTCCAGAAAGTGGGGATACTATTTATACTGAAACCCCCGGCACCCCATCGGGGATACCGACCATATGCATACATTTAAGAAAATTATATCTTACATCAAAATCACGTTACCCCTATATTTGTAATAGTCATTCAATAATAGTTCATAAAATAAACGTCATCCAAACTTTGTATTCCAAGATTTTAGCAGCATACTTGAAAGTTTTTCAATACATTTTTTTCTACACTTTTTCTATTAACATAGCAGCAGCCTCAATGCAAGTTATGTATCAACTGATCATTTGCTGTTTCACTTCATTCTCATTTGCAATAATAGACTCAGCACTCTCTTACAAGGGTTTAATACTTATTACATTTTCACGGTATGATGTATGAACGTTTCTCACTTCTGTTAAGCAAACTTTTACATCAAAGGGCTCAACACAAAGTGTTTCTAAATTTACGATTCATAGGTAACTAAAGTTTAAATACTGTATTAATGTTTTTTTCAATCCACGTAGTCCACAGTAATTAAATTCAGATCAAGCATTTAGCTATATAAAATGTTATTTTTCTATACATCAATGCCCACCCCCCCCCCCCCCCTCCCCCCGCAAAAAAAAAATCTATTCAATAGTACCATTCATTACATAATTACATTACATAATTGGTGCTTTAGGTCCAGCGGACTCTTCCGAGCCAAATCAGGACCGGACAACCCCCATTCCGCATAAAAGATCTGCTGAAACAACCCTAGTGGGAAAACTGAATGCCCTCCACCAGCCAGTCACTTTACAATAAAGACATCCCACGCAGGGGACGGCTGAGGCTTCACCCCAAATAATCAAACCCCCGTTTACAAAAACAAAATAGAATACACACATCATTATAAATTATCAACAAAACACATACATGCCTACATTGCTAAATAATAACATCATAGGAAGCCCTAGTGACCACCTGGCAGAAAGCGTCCAACATTCCCAAGCTGATCCAGCAGACCTCATACACGAAGGAGTCTTGTCCCGGAAGAGTTTTCAAGAAAAAAGGTAGATGACTGGTAAAGCGAAGAAGACGATAGTATAGCAGATTGATAGAACAGAGCAGGAATGAGAAAAGAGGAAGAGCAACTGCCTCATCATCTGCAGCAGAAGCTACTTCGTCATCATCAACCACTGGAGCACCAGCATGGGCCTCAGAAAGCGATGCAACTGCCTCATCACCTAAAACAAATGCAAAAACTAACAAACCAAAGCGACCTTGCATGTTTTGTGGACAGTTTCAAGCTCAGTTAGCAAGACACCTAAAGGGCCAGCACTCGGAAGAAACGAGCATTGCAGCAGCCTTGAAACTGCCGTCTGTTGAGAAAAGGTGCATCTTTGGCAACATACGCAAAGAGGGTATCTACAGAAAAATGTTGCAATGCAGCAGGATGATTCAAGTTCCTCACTAATTAGAGAAAGGAATCAAGGGTATGCCCGAGTTGTTATGTGTGGAGGGTGCAAAGGATTTTTCAGCAAGAACAAAATTAAAAGACACAAAAAATTGCACTGTCCACGGTCTAATAGCACAGAAGCTGACACTATTGACTTTTCAAGAGTTCCTTCTATGAAAGTTCCTGATGAATTTCAACAGAGTGTTCTGAAATGCTTAAGAGATGACGAAGTGGGAAATCTTTGTTGTACTGATAAAGTTATCTTGCTTCTTGGGCAAAAACTTTGGGCCAAATCAGCTCGCAGAGAGTGAAGAAACATTATGAGTGATATGAGGATGATGGGAAACTTAATCCTTGAGATGCGGAGAGTTTCCTTGCATAATATTACAGGCGAAGACATGCTATACAGAGAACACTTTGATGCTCTGACAGTGGCCATTGAAAACGTGACTAGAACAGAGAACAATACAATGAAGGCTGGGATGAAAGTGGCTCTTGGATACTTGATCAAGAAAACCATCAAAGTGATGAGAGGTCATTACGCCCAAGTGTATGATGAAGAAAAAACTGCTGAATTGGACCGCTTTCAAGCAGTATTTGATCTGAACTGGGAGTTTATATTTTATAGAGCATTGTTGACTTGCGAGCAGAGAAGAAATTCACTTTGAAAGCGTGATGAGAGGTCATTACGCCCAAGTGTATGATGAAGAAAAAACTGCTGAATTGGACCGCTTTCAAGCAGTATTTGATCTGAACTGGGAGTTTATATTTTATAGAGCATTGTTGACTTGCGAGCAGAGAAGAAATTCACTTTGAAAGCCTTGTGACTTGCCACTGGAAAACGATGTTAAAAAGCTCAGAGAATACATCATAAACAAAATGAAAACCATGTTGGAAAATGAAATCAAAATCTGGGATGTTCATGACTTTGTTGAGATGAGGAATTTGATCGTAAGACGAGGTGGTGAGCCAGCAAGGCTGACCTTAAAACAGTGTATGAGGCAGAAGATGATCACTGGGTGGACACAAATCTTGTTGAAAATATTTCAGATCCACTTGAAAGGTCTCTTGTTGACAAATACAAGCTTGCCTACCAAGAAGGCAAAAGCAGCAAGAAACTTGTACCAGTTCTCATTCCCAGTGACACACTCCAAGCTTTGAGGAAGCTAGTTTCTGAAAGAAGCAAATGCAGCATTGCTGAAGAAAATATCTACTTGTTTCCACATACAGCTGGAACACTGGATCATGCAAATGGATATGTTTGTGTTAAGACTGTCTCAGCTGCATTGAAGGGAGAACTAGAAAAACCACACCTGTTGATAGCAGATAGGTTTAGACATCGTGCCTCAACAATCTTTGCTCTTCAAGATCTGCCTGAAGAAGAGCAAGAAACATGGTATAGACATATGGGGCACTCGGCAGAAATTAACAAGAATGTTTACTAATGCCCTCTTGCTGTCAGAGAGCTAACAAGAGTGGGTGGTTTTCTGGACAAGTTGGACAACCACGGCAAACATGTAACAAATCAGACACAAGCATATTGCTCCACAACAGAATCTACCACAGAAAATGAAGGCAATGTTGTAGATGCTGAATTTATGCTTCCAAGAAATTTACTGAACCAAGATCTACAGCACAGTCAAGATGATACAAGCTTTGTGTTGCCCAATCCAGAGAAGTCGGAGTCAGCTGCTAGTAACTTGATTAAGAAGTCTGAAACCAGATGTGAAAGACGATAACTATCGTGGAGTGAGGATGATGCCAGTAAAGTGTGTTCTTACCTTCAGGATTACATTACTATAAGGGGGACTGGTTCTAAAGGACCTCTGCATGGTGTAAAAGCTGTGGATGAATTTTTGCGCACAAATGATGTTTTCCCCAACACAGAAATGACTGAGAAGAAAAAGATTGAACTGATCAAAACCAAAGTGTTCAACGAAAGAAACAAGTATAGAAACAAGGTTCACAATATGTTTGAAGCGCTTTAAGCTGATGACTGACTCATTTAGATCAAGTAAGCAATGTGACATATAATAGTGCGAGTCTAAAATTTTTTTTGGCCACATATGTGATTGTGCAAGATGGGTCATAAATAAGCCAAAATTACATTTAAAAACAATTCCCGTCCGTACATCTGTCTGTGCAAAACAAATATTTCAGAACCTATTTCAACTATCGCTAGGTACTCCAAAGTGATTTTTTTTATTATCTTTAACTCAGTTTGGACACTAAAGTATTTACATAGATCTTTTTATTCTGAACACAGTGGTATATTTTTTTCCCCATAGGACAAATAGGTACAAAGTTATTAATGTTTGAAAATGGCAAATGGTGTTTGTTTGAAAAGAAATATTTCAGAACCTATTTCGACTATCACTAGGTACTCCAAAGTGATTTTTGATTTTCTTTAACTCAGTTTGGACACTAAAGTATTTACATAGATCTTTTTATTCTGAACACAGTGATATTTTTTTTTCCCATAGGACAAATAGGTACACAGTTATTAAGGTTTGAAAATGGCGAATGTTGGTGGTTTTTTGGCAACGTTTTGGAATTGAAGAAATTGACAACTTTGGAGTCTCAAAGTGAAGCCAATATTGATACCAGAAAGCTGATTTTTGACAGGTAACTCCTTCATATGTTATACTCCAAGCCCAATTTTCTTCAGGCCTATAACATGTAATGTTTAGCTGCTTTGGTGCTTCAAAGTTGGGAAATCGTCAACTTCGCAGTGCGTGCCGGCAAATTATAGGCCTACTAGTGTGCTACTACGCTCGGCACTCGTGTCGCTGAATAGGCCTACAGGATAACCCGAACACCTCTTCCTTCAGCCACTGATGCTGAGGCAATAGTTTCTGCTGCAGATGATGATGAGGCAGTTGCTCTTCTTCCTTCAGCCACTGATGCTGAGGCAGTAGCTTCTGCTGCAGAGGATGACGAGGCAGTTGCTCTTCCTCTGCCTTCAGCCACTGATGCTGAGGCTGTAGTTTCTGCTGCAGATGATGACGAGGCAGTTGCTCTTCCTCTTCCTTCAGCCACTGATGCTGAGGCAGTAGCTTCTGCTGCAGATGATGACGAGGCAGTTGCTCTTCCTCTTCCTTCAACCACTGATGCTGAGGCAGTAGCTTCTGCTGCAGGTGATGATGAAGCAGTTGCTCTTCCTCTTCCTTCAGCCACTGATGCTGAGTCAGTAGCTTCTGCTGCAGATGATGATGAGGCAGTTGCTCTTCCTCTTCCTTCAGCCACTGATGCTGTAACTTTTGTTCCAAATGTTGATGAGGATGCCTTAGGCTTAGCTGTTATTCTAGACGCCAATGATGAGGCAGTGGATTTTGCTGCAGTCGATGATGACGAGGCCGTTGGTTTTCCTTCAGATGCTGATGCTGTAGCTTTTACTGCAAAGGTTGATGAAGATGCTTTAGCTGTCGTTCCAGTGGCAAATGACGCAGCAGCTTTTGCTGCAGACACTGCTGCTGCTTTAGCATAAGCTGCAGACGCTGATGTCGACGGTTCTTTCATGGTCTTCAGTTTTGCAGAGGCTGCGGCATAAAAAGAAATGCAATTATATAATAATACAAATAATATGCAAATAACTAGAAGGCAAAGCGTAAATGGCTCGCACACTTCATATAAAAATCCACCCGTTGAGGTGCCGGGGGGTTTCAGTATAAATAGTATCCCAACTTTCTGGAAATGTAGTGCTTTAAATTCCCACTGTCGCTGTCTTCTTTCTTATTCCTATTCTGTTCTATCTACTATACATGTACTATCTTCTTCTTCGCTAGACCAGTCACCTACTTTCTTCCAAAAATCCACAGTTGTGTATGAGGTCTGTTGGGTCAGTTTGGGAATATTAGACGCTTTCTGCCAAATAGTCACCAACTCTTCCTATGATATTATTATTATTTAGCAATAAAGTCATTTCTTTCCACTTCTCCCCAGCATCCCAGATGAGGTACTTGTGCTCAAAAGTGATATATAATATGTAAAATTATAGAAGCAAAATTGGACTGACGAGGACATTATTTTTCTTTTTTACATATTTAGTATTTTGCCTTATGGTGCAACATGATTAAAAACAAAAAAACAAAGCCGATTATTTGTGTGTGTGCTTGCTTGACACTTATTTCATCTTATCTCTAATATTGTAGTTTTTTTTCTTCTTATCTTGCTTTGCACTTTTTTTGGTAATTTTCATGCACTTGTGACACGCATCATGCAGGTTACTATTTTCAGGTTATTGCTTAAATTTCTTCCCCAAATTTTAATAATTTTTTTATATTGTTGTTCTTTCTTTTGTCTTCATGTGAAATATGTGTTACCAGACAGCTTCTACTATAATGAGAGAAGGAAGACAATAAAAAATTGCAAAACTGGGAGGAAAGAGTTATTCCGGCGACTGGATAAAGCCGGGAGGTGGTTTCTGCAGCGCTGTTAATTGTACCAACGCTAGAAACAAGTTAAGCTGCAAGGGGAAATCCTTTTTCAGATTTCCTAAAGATGACGTAGAGATACTATATAAATAGTAATAGTAATACTAGAACCTTCTTAGTTACTACAAGTAGCACAGTAGAACTTCCATTCGATTCGTTATTTATTCAAATAAATAATTTCATTTAGGTCTATTATTTGCCATGTGGCAATTCGATCATTCACAATTCCATTGCATCATTGATTGATTGATTGATTGATTGTTGCTTTAGGTCCAGCAGACTCTTCCGAGCCAAATCAGGACCGGACAACCCCTGATCCGTATAAAAGATCTGCTGAAACAACCCTAATGGGAAAATTGAATGCCCTCCACCGGCCAGTCACTTTACAATAAAGACATCCCACGCAGGGGACGGCTGAGGCTTTACCCCAACTGCTCGAACCCCCGGTTACAAAAACAAAATAGAATACAAACATCATTATAGATTATCAACAAAACACATACATATAAAATGCCTACATTGCGAAATAATATCATCATAGGAAGCCCTAGTGACCACCCGGCAGAAAGCATCCAACACTCCCAAGCTGATCAAACAGACCTCATACACAAACAAGGAGTCTTGTCCAGGAAGAGTTTTCAAGAAAAAAGGTAGGTCATTGATCTAGCGAAGAGCAAATGAGGAAGACAGCGACAGTGGAAATTTAAAGCACTAAATTTCCAAAAAGTGGAGATACTATTTATACTGAAACCCCCGGCACTCCAACGGGGGGAAACTGTTGCCGCAGTGAATCAGTCTTGCCTATAAAGGAAAGACAGGTTTTCAACTGGGGCTTTCACTTCCCTTTATAGGTTAGAACAATCTACAGTGGCAAGATTGCTCATGAGATTGACCCCAAGGGGTATTGCATCATTAATTTTATCTTATGTCTGAACTGTGAAGACTGTTAGTGTTGTAACTGTTGACGGGTTGTCGTGTTGACTAAATTTATCTTTGTTTTACATTTAAATTATAACAATTCTTGGTTTTCATAACCTAAGGCATAACTTTATTAGCCTAGGCATTTCGTACCAGCTGATTTAGTTTGTATTTAGGGCTGCTTCAGTGCTTCAAAAGAAAAAGATAATTAACTTCTTTATCAGTTCATTAATGCCATATTGTATGCTAGGAAGGTTAGGCTAACAGCAGTTAGGCCTACACAATATATTGTTGACCAGTATTTTTAAAACAGTCTATAGTATAATGATGGGGATCATTTTCGAGACAGTGAGCATTAGCTTTTAATTTTAAACCACAATCCACAGCACAACATCAATTGAATCATAACTGTGTATACATTTAAATGTAGACATACAAAACAAAAGTAGCATGAAATTTAAAACTACAAATTAGCAAGATCCGCACGAGAAACAACATCGTCATAGGAACCTGGAATGTCAGGACCCTAACTGCGGAAGGAAAATTAGAAGAACTGGCCCACGAGCTGGACCACTATCGATGGAACATTCTAGGTATCAGCGAACTGCGCTGGAAAGACCTAGGTGAAACAACGACTGACAAAGGCCACAAGTTCTATTTCAGCGGTAGAGTTGACAGGCACGAACACGGCGTTGGATTCTTGGTCCACAAGAACATTCTAGCCACTGTCATGGGTTGCCGCCCAGTCTCCAGTAGACTCATTACCATCCGTCTGAGAGCAACCCCTTTCAACATTACCATCATCCAGGCCTATGCCCCAACATCAAACTATGAAGACAGCGAAGTGGAGGATTTTTATGAAAATCTACAGGCGGCTCTTGACCAAGTGCCGAAGAAGGACATAGTCATAGTGCAAGGCGACTGGAATGCCAAGGTTTGTCAAGATGCGCACCACAACTGGGGAGACACATGTGGACCCCACTGCAACAATGAGACAAATGACAGGAGTCTTAGGCTATTGGAGTTTGCCAGATACAACAATCTGGTACTGGCAAACACGCTTGGTCTCCACAAAAAATCCAGACGATGGACATGGCACAGTCCCGGCGGGGAGCATCATAACCAGATCGACTACATCAAGGTCAAGAAACGCTTCAGATCAAGCATCAACATTGGCAGGACACGCACTTTTCCAGGAGCAGACATCGGAAGTGACCACGATTCCGTGATGATGTCTATCCGGCTCCATTTGAAGTGAGTAAATACAGCAAAGTGCACTAGGCTGAAGTTCGACCTGGACAAACTGCAAGACCCAGAGGTGGCAGAACTATTTCAGGCCACAATTGGAGGGAAATTTGCACCACTGCTCATTTTGGGGGCTGGCGAAGTAGATGTCAACACCATGACCACTACCTTCAACTCAGCTGTAACAGATGCCGCCACTGAGATCCTTGGCACGCACCGACCAAAGAAGAAGCCGTGGATCACACCTGAACGTTTGGATCTGTGTGATAAACGAAGAGAGTTAAAAAAGAAAAAGAACACCTACCGAAAAATCAACAATGACATCTGAAAAGGCATGCGCACAGCAAAGGAAAACTGGATAGAAGATCAATGCCAGGAAATAGAGAACAGTCTGAACAAGAACAACAGCAAGAAGGCCTACCAGACTGTGAAGCGGCTGGCAAGTGTTAAACAGCCCAAAGTCTCCACGATCCAAAGCAAGTCTGGCATATGCCTTACAGAAGAACAAGAAGTCTTGGACAGATGGACAGAGTACTGCTCTGACCTTTACAACCATACACCAAATGGAGACACATCAGTTCTAGCATGTCCTGAGAACAGAGAAGAAGAAGAAATCCTCCCAATTCTCCGGGAAGAAGTTGAGGCAGCAGTGCAATCGCTGAAGAAAGGGAAGTCAGCGGGAGTGAACATACCAGCGGAACTGCTACAAGCAGGAGGAGAAGCGATGATTGATGCCCTCAGCATTATCTGTAACAAGATCTGACAGAGTGGGGAGTGGCCTACACCATGGACCCAGTCGCTTGTCATCACTCTTTCCAAAAAAGGTAACCTTCAGGAGTGTGAAAATTACCGCACCATCAGCCTCATCAGCCATCCTAGCAAGGTCCTCCTGAAAATAATACTCAACAGATTGAAACCCCAAGCTGAACAAATCATAGCTGAAGAACAAGCAGGATTCATGGCAGGGCGAAGTACCACTGAACAGATTTTCAACCTCAGAATAAGCTGTGAGAAATACCTACAGCACCAACAACATCTATATCATGTGCTCATAGACTTCAAGAAGGTGTTTGACCGAGTCTGGCATGCAGCTCTATGGGCAACAATGAAAGTGTACAACATCAGCCCTAAAATTATAGAAGTCATCAAAAGCCTGTATGACCAGGCTAACAGTGCAGTCCTCCATAACAGCGTCATCGGGAACTGGTTCACAACAACAATTGGTGTGCGTCAAGGATGACTACTCTCTCCAACACTCTTCCACATCTTCCTACAGCGCATCATGTTAGATGCTCTTGCAGATCACGAAGGCACAGTCAGCATAGGGGGTAGAGCAATCTCCAATCTTCGTTTTGCGGATGACATTGATGGATTGGCTGGAGAGGAACAAGAACTTGAACAGCTGGTGCTGAGGCTTGACACAGCCTCCAGAGCTTTTGGAATGGAAATAAGTGCAGAGAAGACCAAAATGATGACCAACAACACCAATGGCATCAACAAGGACATCAAAGTCTAAGGCCAATCCCTCAACACAGTGCATAGCTTCAAATATTTGGGAGCCATTGTGTCAGACAATGGGTCCCGAGAGGAAGTCCTCTCCAGGATCGCACAAACAACTGCTGCCATGACAAGGTTGAAGCCCATTTGGAAAAACAGGACCATCAGTCTACATTCCAAAGTAAGACTGCTGCGCTCCCTTGTCATCTCCATCTTCCTATATGCTTGCGAAGCATGGACCCTCACAGCAGATCTACAACGAAGAATACAAAGCATGGAGATGAGGTGCTACAGAAGACTTCTGGGCATTTCCTATACCCAACACATCACCAACGACGAAGTCCGACAGACCCATCACACAAGCCATTGGACAACACGATGACCTGCTCACAGTGGTGAAGAAACGGAAACTCCGATTGTATGGCCACGTCACCACATCATCAGGCCTTGACAAGACCATTCTGCAAGGCACAGTGCAAGGAGGTAGAAGAAGAGGGAGACCGAAAAATAGATGGGAGGACAACATTCGAGAATGGACTGGTTTGACACTGAGCGAAGCCATCAGGGCTGCTGAGGACAGAGAAAGATGGAGTATTCTGGTTAAACTATCATCTGTGGTGCCCCTACGACCTTCGGGTTACGGGACAGGATAGGATAGGATAGGACTAGAACATGAATAAATTCAGCATTCTTATGGTAACAGATGGCATTTAAGTTGTAAACATTGTAGGCCAAATAAACAAGATGCTAATTGTATTTCAGTGTAAAATTGTAACATTGTTTGAAAACGGATGAATATTATTATCATGTCTTTAGATACTAAAAATAGATACTGCATAAAACATATTAGAATAGGCCATTCAAATCATTACTTCATTGTTGATCATAAGATAACTATGGCTGGAACTTTATTATTATTATTATTATTATTATTATTATTATTATTATAACAACTATTATTATTAGTAGTACATTATTATATGAGACAAGCCCAGTCCACCATGCCAAGTGATCTCAGGGCTATATCATGTTATCTTCCAAGTTTAATAATAATAATACAGGATGCTATATACGCGCCTTTCCCCAAATCAATCAGGTTCAAAGCGCGGCGATCTATACCAACATACATGCTCACCTGTCTCATCCACCCTCACACACACCAAATACACATCCATCACTCAAACAGGTGGTGTAAAGGGAGGGAGATCGCTATTAGAAGACGGAAGAAATTCAAATGTTTATTTTTGAAATTTTTATATTGACTGCATCCTGTACCATTATTGAAGGGAGGGAGGAAACCGGAGTGCCCGGAGAAAACCTTCGGTGACCTCAATAGTCTCGTACTTAAATCACATACGTCCGCCCCATGCAGGAATCGAACCCGCGACCTTCGGCATAGGAAACCGGCGCAATCAGCTAATTATAATACATGTAGTCCTAATAATAACATTGCATAATAATAATAATAATAATAATAATAATAATAATAATAATAATAATAATAACATTACATTTATAGCGCACAGTTCATTGTGCTGACCATCACTTGCATACATAAAAGCATAATGAGTAAAAAGTGCTTATAAAAAGAGTATATATAAATGATAAGTATCACATTAGCATCACAAACAAACATAAGTTTAAAAGGCTAATAACAACAAATGTATGTACTTTACTCTTGTGATGTGTTTATCATTGTCTTATGCAGCTATTGTTTTGAGGAACAATTCATTTTGTATTCACTGTACATTTTTGTCTTTTTTTTTTCTCCTTTTTTCGAAATCATTTTACAGGGAATATTATTCCTTTGTTTGTGTACAGTTACACTTTACCATAAGACGGTGCTTTTTTCTTGCAGATGTGTGCAAAAAAAAGGCATAGCGTAGATGTGTATTTAAAACACTTACAATGCACATTGCACTTGCTGTACAGTGTACAGTTATTCTACTTTTTTTCTAGTCTTTAGAAATGCTAAGAATAATTTTGTAAACAATTTTATCATTTGAATAGTAACTGTTATGCATACATGTCATACATACATGTACTCGGTGCATAATTGTACCTATACATACAACTTGAAACAACAAGATCTGGAGACAACCTTTATATTCAGTGCTTCAGATTGTTTTCAGACATCATGGGCCCAATGACCCATGGCCATGCAAAATGATGTGTCAATTTTCAAAAAGATGGGTAATTGACAATCAAAGGTATTCGTATCGTATGTTCACCTAGTCCTTCTTGATTTTTATGACACGCCAGGCTGGCGCATTCACGTTGACTGTTACGCGCCATTCTGATAAAATATGCGCCAATGGCGCGGGCGCTCCAACAATCTGAAGTACTGATATTCAGGATATATTATGCCTTCTTTGTTTTAAAACCAATGATAATTTATACACTGTGAAAATAGTGATGTTTGCCTCTTTTAATCATTTTCATATTCAGATACTGAGATAGCCATCATAGGTATTGCAGTTACCTTTAAAATAGAACTAATTATAAGTTTCTATGAAAAATAAAATTGGTCTGTTTCCACTTTTTCCTTATGAGGACTGGACAATCACTCATTATCATAGGACAGACAACATAAGTGGCCACACTAACCTTACCCGCACCTCCTTTGATGCCCATAACAGGGGGACCGGATATTGATACCCCACCACTTGGCACTACTTGACACAGATCTAGGCGCCACCACCACAGACTGCAGCATCACGACCCCCCAAAGGGACCATGATCTCGAATGTAGGCGTCAAAGAGCACCACTTATCTGTAACCGTTCTGCAGTTCCATTGCAAAATCGACAGTCTTTCTCGACCCGACTGAGTCATTTTGAGGCAACCTGACTGTAGGACAGAGGCGGAGAGGCCACGCCTGGCTGGGAGTCAACCGCTAAACCTGAACCAGGACATCTCGTGTAACATGTGTGGACAGGGCCGCCAAAATGTCTCTTAAACACTCTACTAAGTCAACAACAATAAGAAGAAAAAGACTTTATTTTAAATCAATAATTAAAATCTAAAACTCTCAACTAGTAAAACAAAAAACACCCAAACTAAGCTACCAGACCGCGGGCCAGGACAAAACGATAAAATCCTAGTCAGGACCTTGATCTAAAATTTCCAACTTTAAAAATTTTCCTATTTACCCTATCCTACAAATAAATTTAAAAGATAAGGTATCACACCCACCGTCTTACAAGGAGCCAAGGACTCTAAAAGGAATGGCAGTGCCGGTAGATGCTGACCATCAATGCATTAAAACAAGGGTTCTAATTTTCTTTCATTTTGTTTTAAATGTCAGTTTTGTTTTGTTTTATTAATTTAATTTATATTTAATTTATTTTTGTTACATAATTTCATCTTATTTTATGTTGTAGATGTTGTGAGTGTTGATGTATGTTCCCAATTTTTTTATAATGTTCTAATCTGTATTCTTTGTGAATTAAAAGATGTAATAATTTATTTTAATTTCATTTTATTTATATATTCATCTCAATCATTTCTCATGACAGTGAAAAAAATTGTTTTATGAGCTTTTTTTATATTATGCTCAAAATATATCCTGATATTGTTTAATGCTTTCTGCTTCTTGCTGTTAATAATAATAGTAGTAATAATGGTACATGTACTAATAATAGTAATAATAATAATAACTTATTATTGTTGCTGTTATTATTGTTATTATTATTATTATTATTATTATTATTATTATTATTATTATTATTATTATCATTATTATAATTCTTCTTCTACTTCTTCCTCTTCTGCTTATTATTATTATTATTATTATTATTATTATTATTATTATTACTACTACTACTACTACTACTACTACTACTACTACTACTACTACTACTACTACTACTACTACTACTACTACTACTACTAGAATTTTTTACCTTTGATGATGTGGGTTCAACTTGAGTCTTATTTTCTTTCTTACTTGTAAGTTTTAGATGTGGTACAAAAGATCAAATAGTTTAATTTTAATTTTTTAATTTCATGAACTTCAATTACAAGAAAACATGCAATTATCATATTAAAAGTAAAAAAAAAAAAAAAAAAAAAAAAAAGATGCTGACCATCAATGCACAAAGCCAGTTGACATGTTTGCAGAGCCGGTAGCTGCCGAACGTAACACTCTCCCTTGTGGGTCTCCCTCACAGACCACGACGGTAGGCCAAGCTGACCACCCACACTGCAAAAGGAAGGCCGTCTCACGTAAACAGGAGGGAGACACAGTTCTTGGCCAGAAATAGCCCAAACACACACCAAGCGTCCAAATCCACAGTGTCCCAGTCACTTGTCAATATAAAGTAGAATTTTTCTTTCATATCTCACAATAGTAAGGCAAGGTCACAATGAAAAGTTCAAAGGTCACGACGGCGAGACTCACACATTTCTGTGAGACTGTAGCACAGATAAAAGTTCAATAAAACTGAATGAGTGCAGAAGTGTCACACACAGGAATTTCTCAGTCATATCCGACAGGAAATAATGTCGATCAGTCCTGGGAATAGATCAGTAGAGTAGAGTACCAATGCCAATTTCAGAGAGGAGACTTGAGGGGACTATAAACTGATAAACACATTAAACACACACAATGCCAATGGCGGACCACATCGTAACACAAACCAATAGCAAAAAACCGAAGAACCACCACCTCCCTCCGAACTAACACAAGACACTATTCAGAACTCTCGGCCACAATGCACAACAGGTCTCCAAACCACAATATAAATCGAAGATGACAAAGCTTTCACATCAAAATATCACGAATGCAGATACAAACATGTCCGCCATCAACAAGTCCAAAGCGGAAGTACTGCCGTAATGCCTTGCTCTCTCTCCTGGGCTCTCTCTCCTAGCAAGACAAAAACCTATGTGTTGCTCAAAACAGCTTCGTCGTGATTCTCCCAATCAGCATAATATATTACACATATTCAGATACTGGTGATTAGGTACAGATAAAAGCAGTTTATAACTATTTTTTCCTTGAAAAAACCCTCTCGGATCTAAAGTTATTTCACAAAATAAGGTGGTCGCTACATGGGCCCTTTTTTCAGAAGTCGCCGTATGGCTCAGTTTACTTGTTTTGCTTCTATTCCCAAACCGTCAATTCCTCGAACTTCACTACAATGCAAGAATAACTTTAGACATTGGGTCCCAGTTAGCGCATAGTGTCATGTTTCTCCGACGAAGGGTCTAGGCAGGAAAGCTCAAAGACATAGGGCGACCGGGTTTCGGTCGCCATTTGTCCAAATTACTGTACCAAGGGCCCACGGGGCGACCCAAAGTCGCTCTATGGGCCCCTTTATACTAATATATATATATATATATATATATATATATATATATATATATATACACATACACACACACACACACACGTCAATGCTCTGGCTTTCATAATCATACTATTCTTCTTGTTTCATCCTTGCTCACCTCCCTTTGTTTCTTCACTTTTCCAATTCCATCCCATATGTGATTGTTTCTTTCCTTCTTCCACAATGTTATCCATATCCCATATATAATTATTTCATGAATGACAATTACCATCAAACATGCTCACACATTCCATTCATATTACAATATCTACTACTATATAACTATAGCCCCATGTAATCTATATATATAAATTGCTTAGCCGGAAGTCCTTCTTCGACATTACTGTAAAGTTTGTCCGGTATGGACGCTGATCTGGGCAAGTGCTGGGTGCTGGGTTTCGGCCTGTTGTGCGCTCAAAACCTGCGAAATCGTTATAGCCGACATTTCCTTACCGAACGTTTAACCGTTTCTGAGATAAATAAATAAACAAAATGTCCACAAACTGCAATAGCCTCATTCCGCGCGCGGTTTCCATTCAACCCGTGTCAAGAACTTGCCGTTCCGTAATACCGCAAATTTTGTTTTATTTCCATTCAAAACACTTTTGCACTCATGTCACCAATCTTACAAAATTTTGTGTTTAACTAATTAAATTTGATTAATTAAAAATCGAATCGAGGTTTCAGCATGTTTTCTCATATAGACCAAAAAATTGATGGTCTTTGCATGAAAGCTTGGTAGCTCAGTTGGTAAGACTTTTGCCTGCCGTGCAGGGGGACCCGAGTTCAAATCTCCGGTGGGCCATATTTTTTTTTTATGTTTTTTTTTTTAACACTACAATATGGATATTTTGCTTTTTAATTTAGGCTTTTTGCCTTTAACTTATTTATTATTATTATTATTATTATTATTATTATTATTATTATTATTATTATTATTATTATTATTATTATTATTATTATTATAATTATTATTATTATAATTATAATATCTTACATCAAATTTTATTTTAAAACCCTGGTGTTTTTTATGATTTCTATTTGTATTATTCTATATTCAATATTATTATTATTATTATTATTATTATTATTATTATTATTATTATTATTATTATTATTATTATTATTATTACCAAGGATCGGGATGGGGTGGTACGTGTAGGTAAAAGGGGGTTACGGGTAGGTTTAAAAGGGCATGGGTAGGCATAACGGGGATACGGGTATATATAAGGGGGTATGGTGATGGTCGATTCCTTTCATCCATACCTGCGAAACGATCAACGGGAAGTATCAAGGAGGGTACAGGTAGGTTACAAGGGGGGTACGGAAGGTATCAAGGGGGTATGGGGAGGTATCAAGTGGGTTCGGGGAGGTATCAAGGGGGTATGGTGAGTCATCATGGGGGTGGGACGGGGAGATATCAGGGGGGGTATGGTGAGGTATCAAGGGGGATATGGGGAGGTATCAAGGGGGATATGGGGAGGTATCATCGTCCAAATGAAACTCGCAGACAACAGTTGTCTCTGTCTACATTTTAAACAGCAACCTGTGTACCCTGGCTTGCCAGGGTACAAAAACCACTAGTTAACAATATTATTACATCAATGAAAACTATATTCCATCTTAGTCGACAACAGCTCACCACCTTTCAACACAATAAAACCAAAGCAAAAGTATACCTCTCCAACATTTCACAATCATGAAAACATTATAAATACCTGTAATCTTTACAGTGCAATATACATCCACTTTCAGAGAGAAAGTCCCACCGAACCTACACAACCTGATAAGTTCTCAGTGCTTTCTACCTCTTCATTTTTCAATACAATCCTTTCTTTTTTTCCTGTCTTTATCTTTTTTTTCCTGTCCTGACACACTGCTTCTACATAACCTCACACATTGGAGCACACACATCAAGTGAACTCCAATTGCCCTGGCCTGCCAGCTATTCATTATTCCATTGGTTCAACAATTTTAGCCAATGAAAATAATAAGATATTTAAAAAAAAACTCACATTCTAAAAATAGAAATATTACTGAGAATCGGAAAATTCCCGTTCCCTACAATCATCATCATCATCATTACACTGCTGTACATTGCTCATAATTACTACTTATAGTCTGACTCCTTTCAGTTGAAGACACACGATGGAAAGTACATTAATCTGTTGAGGATACGCAATCCGTGGGGACGTGGAGAGTGGAATGGGGCTTGGTCGGACAGGTATGGGCTATTCTAATATTTAATTTCCATATTCAAGAACTTAATGTGTCTCTTTCCAGGTCCTTTATTCATCTTTGATAGATTTGGTGTCGAAATTATGCGTGAAAAAGAAACATTCACTGCCTTGAAAGGAGGATATCATTGTCTGGCAGAAAGGGAGGTAATCCCTATAAGCTACTCCTCTGTCTTATTGGAGAATAATTTAATATTCTTTTAGTACCGTTCTTCTAATTCTTTAGATGGAAAGCAGATTGCTACCTATGAAATTAAATTCATGGAACCAAGTTTCGTATTCTCTATAAGATATTCCAAAGTATCCAATGTGGTTTTGAAAATAGTAGGAAGGGACAACCAGATTGACTACATCATGGTCAAGACACACTTCAGATTAAGCCGTTTGGCCGGACACGCACTTTTCCAGGAGAAGACATCGGAAGTGGCATAGTCAAGACACGCTTCAGATCAAGCAGATTTCCAGGAGAAGACATCGGAAGAAACCACGATCTCGTGATGAAGTCTTTCCGGCTCCACTTGAAAGAGAGTAAACACAGCAAAGTATACTATACTGAAGTTCGACCTGGACAAACTACAAGACCCAAAGGTGGCTGAACTATTCCAAGCCACAATTGGAGGGAAATGTGCACCACTGCTCATTTTGGGAGCTGGTGAAGTAGTTTTCAACACCATGACACCACCTTCAAGTCAGCTGTGACAGATGCCGCCACTGAGATCCTTGGCAAGCTCCGCCAAAGAAGAAACCGTGGATCACACCTGAAGTTTTGGACCTGTGTGATAAACGAAGAGAGATGAAAATGAAAAAAAGAACACCTCACAGGGAGCTGATGCCTATCGAAAAATCAACAATGACATCCGCAAAGGCATGCTCACAGCAAAGGAGAACTGGTTAGAAGAGCAGTGCAAGGAAAAAGAGAATAGTCTGAACAAGAACAACAGCAAGAAGGCCTATCAGACTGTGAAGCGGTTGACAAGTGTTAAACAGCCCAAGGTCTCCACGATCCAAAGCAAGTCTGGCATATGCCTAACAGAAGAACAAGAAGTCTTGGATAGATGGACAGAGTACTGCTCTGACCTTTACAACCACACACCAAACGGAGACCCGTCCGTTCTAGCATGTCCCCAGAACAGAGAAGAGGAAGAAGTCAACCCAATTCTGTGAGAAGAAGTAAAGGCAGCAGTGCACTTACTGAAAAAGAGAAGTCAGCGGGAGTGGACAACATACCCGCGGAATTGCTTCCAGCAGGAGATGCGATGATTGACGCCCTCACCATTATCTGTAACAAGATCTGGCAGAGTGGGGAGTGGCCTACATCATGGACCCAATCGCTTGTCATCACTCTTCCCACAAAGGGTAACCTTCAGGAGTGTGAAAATTACCACAACATCAGCCTCTTCAGTCATCCCAACAACGTTCTTCTGAAAATAATATTCAGCAGGTTGAAACCACAAGCTGTACAAATCATAGCTGAAGAACAAGCAGGATTCAGGGCAGGGCGAAGTACCACTGAGCAGATTTTCAACCTCAGAAAAGTCTGCGAGAAATACTCACAGCACCAATAATATCTATATCACGTGTTTATAGATTTCATGAAAGCATTTGACCGAGTCTGGCATGCAGCTTTGTGGGCAACCATGAGAACGTACAACATCAGCCCTAACATTATTGAAGTCATCAAAAGCCTGTATGACAAGGCTACCAGTGCAATCCTCTACAACAGCGCCATCAGAAACTGATTCAGAACAATAGTCGGGGTGCGTAAAGGATGCCTACTCTCTGCAACCCTCTTCAACATATCCCTAGAGCACATTATTTCAGATGCCCTTGCATATCACGAAGGCACAGTCAACATAGGGAGTAGAGCGATCTCCAACCTCCATTTTGCGGATGACATTGATGAATTGGCTGGAGAGGAACAATAACTTGAACAGCTAGTACAGAGGCTTGACAGCACGTCCAGAGCATATGGAATGCAAAATAAGTGCAGAGAAGACCAATGGCATCAATATGGACATCAAAGTCCAAGGCCAATCCCTCAACACAGTGCATAGCTTCAAATATTTAGGAGCCATTGTATCAGATAATGGGTCCCGATCGGAAGTCCTCTCCAGGATCGCACAAACAACTTCGGCCCTGACAAGTTTGAAGCCCATTTGGAAAGACAGGACCATCAGTCTACATTCAAAGATAAGGCTGCTGCGCTCCCTTGTCATCTCCATCTTCCTATACGCTTCTGGAACATGGACCCTCACAGCAGATCTACAACGAAGAATTAACAGCATGGAGATGATGTGCTACAGAAGACTTAACGGTGCAAAGAGGCAGAAGGAGATGGAGACAAAAAAAGAGATGGGAGGACAACATTCGAGAATGGACTGGCTTGACACTGAGCGAAGCCATGAGGGTTGCTGAGGACAGAGAAAAATGGAGTACGCTGGTTAAACGTTCATCTGTGGTGCCCCTACGACCTTCGAGTTACGGGATAGAATAGGATAGGAAGGCGAAAAAGGATAAAACACATTATTATGAAAACGTTCTATGTAGCCTACATTAGACTCTGTAGACTCTATAAGAGAAAAGGTTTATAAACTGCAATGTTTGGTTTGCTTGTTCTGGCAGATCTAAAGAGATGATGAGCCTTCCAGAAAGCGTCAAGAAAGCGCTTGAATACAACAACTTGGAAGAGGGAGAATTCTGGTAAATAAACCTCCTTTTACTGGTAATGACTACCCCAGGAATCATGCTACACTATTCATTAAGTAGTGGGAGATATAAGGAAAGGCTGGGGAGTAGAGATGACTGAGGCGAGAGAGTCTTTGATAGCTGTAGCTGTTGTGCCGTAAGTGCTTTCGCTCACAATTTGAAAGCGTGGGTGACAAATATAAGTTCTCAAAACAAGGGGAGACCATATGGTACGCTTCAATATATGTGCCTGTGGCATGGTATTCAATTTGTTGAGAGTTTTCTTGTGTTCGCTCATTTTCATTGATGATCGTCTTACATGGTTGTGGTAGTGGTGGTGGTTCTGGTTCTGGTTCTGGTTGAAAGTAATAGCAATTTTCTCATCATCGTTTATTAGGATGGGATATCAGGACTTCCTTCGGAATTTCCACGAAATCCAGCTGTGCCACTTGCAAGTGGATGCCATGATAGAAGAACTGGGAGACAATCTGGTGAGAATAACTTGCGCGTTTTAGATTTCATTAAGCTTACACATTAGTTAATCATAGCTTTGGTGAATCATGATAACATTCGTCATGCATTTTTTCCCTGGCTCATTAGGTATAGAAGATGAGCTATCGCAGTTTCACATGAGTTCAAGTAAAAAATAGGCTGCTACTATCCATAGGCGAAATAATGGTAATACATGCCAGAAAATAATTTACATTCAACGAGCCAAGTCGTCAAGTCAAATCAAAAGGGAACTTTATTCCACAAATGGTACAAACGATTTTGTTGGCTTGTGGACCCTGGAGAGGCGTTTTGGCAAAGTACATGTGTGGGGCAATCCTTTGATCTGCTGTGTTTTGTCCACGTCCGCCTCTTTACTTGTCTTCCTGATACGCATTGTCGAAAAATGGACGTTTCCTTCGGTTTAAGAATGTAAGGTGTAAAAATCAAGATCAGAGACAAGAATACAAATACATGAATGTTTGAGTGTTTGATTTTTTTTTTCGCAGAATAAGCAGGCGTGGAACGTCACTGTGTACCATGACGAATGGATTCGGGGAGTCACTGCAGGAGGCTGTGGAAACTCACCAAATCAAAGTACGGTACTAAAATGTCGACGGCGTCCACGGTAATGGTATTGGTGGTGGCGATGGTGATGATTATGGTGATGATGATGATAATAATAATAATAATAATAATAATAATAATAATAATAATAAAAAATAATTTGATGATGATGGTGATGATGATGATAATAATAATAATAATAATAATAATAATAATAATAATAATAATAATAATAATAATAATAATAATAATTATTATTATTATTATTATTATTTTTTTTATTATTATTATTATTATTATTATTATCATCATCACCATCATCATCAAATTATTTTTTATTATTATTATTATTATTATTATTATTATAACATTACTACTACTACTACTACTACTACACCCCTTGGGGTCATGAGCAATCTTGCCACTGTAGATTGTTAAAACCTATAAAGGGAAAAGTGAAAGCCCCAGTTGAAAACCTGTCTTTCCTTTGTAGGCATGACCGATTCACTGCGGCAACAGTACCCCCGTTGGAGTGCCGGGGGTTTCAGTATAAATAGTATCCCCACTTTATGGAAATTTAGTGCTTTAAATTCCCACTGTCGCTGTCTTCCTCATTTACTCTTTCCCATTCCTGCTCTGTCCTATCACTCTGCTATACTATCTTCTTCTTCGCTAGATCAATGACCTACCTTTTTTCTTGAAAACTCTTCCTGGACAAGACTCCTTGTTTGTGTATGAGCTCTGTTGGATCAGCTTGGGAGTGTTGGACGCTTTCTGCCGGGTGGTCACTAGGGCTTCCTATGATGTTATTATTTAGCGATATAGGCATTTTATATGTAGATGTTTTGTTGATAATTTATAATGATGTTTGTATTCTATTTTGTTTTTATAACCGGGGGTTCGAGTAGTTGGGGTAAAGCCTCAGCCGTCCCCTGCGTGGGATGTCTTTATTGTAAAGTGACTGGCCAGTGGAGGGCACTCAATTTTCCCACTAGGGTTGTTTCAGCAGATCTTTTATGCGGATCGGGGGTTGTCCGGTCCTGATTTGGCTCGGAAGAGTCCGCTGGACCTAAAGCAACAATCAATCAATCAATCAATCAATCATACTACTACTACAACTACTACTACTAGGCCTACTAATAATAATAAGGGTATATATATAGCGCTTTTTCCTAATGACATCAGTTCAAAGCGCAGTTCTCACGCATTCATACTTAACGCTAACATCGAAACACCTACGAAAAGAAGTGAAACAAAAACGAGACATTAATAAATTATGCAGAGACATAGTACAACCATAAAAAAGAATATTTACAAGAAAACTAAAAAAGACGTGAGAGGGAGTGGTAGGAGGGGAGGGAGATGAGAGCAGCTAAGGAGTGAGGGGGCTGGTGCCTGCGGTGTGACGGCGGTGGTCGGAAAAGAAGAAATGATGGTGATGAGGATGGACCCTACACATGGATTATTCCTAAGTATGATTCAAAAAGAGGCTATGTGTTACCAACATGCGCGCTCACATGTAACACGCACATTCCTACATATACAACGAACACACATTCATCACTCAAAAAAAGTGATCAGAAGACTGAACAAAAGTCGAATTTTTAATATTTGGAATTATTATTACATTGATTGATCAAGTCCATATAAAGACCTACTAACACACACATGCTCTTGCATGGCACAGTAAACACGCATTAATCACTTTGGTGTAAAGATAAAACTACACTCAAGTGTGGTCCATAAGCCGTATCTGAATATTTACACTTGACCTGATGAAAGTAATTTCTTCTGGCAGAATTATACTGGAGTAACCCGCAGTTCCATATCAACCTCAAACATCCAGACACCATCCACAATAACAGCGGCGAGTGCACACTTATCATCTCGCTCATGGAAAAAGAGTACAAGAACTTCACGGACCCAAACCAGGACATCGCTATCGGCTTTGACCTCTACCAGGTACAGGACTTGATGTCATTGTGTTCCCTTTGTTAATTCCTAATTTTATGGCGTTCAGTGAGGTTTTAGGGTGACAGGGGTGGAATACGATGATGATGGCGATGACGAATCACTAAATACGAAGGTTGGAAGAGGGAGGGTGCAACGATGATACTGAACTTCAATATTCAATTCGAAGGGAGCCTCACAAGATGGTGCGGGCTTATGATGCATTCTGCTGCTACGGCGGATAATGATAGCAAATGTAACCATTGCAGTAGAAGCCATAGTAGCAGCAGTGGGTTGACTATCTTTCCATGTTTTCCCATAATGAGAAACAAGATGCAAGACATTAAATCTCGTATGCAATTGTCCACACCCATTTGGAGAGAATTGAATAGAAAATTAATTTAATTTTATATTTTATAACAGTCGGTGACCGAGACAGAAAGCTCGATATTGAGTTGGTTGTGATTCCCGACTACCTGAAAGCATTAACAAAGGTGTCTGAGAGTACCAATGAAAGTCGCCGTACTTTGTCATCCGTTACTGTATAATGTGTTCCTGTTTTCTAAAACCTCGTGCAGCTCAAACGACCAGAGCTTAAACCACTGAATGGCACTCGAGCGCCGCAGAACGCACTGCTGCTACAGAAACGGTCAGGCAAATACCAGTTCTACAGAGAGGTCACGAAAAGGTTTGAGCTGCCTCCCGGTGACTACGTGGTCATCCCTTCCACCTTCCAGCCCAACCAGGAGGCCAAGTTCTTGCTCAGAATCTTTACGGAGAAGTTTGCTGAGAGCAAGTAAGAATAACAAGGCGATGCTGGTGGAGGCGGCGGTGGTGGTGGTGTGAGATTCTCTCTCTGTGTCTGTCTCTTTTTTTCTCTCTCTCTGTCTCTCTATTTTTTTTCTCTCTCTCTCTGTCTCTCTCTATCTCTGTCTCTCTTTCTCTGTCGCTCTCTGTCTCCCCCTCTGTCTCTCTCTATTTGTCTCTCTCCCTCCCCACTCTCTCTCTCCACCCTCCCTCTTTCTCCATCTATAGACGCGCGCCTGCGCCGAACTGGTGTCCCAGAGGTCACAGGTTCGGTTCCCAGTGACTACAATCAATAATTGGCAGCGAAAACCAGTATCTAATTGCTGCTATCAGTGTGACGTTTTTGGTTGATGAGATTTAAGGTATGTTCAAGTTCAGGTAAATGATTTGGGCACGTCATATCCCCCCCCCACACCCACCACCACCCCTCACTTTGAATTTGAAAATGTTACAAGAGTTGCATCCTGTGGGGGAGTCTAATGAATGTACCGGCCGTAATAATATAATCATCCCAAAGTTCAAGTTATATGTATCTCCTAATTACCTCAAGGGCCGACTGACTTGTTAAAGGGCCATAAATCGTAGAATGTGTTCAATTTTGGCGAAAAACGGGTTTACCCTAGTATTCGCATTGTTACTCCAATAAAGGATGACAAAGTGGGGTTTTGTAGCGCACACCTAGCGCTGTCGTTTAAGTTTTCTACTTCTGTTTTGACAGGGAGTGATTTCCCATGTTTAACGGTACACCAATACGCTATACGATCTACCAGACGCGATTTTTTAACGCTAGAGCGGTAGCTATCCTACCATATCCTATAACTCGGAGGTCGTAAGGGGCACCACAGATAATCGTTTAACCAGCGTACTCCAGCTATTTCTGTCCTCATCAACCCTGATAGCGTCGCTCAGTGTCAATCCAGTCCATTCTCGAATGTTGTCCTCCCACCTCTTTTTCGGTCTCCTCTTCTTCTACCTCCTTGCACTGTGCCTTTCCTAACAGCTGCTATTAATAGGGACCAAAACTACGGAATTTATCGATTTAAAAGAATAACTATAGGCATACTTTCGGAAGATTTTTGTTTTGTTTTGTTGCAAGTTTGTTTTCTTTAGGTGAGGCAACACTCACTGTGTATATTAAGCAAGTCTGTCGAGGGGGCGTGGTCAATGTGGGCCCCTTTGAACTTGCTTCAAAGTTGACTGAGAAAAAAGCAATGTGCCAATGATCCGGACATTTTCCCGTTCTTTTTTCAGTGTAATGGAGGAGCCACTCATTCCAGAAGCTGTAAGTATTCAAAACCATAATATTAACGGTGTTTGTGTTTGTATTGTAAATAAGAATAAAATAACTTAATAGTCTCTACAAGAATTAACACTAATTAACACTCTTAATAACAGAAAGTTTGTTCTGCAAAGTAATCCACAGAGTAACTAATGTTGATTAGGCTAATAATGGACATATTTGTGTGCGTGTGTGTGTGTTAGCGCGTCTGTGTCTGTCTGTCTGTTTGTGTATTTGTGTCTATTTATGTGAAAATATTGTTTTGTATCTGATCCTCATTGTTTATTTCTAACTTTTTATCTTGATTTATCCTTATTTCATTCATTCTGCTCTGTAATGTAATTCGTGAGCAGTTGTTTAGTCGATGTTGTTCTTTGTTCTAAAATGCAAGTATTCTGGTTATATGCAAGTTTTCATACGTCTGTGTGTTTGAGACAAATAGTGTTACTTACCAACTTCGTGAATAGATTATGCATGTCATGTAAATAATTATGTCCTTTAAACTAAAGCTTGTTCCATAGTTTATTGTTATTAGTTTAATTTTATCTGTGTTCCACATAATGCGAGAACAACAGCGTTAATGACCAAACTTTAAATGGTACATTCGAAGTCTTTGTGCATACTAATATTTTTCAATAAATCGTTTGTTCCGAGAGTGTTTTTTGCATAATTCCATGATCGTTCTTTCTAAAAATGATGCTTATACTAAACTGTGTTTAGCCGTTTTCTCAGCTTCCGGTAAGTGTTAATACTATGTTTTATAGGATGCGAGTGCTACCACCATGTAGAATACGCAAGCATGGGTATTATTGCTAATATGTATCATATAATAAAAGTGTGTTATGATTAGTGCATATGTTTTTGTAGCATATGGTTTAAGCGCATGAACAGGATTTTGTGTGTACAAAATAAAGTTATTTTAAGAGATAAAAATATACAAGCACGTTAGTAAGCTGCGCAGGGTAGACTATATCTTAAATTTACTAAAATTAGAAAATGAACAATCTGTACTATATCTTAAATTTATAAAAATTAAAAAATGAACAATCTGTACAAGGCAACTTAGCATGTAAGGCGCATTTAAAAAAAAATCTTTGGCGATGTTCATATTATTATGCTATTTAATTTACTAACAGTGTCAATGCAGCAATATATACTTCTACACATGTATACGCGCGCGTGCTGGTAGAGAGAGAAAGAGAGAGAGAGAAGAGAGAGAGAGTGAATGTATGTGTGTGTGTGTGTGTGTTTGCGTGTGTATGTTGTGCGTGGTGTGTGTTTCTTCTTCTGTTCATATGGGCCGCCGCCCGCAACATCTTGAAGATTCTGAGTGTGTGTGCGTACTGTGTGTGTGTGTGTGTGTGTGGGCATGTGGTGCATTAGGCCCATAGCATGTAGACTAGTAGGCCTATGTCGCTTTGCTAATAATTATACTTATATTCGTTGGAGTACAACAGGTGACTGCTGCATGTAGATATAGTCTAGTATTAACCAACACTGTTAGGCAGTCTTTTTTAAGTAATATGCTTCGCAAACACTATATACTAATTTTCAAATTTCCAGAATAATTTTGTCTGCATGTTAGCTAACGTTAAACGTTCAACTTCTCTTATCCATTTCATTCAGCTCCCGTTTGTTATAGCATTTACTCTGACACTGGCAGTTATAGCTCTAGTTGTTGTTGTTGTATCAAATTTTATTCATCAGATTAACATAAGTTGTTTGAGTGATGAATGGTTTACGTTTTATAATATATAGCTCTAGTATAGATTATTCATAAATAAACTTGAATTCTATGAAACTATGAAGATGCCCAGCAATCAGCCAGTCTGGAGCTCTAAGTCCTCTGGACACGGTTCATAATTTTATTGACTCACAATTTTGAAGATGGTGATCATGATGACTATTTTGATGATATTGATGTTGCCGGCGACGCCCATGATTGTTTTGAAAACGTCGACAACGACAACTGCAACTACGATGTTGACAATGATGGTGGTGATGATGATGATGATGATGATGATGATGATGATGATGATGATGATGATGATGATGATGATGATGATGATGATGATGATGATGATGATGATTGATGATGATGATGATGATTGATGATGATGATGATGAGGGGTTGATGGATGATGATGATGATTGCTGATGATGGTGAAGGTGTAAACGTCGTTGTTGCCGTCCTACGTTAATATTGATGCAGTTCTGCGTTCTGTAATAATTTTCTTTGCAAATAAGACGGGCATATAAAATATAAAAATACAGCCGGGTAGCGACAAACTAATTGGGAGAGAGATGGGGGTGGGGGGGGGGAGAGTGGGGGAAATAAATGAGATATATATTTGACTGAAGGTGGAGAGGGTGGTGTTATTCAGGCCTAGCTAAATAAAATTGATGTTTAATTCTTATAAAGTTTCTATAATTCTGGTTTGTTGTTCTAACATTTCGGTGTTCCCCATATCACCATGGTTATGTTCTATTTTTTTACAAGTTTATAATATTACTTTTTCTTTCAGCCTGCTTCTTTGGTGAAAGACTACGTGAAGGATATTTTCGATAAGAACAGCGGACCGGATAGTTTGCTAGATCCTGTAGAACTGCAGAAGTTCCTGGAAGATGTCTCCCTAGATGGTAAGGTTATACTGATAATGAGGATGGATGATGACAGATGATGATCGATGATGACAACGACGATGATGATGATGATAAGGAGGTGGATTTGTAAAGCACAAAATCCATGCTGGCAGCATTCTTAAGAGGGACTGAAGAGTTAACTCGATGTAGTTGTTGACGCCTGCTGAGGTGTTCTGTTGTTGAAAATGTGCTCTGTATACTTTTTATTTTGCAATAATAGAATTTATTTCAACCTTCTGCCCCTACCCTCCTTTTTTGGGGAAGTAACCTCCATGTATTTCTGTATTGAGTTTGGTGGGTTACGTGGGAGTGGGGGATGGAGGAGGGGTGGTTAGGGCGCACTATCACTTTACTTGTTATGTGTTGATTGATGTGGCTGACCCAGTTCGTGATAAATGCAGATGTCAAGCAAAGAATCGTCTTCGACGTGGAACAGTGCAGAAGCTTGCTACCGATGGCTGATGTATCCTTTGTCTTGTTAGCTAATACAGCGTTGTGCCATTTGGGTTTAATATCTTTTTAACACTAAGGAGGAGGAGGAGGAAGAGAAGAAGAAGTGAAGTACACATGTATTTAAAAGTTCCACTGATCTTTTTGAACCTGTCTTTGTTGCATTTTGAAAGTTTCATGCGAGACTAAGTTTCAATGCAGAAAAGTGCACCAGCCTTAATAATGACAATATTTCATGCTTAACGCTCCTAACTTAGATTTAGAGCGCGGCGATCTTTAACCAACATACTCGCTCACATGTTACAAATATTCTTATACTTACACAACAATCACACATTCTTCGCTCAAACACGTGGTGTACAAAAGGCAATGTTAGATTGGCTGCATCCAACACCATTATTGAAGACAATGCTTTCATTAACCGAAACACAGAAGTCCGGCACAGGAAGACTGCAGTTCAAGGAAGCTAAGCAATTGTGGAAAGAGCTCAAGGCATACAGAGTAAGTACACAACATCTTAATCTTCTAGGTATTGGGGTCTTGTGGATTTCTTGAACTCGCAACAATTTCTCGTTCTACTCTTTTGTTTATTTGATTTGTGTACACTTCTGTAACTGACTACGTGTACTTTCTATCTTCTAGTCGGTCTACTTTTTCCTTCGCCCTACTATCCATCTTTTTCGAGGCATTTTTCACGGCATTTTTCCACATTGTGTGTTGGCGTACAAAGCATAACCTTGTTCACTTGTAACGAGTGCTGAGCCTGACCTTAAGAACCAGGTCAACATGACATGTCCTTGCATCTTGTTGGTGTTTGACCTCAACCTCCACTTCTTCATGAGGTATCGTAAGCTCGTCAGCTTAGAACCTAAGCAGGTGGTTATACTACCTTTTCCTCCCACACACACCCCTCTTACCCCCTTCCAAATCCACAGGGATGCCTTGTGCCATTCCGTTTGGGTATGGCAGTAGACGTTGATGTCTGAGATGACCCTTTTACTCCATGTCAAGACCTCTTTACTCAGCTCTGTACACCGCCAAAGATTACCGGAACGTGTATTTTAAACTTGACTTTTCGTTTCAGTTTTGAAGGAAATCTATATGAAGTGATCGATATTTAGCTAAACAGATTGCTATTAATGCAGTACACTCCGTCGTCACATTGTTTGGATTTGAATGGTCAAAATGGCAATGGGAATATGCTTTGGTGGTTGTATATTGTATATATCCTTAGATTATAGAAACTGCTACACTTCTAGGTCGCCTAGATGTACACCGAAACCACAGTCAAGGATGGACATGCAGCTCTGATCCTCGTCCGCTTCTGTGTGTATTCTTGGGGACAGCCTAGACGTTTTCACAGCAGATGGTGTGTGTGCTTTGCCGTTCGACTTTTAACTTCGAGTCATTGGAGTCGAAACCAGAGGCTGTTCGAAACTCCGATGCTGACGTTGTGTTTATTTATTTTTTATATTTTTGTTAACAATTCGTTGTGTGATTTTCTTTTACATCAGCCCCTTAAAAGTCTAAGTCTGAAGTCTGTATATTTCAAAAGCATGCTTGGTACTGTGTGTGTGGATTACTATTTGTGATTTTAAAGTTTGAGACGGCAAAGCCCTGGAGTCTAAGGTCGAGGACAGTGGGATTTTGTATGTTCAACTGGCACCTGTAGGCGTGAATGTCTTGTTGTTTGTTACTTAAGACAAATAGCTAATTATTTCTTCGTGATTTTAATTGTAAGACTGTGAAGTTCTGGAGTTATGGGTAGAAGACATTGGGATTTTGCAATTGTATTATTGCATATCGGCAATGTCTTGTTTTTAAAATTTCTACCTTAAGAAAAACAAGTCTTCAAGTCAGATTGTCCTTGACTCGCCGCTTATCCTGTACCTCATTCACATTCACTCCTGCGTTATATGTGTCTTATTTCAGGAGGTCTTCATGCAGTTCGACAAGGATAAATCGAATTCTGTGGATACTTTTGAGCTGGCTGACATGTTCACCAAGCTAGGTAAGGTCTCTTAGAGAATCTTGCTGCTTAGTTCAGTTTAGCCATCTTACTGTCATAAAAGATCTTCATTTAGTATTTTCTTTGAACTGCAATATTAAGTCTGTTAAGGCAAAATATTATTAATCGTTCTTATATAGCGCTTTACCAGCTCAAGAGCTGCTCAAGGCGCTGGCCGACACAGGATCTAACTCAAGCCGCCCGAGACGCCCACCCGCAGCCTTTGGGCGCATGGTCTGACATCCGTACAACTGAGCACAATCCTGGGCAGCCAGGGATGGGGGAGAAGGACCTAAGTGCATGCTGGGCGTGTTCTTGTCACCGGCACTCACCCGTCTAGGACATGAGCGTCAGGATCTTTAAAGTCCGTTATGATGGAATGTATGCGACACAGACTAGACCTCGGTTTATACTCTCATCCGAAGGAGTAGGAAACGGGAGTAAAGTGTCTTTCCCAAGGACACAACACAATGCCCCGGCCTGGGCTCGAACCCGGGACCTTCAGATCCAGAAACCAAAGCTCTACCATTAGACCACCGTGCCTCCCTCAGCTGAATGAATTGTCTTATACTACGTGCTTAATTAATTACAGTAAATATTTTACACCATGTATGCATTTTATTTTATTATTTATTTAATTTGTTTTAAAGTTGTTGTTTTTTTTCAGTACAACATTCCATTTCGGTTTATTGTTACACTCAAGCTTCTACACATGCATCGATAGTCGTCAAGGATATAGAGATAGAATGTGCTAAAATGTTATTTAGTTAGACACATAATAGATGTGTAAATATGTTATATAATAATATGGTTGGTAAACCTGCGGCATACAATATTAATAAAACAACGTGAGCCGTGTTTCAGGATGGTAGCCTACAATTATAAAGAAGACAAAAGCTGGTGTATTGTGTATACTTTACATACCGAGGTCTCAAGCTAATTAGAAGGTATTGTGGAATTTCACACCCCAACGAAGGCCGCCGCTGTAGCTGTAGCACCATCGTTAATAAAAGATTGTTTGAACAAAAGAAGTTGCTTTACTCGGCAGTCGTTTTTAATTCCAGGCCGTACCATTGGTTGGAGTGCGTATTTTTCTCTTTGTTGAGTTTGGGCACCTTGTGTGTAATTATTTCTGTGCTTCAAATATTACCTCGATTCATTTTGTTGTCTGTCGCACAGGATTACTGTCTTTCAGGTGTCATTTCTTTTCTTTATTATTTTATTTTGTATCGGTCAAACAGGAGGTCCTTTTCTCCTTCTACTTCGGGAGGTCCCTGTAATTGGATCAAGTGGTAACAATATCACATTGTCGTCAAATGGCATGTTCCCGTGCTCCTTTGTTTATTTATACATTGGTAGAATTATTTATAAAATATAGAATAGGTCTAGAGTAGATGGATCCGGTGCATATGAATGTGCTAGGGTTGGATGTTTATTTTATTTTTCAAGCCTTGCTCGTCTTTGAATTGCGCTGAAGTTCGATCTAAAGTAATTGTATGTTGCATATTGTAAATGTAATAATTATATTATGCAATGTCTACTTGTCGTTCTTGGATTTGGTTTAGTCTTCTTTGTTTATTCTGCATGAATTAGTTGTATGTCGTGAATTGTAGCCCTCATTTAAGAGCATGAAGTTTGATAATCCAGTGACCCCCTCCCTCCTCTTCCCCCCTTTTCCAAAGAAAAACATAAATAAAAGGGAAAAAATACAGTGAAATTGCAGTGTCAGTTTAACTGCCTATTAGGTTAGCTCCAAGGCTTGAAGATCAGTTATTCGGGTTAGTTGGAATGCTTTAATGCAATGCATGTTTTTCTAACTGTCGGCTTGGTCATTTGTGAAAGTAGTGTTTTCTGTGCAATGGCAAACCTGCTTGATTATAGAATATAGGCCTTGTTACTGTGTATATCTTGGTCGGAGAACGCTTTTAAAATGTTTGTTCAATAGGTTAGTCAGCATGGTTGTGAGATTCCACAAAAAAATGTATATCAATGTTTTTACTCATGCCATACCCATTTCATACACGAATAATTATTATATACGGATAATGAAAGACTTGAATATCACAGCCACTGCTTGCCTCAACTTTTAGATACCAAGAAATTAATGTATACTCAAAGTTTTTGACTGATCTGCTGTAACCTTTAAAGTGTTTGGTCTATTGATGACAAAAACGAAGACAGATTTTACAAATCATCAAGTTCAGTAGGATTTGGTTTTGCAAAATACGGTGCCATAGAGGGCAGATCTCCCTATTACCGAATATTTTTGTCATGTTAGGCGAGCATGGAAATAATGGTACTTTTATATTGAAACTGACTAGGCTGTAATGAAATTAAAACTCTCTATGAAAAGTGTGTGACATGAAGAGTTTTTGTGGAAATAATACGTTTCTGTACATTCAGGTTTTCCGACGACGCGCCCTGTGTTGACGTCTATCGTGAGAAGGTACGGGGATCGAGACAACAGGATCACCCTTCAGGACTTCGTCGTCGTTGTCATGAGGCTTATCCAGCTCTTCAGTACGTGGATTTTTTTTTGTCCTTCTCTTTAAGTCATTCTGTTCGAATTCCGAGATTTTTCCGTAACACAGAATTAAGGAGCTGCATGACGACCGCATGTTAGAATATTACTTGAAATCTTCTGAAATCAACATCGATCAATCTGGATATTCAACGGTGGTAATTTAATCTTCGTGAAAAGTAAATGTGTAAACAGAGTTACGCAAGGGAGACAAAAACAACAGGTGAAACCATAAATTCATCGATTGTGTCCCTCCAATCACATTTTAAAAAATTAATTATTTCATTATTTATTTTTAGGTAGTTTTTTTTTGTTTAAAGTATTGTTTTAATAATTGTACAGATATTTACAAGGAGTATGAGGGCAAGAGCGACAAGAAAGGCGTAGCACAGTTCTCTCAGAACGAGGTTGGTATTTTGACGTCATTTCCTGTGCCATTGTGCTACCTTGTTTACCATGTGGTTATGGAGAGCGCTTTAGTAGCTGATGGAAAATAAATTGTTTGGGAAAGAAATGATAAAATTTGTTCTGTTTGTGATCCCTTATGGACAATATTACATTTCGTTTTGGAAAAAATGCACTTTAATTTATTTGTGCAATGTTAAATTCTAAGCCCGCCAATGTTATTTTTATTTTTTTTACATTTTGTATGAAAAATAAGATTGTTGAGCTAAAATAAATATCTGCAATGATTCGTATCTTTTCAGTTCCTGCAACATACCATGTATTTGTGAAGAAGAAAACAGACGAGAAAGATCAAGAAAAGACTGCCATTCTTCAGTACACCGAGCTATATAAACGTCGTCATTGAGGACAACAATTCACGAATGCTACAATAAAGAGTTCTCATCGCAATCAGAGTGCTGAATATTTCGGTGTAGTCTGTGGGATCATGTGTCGGTTCAATTCAAGTTAGTGTGATTTCAGGGCTTCGCTTCGGGAATTAGATATAGGTTTCAACTTAGTTTGGTGCTGCACTGCAGCTGCTGTGATTTCACTGAGAAATCGGTTTGAAATTCACCCGCATGGACGACTAAAGTACATGATAAAATGTGAATACAAAATTTCACATCATCGATTCTACATATCTGCTACCATATATGAAGTGCGGCGAATTCTTTCGTCGCTACTCGTATTCCGTCTCCAACAATCATAATCATTTCTAACCATTCATTGGGGATATATTGAGGAAGTAGGTTATCACATATTTATGACCATGTATTACCATTAAATTATTCTCTCGATCACTGTAGAGCATCCCATGACGATAATTATAAGGGCCGAAATACACGTATCATCACAACGTTCGTCATTGTCAACATACTTCTATTTTAGGCTTCTTATTGTTTCTAACGGCCCGGCGTCATTCTTAGAGAAAGTAATAAATTAATACATTTGTTGTGTGCGTGTAATTTCTTGTGCGTGAATTGTTTTAACTGTAATTAAAATTATTGAAGGAAAAATGGACGACTGCTGATTTAATTGTGTGTGATGATGACGGGAAGATTATGTTAAAGAAAGGTTCTACCAACATCATGTGTTCGATTCATAATAATAATAATAATAATAATAATAATAATAATAATAATAATAATAATAATAATAACAACTAGCATTTATAAAGCGCCTACCCTAAGGATCTAAGCGCTTATATACGCACACTTTCTTACGCAAACACATATACACACTATACATATACTTTAATTATAAGACAAGTTACTCTTTCACGCATATATACTACTGCTGTGTAAATCAATATGACTAGAACATACTAAATTACTACTTAACCCCCCACCCCTCCAAACCCTTTTTACAACTACAGATACTGCTGAAAGACTTTTGAGAAAAGATACGTTTTAAGGTTAGATTTGAACGATTCACAGGAGGTAGAATGTCTAACATGAAAGGGGAGAGAATTCCATAGGTGAGGGCCGTGGACAGCAAAAGAGCGGAAACCATGAGATTTTCATGGCCACACACTCCAATCCTCCTTGTAAGAGATAGACCCGTTTCCTGTGAATGTGGTCCAGCTATGACCGCTAAAGGTTCACTGGACCCTATGAACAAGAAATCAAATGACTAAAAGAAAAGTTCCTTCTCCCTTCCGCTCTCCCCTATTCCCCTCTCGTTAGCAGCAATCTATATTCTATGACGTTTGATAAAAATTCCTCCACAGTTGTTTGAATCTTCCTACCTTTAACCCCCGTTTTCTCTCTTGTTAAGGTGTACCTCCTTTATTTTATTCAACATGTTAAGACACTGCATATTAGTTTGTTTTATTCAGACGTTCGCGTTGATTTATTTCTATTGTCCCAATGCCAGTGTGTATTATGATCACGCCGTGCGAACTGCCTGTGCAGACTTTTCGCTTTTGTATTAATGAACTGCTTCCACTGCGCTAAGCTCACAAGTTGTGGCATAGGTACCGTCTATAAAATGGTTAAGATCGCATGAACTATATGTACACTTTAATTTTCACTGGTTATTTCATGCTGTGTTTCTACTTTGTTGGCTTATTTGTAATGCCGCTGTGCCAGTGAACAGATTTGGAAATTAAGGCATTTGGTCTACGCGACTTCTGTTTATGTTGGCGTGTAATACAATGTCTCGATGAAGCAAATCTATGAAGCGAATGATAGTATTTAGATTTTTGTTGCATGATGTTTATGCATTGCTTTTATTTATGTTAGTTTATTTATGTTGGCTTCTTTATAATGTCACGATGAAAATCTATACTATTATCAAGTGAACCTATTATATATATAGGTTTGTGCATTGTTTCTATTTGTGGTGGAGTACAGACTCTGTGTGTGTATGTGTGTATATGTGTGTGTAGGTGTGGAGGTTTAAGCCTTGAAATGGGTGACTGACCTTGCTTTTTATGCAGGAAATGGGTGTGTGTATTAACCACCCACTTTTTTTCCAGCCACCCACTTTTTTCTAAGTACACAGGAGTGCTCTTTTTGTGAATGGGAGTGCAGTTGTAGTGCATGAGAGTGTTTTAAGTACAAGGGAGTGCTCTATCCGGGACGGAGAAAATCCAGTCAATTTTCGGGAAAATTTGCAAGAAAGTTCGACCTATTTCGTCGCCTATAGGAGACGGACTAGGTCAACTTTTGAGACGGAAAGAGACAATTTTGCATTGGATTCTTACGTTTTTAGAATAAATTTGCGTTCTTTCCGTCAAATAACCACTTTCCGATTCCTACATTCTTAGTAAAACCCAGTTTTGGTGTTCTACATACTTGTGTGTGCCGAGCAATCTGATAAATTGTAGTATTCTTCGCGTGTCCACAATTCGTTCTACTTGATACCGACGCTACAGTGCAGTATGTAGCCTATACATAGGCCTATAGTTTATTTGCTTACATTATTAACACAGCAATTGAGTTTGTATAATGTGCACATCATTAGTTCTGAGCATTAGAGATTATAAAAAATTATAGAGAATTTTCTTTGAAAATTTGAGTTTTTTTGTAAAGATACGCAGCATTCATGTGTAAGGATTTGCAGCATTATAATTAATTTTGCCTTACTAACCTATTAATCTACCTTCATGTAAACAGTATTTTACTTGCTCAGTCTTTATAGATTTCTGACCTCTAAACTATGACTTTACTCATATTTTTAGTGACCTCGAAGGCTAATTCAACTACTGCGAGTCGGATGACTTTATATTGAGGGTGATCTTTTAGTGTAAATGGATGTTCAGATAATTAAATACCCACGATGGTGGAAGAAGCTTTTATTTCTTCATGCCAATGCCTGGTTAACTTCGGTGTAGCAGGCGACTGGGCATGTCCTCTTGGCATGGATTTGTATGCTTAGACTAATCTCTAGGAAGATCGTCTTCATAGTACAGCATTGTATAATTGAAGTGTGCATGTTCTTAAACCCTGTACATTGAATTGACGTAATAATCTGTTTTCGTAGTCGTCTGTAGTGTAAGCTCTTAATTATGTGTGTTTGCACTAAATATTTTCATTATACTAGTACATCACTTTGAAAAGGCAGCACACCAAGGTGTGTGTGTGTGTGTGTGTGTGTGTGTGTGTGTGTGTGTGTGTGTGTGTGTGCGTGCGTCTGTGTGTGTGTGTGTATGTTTGTGTTTGGCGAATCTCTTTCATGATCTATTTAATTTAAATAATTTTTTTGCGCGATTAATCAGTATAAACGCTTTTATTATAAGCCCCATTGCGTAGTTCATAACCTAGTGACCTGTTAGCGTCGAGGTAGCGAGCTAATCTCTAATGTCGAAATTTACGGTGTCAAACGAACGGGACGTGGGTTCGATCCAAGCTGGGGGTGGTACAACAACAACAACAACCAAAAAAAACCTCGACAACCTAGATATGAGGCTTCTAATGTCATGCACATACTCCTCCGGATGAGAGTATAAGGTCTAGTCTGTGCACACATGCTTTCATGCACGATCATTAAAGCCCCTGACCCTCATGTCCTAGAGACTGATGAGTGCCAGTTAAACAAAAACATCCAGTAAGCACCACCCTACCACCCTCACCCAATCGTCTCTATCACGGTCCCTGGTCACCCATAATTGTGCCCTGTCGTCTGATGCATTAGCCTGAGATAGGAAGTGGGCGCCTCTTTCAGCTTGAGTTAAATGTCGTTTAGGCCCGCGTCTTGAGAAGCTCTTGAGCTGGACAAGCACTATATAAGAACAATATATATATATATATATATATATATATATATATATATATATATATATATATATATATATATATATATATATATATATAATATATATATATATATATATATATATATATATATATATATATATATATATATATATATATATATATATATCTAGTTTACGTATCAACTCCTCCTCCTGTTGACTCGGTTGACCAGACTAGGCTTGCTACACGATCTCATGATAAACTGAGCACTGACTGACTGTATGGCAATGTCCGGGTTTGCTAACAATCAGCATCCTATTTTTCTATTAGTTTATTACAAGATCTACCCAACCTTTTTATGTACGACTAAGTAGTCGGTATTGTAATGAACTTGTTGTTGCTAATCATGCCGTTTTTGCTTGGGGTTTTGCTTGGAGATTGGATTAGACGTTTTAATTGTTATTGAGGGTATAAAAATATCAAACGTCTGGGTTTTGTTATTGATGCTATAATTCGTGTACACGTAACATAACTGATATAAATATATCACCTATTTTATGGTATTGAATGTATAAGTAACAGTATTCTCTCTCTCTCTCTCGTGGATACTCTCTGATAATTGCTCTTTTGAATAATAATATTATTTAATTTGTTTTTCTGTTGCTTTTTAATCAATATATTCAGATACTGTTTGCTGCCATGACAACGCCCAGAGCAGGGTAGTATGCTATACAGTTAACCATTGGATTGGAACGATTAGCATTTGAGTATTTAGTAAACGAGTATATTTATTTTGTGTTTGAATCACGATGATTGTGGTATTTTATATGTGTGTTTAATGTGAACTGATCACGTTGCTTTTTGCACATTTGTTGATTGTTGAACGTATCAATAAATAAAAATGCTTGATACAACTTTTATTGGCATATATATGAATGTGAATCTAAACTTTTTTGTACCAGCATGTAAAAGATCGTTTGTTATTATCAGTATTTCTACATAAAATAGTGTTGGATGTACTATCATGGACATCACGCTGACACAGTTATAGAGTACACACACACACCCACACACAGAGGTTATATATATATATATGCCCCCTAACCCTACCCCCCCCCCCCCTGTGGTGATGCCGGGGGTTTATGTATAATTAGTATCTCCCCACTTCGTGGGCATTTAGTGCTTTAGATTACCACTGTGTTGCGATTGAATGTTGCAAATTCACCACCGACAACTCACCCTTTTTAAAAACAACTTCTGTCATTGTTTCTTCTATTTTTCAGACTCCTTGTTTGTGTATGAGGTCTGTTGGATCAGCTTGGGAGTGTTGGACGCTTTCTGCCGGGTGGTCACTAGGGCTTCCTATGAATGTACTATTTAGCACTATAGGCATTTTATATGTATGTGTTTGGTTGATGATTTATAATGATGTTTGTATTCTATTTTGTTTTTGTAACCGGGGTGTTCGCGTAGTTGAGGTCAACCCTCAGCCGTCCCCCGCGTGGGATGTCTTTATTGTAAAGTGACTGGCCGGTGGAGGGCATTCAATTTTCCCACTGGGGTTGTTTCAGCAGATCTTTTATGCGGATCGGGGGTTGTCCGGTCCTGATTTGGCTCGGAAGAGTCCGCTGGACCTAAAGCAACAATAAATCAATCAATCAATCAATCACTTCTATTTTTCCTTTTAAAAAAAGTTTTATTCTTTTTGTTTTGTTTCGAATTTGTTTTTCAGTATTACTCATTGACTGCTTTTATCTCTTTCTTATCATTCTTTCATTTGATGTGTTAGACAGTTAATAGAATTATATTATTCTCTCACCTAGCTGTCATTTGTTTTCTCGTGTCTTTTCATTAGACATTTTCCTACTTTTGCTTTTCGGCGTCCTTTACTCCTCTTCGTCTTCTTCTTCTTCTTCATTTTCCAGTCCACTTCTCTTGATTTTTATTTAACGTGTTCATTTGTTTCTAGCTGTTGTTTTTTGGTTGTTAAATCTGAACAATTTTGAAACTTTTTTTCTTGTAAGAGTTTGAAGAACTGAACATGTAAGGCGATTTAGTGGTTTCGAAAGTAGCATTGAATTTACTCAGCTGCCTAAAAGTCCGAAATTTTCAGTCCTAGGTGCAATCTTCTTCGAGAAACACTGCAAACGCAAAGTGATAGAAAAGACGCCGCCATGTTACATTTAGCTACCTAAGAGAGACCACTCTACCACCTGCAGAAGGGAAGCAACCATTAAGTTTCGACGATAATCCCAGAAAATCATCCATCTGAATTAATTATCTTCAGCCAGAAGAGGAGAATTACTAATTATGAGATGACACAACATACAATCTCGGTAAAAATAATAAAGCCGAAGATATAAACATACATTTGTGGGCAATACAGGAAACGCTAAGGCCTATCTCAATTCTAGGCTTTGGAAGGTAGGCCTACAATGCTACCGCAGATTTAAAAAAATAAAGTCCTGTTGCTGGACCTTCAGAACGAGCGTCAAAGAGTCCATAGGCCTACTTATGGCGGCAGGGACAGCTCAGTGGTCAGAGGGCACGACTTGTGTGAGTGCGTCTGGGGCGACGTGGGTTCGAATCCTGACTTGAGCAAACTATTGTGTGATTGCTGGATATTACGGGCCATGCGCCTTGAGAAGTTCTCTGAGCTTGTAAGTGCGCTATATAAGATAACTTTCTTTCTTTCTTTTCTTTAGTTCCCCCATATGCCCAGGTGTTCGGGGACGTACATTTTACTATAACTCTTTTCTTTCTTATGAAACGAGATGCAGTACTGAGTCTCGGTGTATTCCTGCATGCCGGATTAAGCCCCAACACGCACACAGATACTTGGGCTGGTTGACACAAGAGTGCGACAGACGGTCACGGATATCCTGAAGACGAACGCGACACACGTGTGCCTGCAAAACGTTACGTGATCCCAAGGTGGAAGACAGTTTTAAGGTAGTTATCGCTACGATACCACGGAAATCACCAACAAAATGTTGAAGATGACTTCATTAAAAGCATCGCGGCCTAAAGTTTATGTTTTCACTGATTAAAAATAAAACATAAAACTAAGTAGGATAGTTGTCGTTTTGTAACAACAACAAAAACAAAAGGTCGTCTTTTTGTTCGATATTGGCATGAACATGAGTAGCAGCATTATCCACATCAAGAAATATAGGCCACATTGTTCCGAAAGTTTAATTCTTTTCATTATATTTGTTTATTTACTTCTGTTGAAATGAGAAAATTCGGAACCCAAAACAAACAATGCATTTGTTCCATTTCGTCCATTTCTGACATGACTGAGCTTAGAAATAATAAAGGGTTAAGCTAAAGTCATCCAATCTATGCGAAACATTTGTAAAACACACGAATATTTTGATGTTTTGACTGTGTTTCAGTGTTACCATGTCTGAAACATGTTGTGCAACTGTAAAAAAAAATGTTTCGTGATTTCAAACCTGCCCAGAGTTGCCTACCCAGAGCGCTACATAACGCTAAGTAACTATTTTGGCGGAATGTCCGCGCAAACCCTATATTCGCGGAGAGCGCTAGAGGGCGGTCTGTAGCGGTCTCATAAGGTTGTTTGCGAAGAGAAAAATATGGCGGCCAGAGTGGTGTGCTTTCGATTTGCGAATGGCGATGCGTTCAATTGTGAAATAGCAAGGTAGGACTTTTATAATTTACGGTCTGATAAGATTTGTATACTTTTTATTTGACGGAATAATTATGTTTACTTGCAATAGGTATGAATTAGCATTTATATTTGATAGTATTGTTGTGTCGTCAGTGCAGTTGACAGTAACTTTCACTTTCAGCCGACTTTACTAAGTTTGGCTGTTGTGCATTCAACAGCTGCTGCAGCATTTTAAAAGCGTTCGCTTATGGCAAAAGGTTGCCCAGAAGCAAAAATAGTTCATGCGGAGCAATCGCAAACGTTTTGTGGCGCTTTTTTTTTTTTAGGCAACTCGGGGCAGTTCTACATTTGTGGTGCAACGAATCATAATGCATACATTTCGCCATGTGCAGCACTGAATGCGCATTCGGTGATGCGCAGTCGAACAGTTAGTTATTCATTGCTTACATGGTCCAGAGGACTGCAAAGAGCCGAATCAGGACCACAAAATCAGGACACTAAATGCGCATTCGGTGATGCGCAGTCGAACAGTTACATGTAGTTAGTTATTCATTGCTTATAGGGTCCAGCGGAATGCAAAGAGCCGAATCAGGACCACAAAATCAGGATAACAGCTTGGTTGAATGAGGACTCCCCCCCCCTCCTACCTTTGATCTGTATAAAAGGTCTGCTAAAAAAAAAACTAGTGGTAAAACTGAAGGCACTCCACCAGCCGGTCACTTCACAATAAAGGCATCCCACGCAGGGAAAGCTGAGGCTATACTCTAATTTATTGAAACCCCTGTTTACAGATAGAATACAAACATCATTATAAAATATTAACAAACACATATAAAATGCCTACATTGCTAAATAATAATATCACAGGAAGCACTATAGTTACCATTTGGAAGAAAGCGTTCAATATTTCAAAGCTGACCCAACCTATTCCATACACAAATAAGGAGTTTGGGAAGAGTTTTCAAGAAAAAAAGTAGGTATAATTAACGTACTGGTCTAGCAAAAGAGAAGATAGTATATAGTAGATTGATAGAACAGTGTAGGAATGAGAAAGACAGCGACAGTGGGAATTTCAAGCACTAAATTTCCAGAAAGTGTGGATACTATTTATACAGAAACCCCCGGAACCCCCATGTGTGGAGTCGAACGTTATATTATCCAAAATGGCAGAAAAAGGAACTGGAACACTGTCGAATTTATTTCAGCCACAGAGGCACATTTTTTTAAAAATCGAACTTTATAAAAACTATGATGAACTTTGGAACTCAAAAGTTAAAAAAAAAACACACACACACACACACACACACAAATCGTTGCAATCGGATCGGTTTAGCCGGCTATGTTTTTACACCTAAAATAAGTCGCGCAAAGAGCACGCAACTCTCGAAAGGTAGCGGAGTGCGCGTTGTTTTCGCGCAGATGTTGGAGCTATTTAGGGCTACTTTAGCATGCGTACATCTGAAACAAAGTCTGTAAACAAGTTTGTCTAGACATTGTTGCACAATTGTTGCTCGCGTGAGTTCAACTTTGGCGTTGCTAAACTAATTATTAAAGTCCATCTCTTCACTGGACACAGCTCTTTTGCAGCGAATTTACCATAGCAATTACGTTGGCTAGTGGCAAAAGAGATTCTCATCTTCTTCAGTTTCGTTTCCGAGTGATCAGTGTGTCCATGTGAATGTGGATTTTTTTTTTTAAATTTTGGCAGACTCCACCTGCAGTAAGAGGGAAGTTGGGCGCGAATGGCAAACTTTACAATTTACACAGGGATTACAGGCGATCGCCAATTACAGACTTTCCTTTGACAGCCCATTGCAGCGTCCTGGCCAGGCACAGTCACAAGAAGATGAGTTTTCAGCCGTCGCAACCTGTGGATAAGCTAAGTTGTCCAACGCTTGAAAGAGGAGAGGATGAAGGAAGAAGGGGGTTGATGCAGAGGGAGAGGGTGGGGGGATGAAGCGAGGAAATAAAGCAGGCAAGGTAAAGAGACTAGACAAGAAGAACCGCTAGGTGTTACTACCTGTGGGGGAGGGTGGTGGTGACGGTTGTGGTAAGAAGTTGTAGGAGGATCGCAAAAGGAAGAAATGAAGAATGAAAAAGGAAAATAGTGGTAAAAATAAAACATTACATTTAAAAAAAAAATGAAACATTCAAGATGGTCAAGGGACAAGATGATCTCCAACAGCAGCAACCTGTTTATAGGCTAAGCCCACCAACGTTTGAATGTATAGCCAGCGGATAAGGAGGTGAAGAAGAATGAATAAAAGGAATATGATGGTCCATGCTAAAGAAACGAGCAGGAACTGCAAACAGACAAGGCCAGGGTATAAACCTCCCATCACATTACATTACATTACATTACATTACATTACATTACATTACATTACATTACATGATTATTGCTTTAGGTCCAGCGGACTCTTCCGAGCAAAATCAGGACCGGACAACCCCTGATCCGCATAAAAGATCTGCTGAAACAACCCTAGTGGTAAAACTGAAAGCTCTCCACCAGCCAGTCACTTTGCAATAAAGACATCCCACGCAGGCGACGCTGAGGCTATACTCTAATTTATCGAACCCCGTTTACAAAAACAAAATAGAATACAAACATCATTATAAAATATCAACAAAACACATACATATAAAATGCCTACATTGCTAAATAATAACATCATAGGAAGCCCTAGTGACCACCTGGCAGAAAGCGTCCAATATTCCCAAGCTGATCCAACAGACCTCACACACAAATAAGGAGTCTTGTCCCGGAAGAGTTTTCAAGAAAAAAGGTAGGTGACTGGTCTAGCGAAGAAGAAGATATTATAGAAGATTGATAGAACAGAGCAGGAATGAGAAAGAGCAAATGAGAAAGACAGCGACAGTGGGAATTTAAAGCACTAAATTTCCAGAAAGTGGGGATACTATTTATACTGAAACCCCTGGCACCCCAACGGGGGGAAAACCTCCTATCTACAAGTAACCTACAGCTAACTGCCTATTCATAAAGTATGTCCGCCACCACTGGAAATTGGAGACACGGTGGGAAGAAAGAAGTAATAAAGAAGGGGAACAAAGTGGATAATCCACTTCGAAGAATAAAGCAAAGCAAAGGAAGGGTTTGGATGTTTGTAGGGAGCGTAGAGCTAGTGAGGGAGGACGACTCTCTGTTTTCGTGTATTTGCCACAGTGGTGGTATTAAGTTCTGAACTGAACACAGGAAGATGGAATGTTGTCCCCCTTCATTGCATTGTTTATTTAAAGGGACCCACTTCGACCATGTCCCCTCTACCGATCCTTTTAACATTCGCAGTGAGTGTTGTCCTACTCAAAAAATAAGCTTACAACAACAAAAAATTAATTTACTCCATTCCAAAGTATAAGTATTTTTTAAATGAATAAATTCCGCAGTTTTTGTGCCTATTAATAACAACATCCGTTGGCAACCCAGCCAATATTCTGGAGCTAAAAATAGCAGTTACCGAAGCCGGTAAGAGGCAGAACCCGTAAAACAATCACTCGTAAGGTTTTTCCTTTTAGGTTGATAATATAGACCCTATTTCCCCTCAGACATCAAAGACGAACACTTCAAGCCGCGTGGTTCAATCAGAAACAGGGACAAGTTGCCGTTAAAACAGGGGAAATCACTCACTGTCAGAACCGAAATTGAAAATTTAAACTTTACATGCAGCGGTTGATTTGAGCAACGAAAGCCCTCTTTATCATCGTTTAAGTTAAAACAATGCAAATTTTAGGGTAAACCCGTTTTCTCCAAAAGTAAACAACGGCGTGCGTGCGTCAAGGATGCCTCTCTCTCCAACACTCTTCAACATCTTCTTGGCGCACATCATGTCGGATCCCCTTGCAGATCATGAAGTTAGTTAGTTGCCGCCCAGTTTCTAGTAGACTCATTACCATCCGTCTGAGAGCAGCCCCTTTCAACATCACCATCATCCAGGCCTATGCCCCAACATCAGACTATGACGACAGAAAGTCGAGGATTTCTGTGAACATCTACAGGCTGTCCTTGACCAAGTGCCGAAGATGGACATATTCATATTACAAGGCGACTGGAATGCCAAAGTTGGCCAAGATACGAACCACAACTGGGTATACACATGTGGACCCCACTGCAACAACAAGACAAATGATAGAGGTCTGAGACCCTTGGTGTTTGCCAGATACAACAATCTGATACTGGCAAATACACTTGATCTTCACAAAAATTTCAGACGGTGGACCAAGCACAGTCCCAGCGGAGCGGATCACAACCAGATTGACTACATCATGGTCAAGAAACGCTTCAGATCAAGCATCAACATTGGCTGGACACGAACATTTCCAGGAGCAGACATCGGAAGTGACCACGATCTCGTGATGATGTATTTCCCGCTCCATTTGAAGAGAGCAAACACAACAAAGTGCAACAGATTGAAGTTCGACCTGGACAAACTGCAAGACCCGGAGGTGGCAGAAATTCCAAGCCACAATTGGAAGGAAATGTGCACAACTGTTCATTTTGGGAGCTGGTGAAGTAGATGTTAAGACCACGGCCACTGCCTTCAACTCAACTGTGACAGATGCCGCCACTGAGATCCTTGGCAAGCACCGCCCAAAGAAGAAACCGTGGATCACACCTGAACCTTTGGACCTGTGTGACAAACGAAGAGAGATGAAAAAAAGAACACCTCACAGGGAGCCGATGCCTACCAAAAATCAACAATGAAATCCGAAAAGGCATGCGCACAGCAAATGAGAAATGGATAGAAGAGCAATGCCAGGAAATAGAGAACAGCATCAACAAGAACAACAGCAAAATGGTCTACCAGACTGTGAAGCAGCTGATGAGTGTTAAACAGCCCAAGATCTCCACTATCCAAAGCAAGTCTGGCATATGCCTTACAGAAGAACAATAAGTCTTGGATAGACCTTTAGAACCACACACCAAACGGAGACCCATCAGTTCTAGCATGTCCCAAGAACAGAGAAGAAGAAATCCTCCCAATTCACCGAAAAGAAATAGAGGCAGGAGTGCAATCATTGAAGAAGGGGAAATCAGCGGGAGTGGACACCATACTCGCAGAATTGCTTCAAGCAGGAGGAGAAGGTATGATTGACTCCCTTACCATTATCTGTAACACGATCTGGCAGAGTGGAGAGTGGCCTACACCATGGACCCAGTCACTTGTCATCACGCTTCCCAAAAGGGTACCCTTCTGGAGTGTGAAAATTAACGCACCATCAGCCTCATCAGCCATCCCAGCAAGGTCCTCCTGAAAATAATACTCCACAGGTTGAAACCCCAAGCTGAACATATCATAGTTGAAGAACAAGCAGTATTCGGGGCAGGGCGATATACCCCTGAACAGATTTTCAACCTCAGAATAATCTGGGAGAAATACATACAGCACCAACAGCTATATGAAGTGTTTGTAGACTTCAAAAAAGCGTTTGACCGAGTCTGGCACAAGCTATGTGGGCAAGCATCAGACCTAACATTATTGAAGTCATCAAAAGCCTGTATGACAAGGCTACCAGTGCAGTCCTCCACAACACAGCCATCGGGAACTGGTTCAGAACAACAATCGGCGTGCGTCAAGAATGCCTACTCTCTCCAACAATCTTCAACATCTTCCTAGACCGCATCATGTCAGAGGCCCTTGCAGATCACGAAGGCACAGTCAGCATAAGGGGTAAAGCAATCTCCAGCCTCCGTATTGCTGATGACGTTGATGGATTGGCTAGAGATGAACAATAACTTGAACAGCTGAAACAGGGTCTTGACACCGCCTCAAGATCCTTTGAAATGGAAATCGGCTAAGTGCAGAGAAGACCAAATTGATGACTAACAAAACCAATGGCATCAACACGGATATCAAAGTCCAATCCCTCAACACAGTACATAGCTTCAAATATTTAGGAGCCATTGTATCAGACAATGGGTCCCGACAGGAAGTCCACTCCAGGATCGCACAAACAACTGCTGCCCTGACAAGGTTGAAGCCCATTTGGAAAGATAGGACCATCTGTCTACACTCCAAGGTAAGTCTGCTGCGTTCCCTTGTCATCTCCGTCTTCCCATATACGCTTGCGAAACATGGACCCTCACTGCAAACCATCAACGAAGAATACAAAGCATGGGGCTGAGGTGCTACAGAACACTTCTGGGCACTTTCTATACACAGAACATCACCAGCGACGAAGTCCGACAGACCATCAGACAAGCCATTGGACAACACGATGACATGCTTACAGTGGTGAAGGATTAGAAACTCCGATGGTATTGCCACGTCACCAGAGCATCAGGCCTTGCAAAGACGATCCTGCAAGTCACGGTGCAAGGAGGCAGAGGAAGGGGAAACAGAAAAAAAGGTGGGAGGACAACATTCGAGAATGGACTGGTTTGATATTGAGCGAAGCCATGAGGGTTGTTGAGGACAGAGAACGATGGAGTACGCTGGTTAAACGATCATCTGTGGTGCCCCAACGATCTACGAGTTACGGGATAGGACGATAGGGATAGGATAGGATAGAGTAGGATAAACAACGCCTTCGAATTGAGGTCTTTTAAGCATGTCTGTGTTTTTAGAGACAGACAGTTCCAAAGAAACAAAACCACACAGCAAAGTTTTATATATGTCCTTTTATTGTGACCACCAAGGCACTATTCATGTGCGAAGCATGCAAAGCATTAAAATGTGCAAAAACAAAGAACCGAAAAAACAATACAGGCATTTTAAAATTAATTTTTTCCCCAATAAAACAGCAGCACGTCTAATTTCATAAATATAAAATAGAAATAAAATACAAAATGAGAGAACAGAAGAACAAGAGACATTTTAAACTGCAGCACACTTAATTCCATAAACATAAAATAGTTAAAATCACAGTAAATATAATGCGACACGCTGAATAAACAACGATGGAAGTTGAAGAGTTTAACCTCGAGTGGTGTAGGTCGTTGTGCCTTCGACCCGGACTTTCTAGTTTAATTAACCTACAATTTTGCTTCACCTTTACTTCATGTAGGCTACCAAAACAAATTACACAAATGATAAAATTAGACGTAAAATAAATTAATTAATTAATTAAGGAATAAATAAATAAATAAATAAGTAAATAAATAAATAAATAAGCTTTACAAGCATAATCGTAACTGATAAGAGTTATGTCGCAGTAAGGACCATTAATTTTCTATTACAAATTGAGGTTCATTGCAATCTGTCACGTGAACTGAATAAATAATAATAATAATAATAATAATAATAATAATAATAATAATAATAATAATAATAATAATAATAATAATAATAATAATAATAATAATAATAATAATAATAATAATAAATCTCAGGCTCGTAAAATTTAAATACATCTCATTGACCCCATGAAAGAATTGCGGGTAATACAATTATGTACAACCGTGACGATAACAACAACGATGGTGATGATGATGACGACTGTGGTGATGATGATGATGATGATGATGATGATGATGATGATGATGATGATGACGATGATGATAATGAAGATGATGACGACGACGCTGATAATGACGAAGGCGATGGTGAATGAGTGCAATTTAAGTTTTAATGTTTTTTTTAGGTGTGGATTGTATTTACAATCAGAACAACGACGACGGCTATAATATGACGATGAAGATAACGATGTCGATGATGGCATGACGACTTAAACGTGACCTACCTTTCTAAACCTTTTCCTTATGAAGATTATTGTATGGTACATAACAACGTTATTTATTTAATATTTCAGGCATGTTAGAAGCATATAAATGTCATGATCTGTGCTCAAAAACTCGCAATCGAACCAACAAGCATAAACTTACACAAAGAATCAACAAGAAGCAGGCAACCAAACAAACAAGCACCAAAGAAACAAACAAAATGTACGGCACACCAATATCAACGGCAGTATAACAAACACCGAACGAACTTGAAAAGATCAAATAAAGACAAGACAAATAGGAATACACGAACACGATATTTTTTTATAAAGCTATTAACTTGGGATGGAGGTTGTTTTTTTTTAAATTTTTTTTGGGGGGTGCGGGGGGGGGGGGGGGGGGGGGGAGGAAAAGGGAGAGAAAAAGGCGTATAAGAGAATAAACAACTTCGCCGGGTAAAGCGTAGAGAGTAGGAGAGCGGGGGCAGGGAGACAATTTACAGTTGGTTGGGTAAAGCGTAGAGGAGAAAAAAGGACGGGGTAGAGTGGGATGATGAGGGTAGGGTGGGTGGGGGTGGGGGATGAGGAGGCAATATACAGTTGTTTGGGCACAAACACGACACATCAGTAGCAGCAGTAATACAAAAAGCACCGAACAATTTTAAAAAGAGGGAGGAGGAGGGCGGGGGAGGAGGGGGGGGCAAGGATTGACTGGCAGGAGAGGTGGGGGAAGGGGGGGGGGAAGGCAATATACAGTTGGTCGGGCTCAACGCACGCATTAGTATTATTACAGCACCTTCCATGGGGTTCTATCATGCACTTGATAGTTAGTAATAAATATTATTGTACACAACGACAACAACAAAATCATGACGGCTAAAACAGTTTTTTTAAAAGATAAAAAATAATTGAATGAATACATAAAAAAATAAATGCATTAAAATAATTATAAAAGAACAACAACTACTGTAACAAATAAATAAATAAGTAAATAAATAAAAACGTACATAAATTTATTACAGGCTCATAGGGAGTAACGACTACCCTAGTCATGTATTAAATACAACTTTTACAAAAGAATCAATTCTAAACTAATTTGAAATTTATTCAAGTTCTTCACGAGTCAGTCGCCTTACTAACAGCATATGTATGAAACCTTAGCATATGCATCGGACTGTACGAAAGGAAAAAAATTATATATACAAAATTAAATTGATTGTAGCATTTGCAACAGCAACACAAAAACAATAACAACAACAACAACAAAAACTGGAAAATATCTTTGTTAGTCATAGTTTGTAGCCGAGAACAGAATAGAGAGAGTCGTGGTATTAACACTGCTGAAATGTTTCTTGCAGAACAAATATAGATTTATAATGTTTATCTTTTGTCGCACAATGAAATGAATGGGTATGATATGTATTGTTCGTATCTTCCATGGTTATAAAACAGTCAATATGTAGGCTTACTAAACATGTATACACCCTCGTCATGCCCATGGAGCGTTTTTCGAATCAAAATGTCCTGTTCCATTCAATGGGTGGCCTGTTGTTAATTTCTCGAATCCAAACGCTTTGAATAATATTTAATCATACATAACGTTTACACTATCCAATTCAATCCAAATCATATTCAATCAAAAACCAATCCAATATTCACTTGTCTAACACACGTCTCCTAACCAAGATGACATTCTCGGTGCAGCACCAACCTTCCAGCAGAACGTCTACTCTCTATTCATTCATATTTCATTCATAGTTCATTATTAACCGCGTGTTCCTTAAAAAAGGTACACCTGAAATTGTATTTTCAATTAATTTCGCGTTCAATATTTTCAAACCTCACCACACTGCTTAATGGCTTGTTAGGAGAGTAATCTACTTCAAATCAATAACATGATTATTTTAAACGGTTTCGGATTCAGCATCCCAGAGTAATGTATTTCAACTGTTTCGTGTACTGCATATGGCATCTGCATTTTGGCTGTTCATTTCAAACAGGTCATTGTTTCACAACAGCGAATACAAGTTTAAAATTGATCAGTGACGAGGGTTTAATTCTGCTTCGGTTATGTAAACTAGTATCGCCATCACATATCATTCAAACATTTCAATTTGTTCATGCGAATTTCCGCCATTTTTCAAAGTGCTTATCGTTACAGGCGTTAAGCTGTAAACCCTGACACAACATATAGGCCGAAGTAAAATCTTTCGACAACTGTAAACGACGCGGACAAGCTTTTTTGTGAATAAGTCTCTGCCGTAATCTCAGTAATGTCGCATTCTCTTCACATCCGAACGCTGCTTCTACCAAGGGTGGAGGCAAAATCTGATGACGACGCGGACATGAGGTTACCCTTGACGGAGGCGATTCTTGATCTTGTCTCTTCATCAAAACTAGGGTCGTCCTCGCCCTCGTGGTTCTCCAAGCGGGAGATGGTCGCGTAGTGTGAAGGACGTGTAGAATTTCCCAAAGATTTCTCCACGTTTTGAGGTCTCTTCTGAGATTTGGGCAGAGTCATGGACGTGGCTGGAGAACTCGGCCTGGAGGAAGCTGCATCTTCTGAAATGAACGAATGCTGGTGATCAGGTGACAACGGCCCGGCGCTAGATGGTGAAGACGACGCGCTAGACTCCCTCATAGAACCATTGGCAGAATTCTTCACTTGGTCTAGGTGGTCCATAGATTTGGAGCGTCGAGCCGGACAGCCCCTGATGAAAGCGGGATTTGCAAAAGGCAGGGACTGCTTGATCAGGATGCTCTGCAAGGCCTTGATCTTGTCGCCACTTTTCTGGTTGATGGCAGCAGTGTCCGCAGAATTCCCTTGTGCGTCGTTAGACGAAGAAGATCCGGATAGCGAGGTGTCTTTTTGTGCGGCCGCCAGCTCTTCCAGTTCCTCGATGACGCCTGTGGACGACGTCGTGGACGTTGAGGATATTTGCCTGAAACATAACAAGGTTACAATCAGTCTATTATTTAAAACTATTTATATTCTTAAACAAACTCCTAAATCGGCATGTGTGCGTGTTTGTTAGGCAAATGAAGACAATTGCTGTCAACTGATGACATATGCTGGTAGAACCACACATTACAAGCTGTCGATAATTCAATACTAAAAAACCTGAAAATAAATATTCTTCATTAATCTAAAATAACTGTAAGAAAATGTTGATAAACTAATTCATGCAGTAAGCAATAGAGAAACACGTGCATTTTTTTCCAGCTTACCTGGAAGTTTTTCTCAAGGTTCCATTACGACTGGACGTCGCTGATACACTCTGATGGGCATCGGTCCGCTTGAGGCTGGATGAATCGAAAACTGGCTTGCAGGACCTTTGACGGTTGGGCGACACAGACTCGCGGCGCTTCAGTGTAAAAGATCCGTCACTGATGCTCTGGCGTATTACGTCGGCGAGCGTGCCTGGAACGGGTGATGATTTCGGCGGCGAAGGTACATTTTTTGACGTCTTGGAGCTGTTCGGAGGAGGAGGACGAGGAGGGGGTCCGGATTTTGAAATAGGTGCTGGAGGAGGAAGTGGTGGAGGTGGAGGTGGAGAAGGTGGGGCAGTTCCCTGAGGGGGTGATAGTGGAGCTGGGGGTGGCGGTGGAGGAGGTGGGGGAGGTGGCGTCTGGGGAGGGGTTGAGGACGACAATTGAGAGGAAGGCGTGCTACTTCTGTTCGTTGACATCACAGAGGACAGTTTGCTGGTGGTCCTCTTCGGCGGGCGAAGTGTGGATACACCGCTATCTTCCTCTCCGGAGATCTCGGAGTAGACGTGATGATCGTCGCTCCTCATGGACGACCGTTTTTCAGAGCGACTCCGGTTTCCGTCTTTTGAAGCAGGAAAGCTCGTCGCCTTCAGCGGGCTTTCAGACCTGGACCTGTTGTGGGATTTCTCAATTGAAGGCGAGGAGGACGATAACGAGCCTCCAGAATGAGAGTCGCTTCGTGAGTGACCGGAGAAATGGCCGCTGCTGGAAGACCCCGCTGACACGCTGAGATGGGAGGTGTTGTCGTGGACATGTGAGAAAAGGGAGGAACAGTCGTCGCTGTGTACCATGGCTTCCGTGACCACGGAACTATTCATATTGCTGTTTTGGATGTAGGCCTGCAAGCGCCCGGACGTCAGAACGTGGAGATCGTGCGGATCGTCCATTCCCTCGTCTTCGGTGTTTGTCTGCCTGTGGTGGTGGTGGTGGTGAGAGAAAACCTCGTTATTAGTGTCTTGACTTCTTTTGACGCTAAGCGCCCCAGATCCACCTTCGCCCTCTGAACTCAACGTGGAAAGGTTGTCGGAATCTCGCATGGCAGAATCTGAAGACGCGCAAGACGGCCGTTTAGACAGATGGGCTTCGTCCTCGCTGGAAACAGCATACCCAGGCTTGTCTTCCTCTTGATCCCAGTGGCCGCCGTGATCCGAGATGCCTGACTCGTCGGAACTGTAGTCGCGGTCCGGAGTGCCAGGTCGTTCTTTCAGCTGGTCTTCCTTCACTGGAGGTAGGGTGATCTTAGAGGACCTCAGGATCTCCTTGCCCTTTCTTAGCGACATTCTCCTTCCCACTGTGCTGGTCGTCAATGCAGTTTGCGAAATGGTGAGGTCCGGTGAGTATTCCAGTGACTGTTTGATGGTCCCTTTATCGGGCTGTCCGCCGCATGGGCACGCGTAAATCGTAGGTCGCTTGTTGTAAGCATTATTATTATTATTATTGTTATTGGTGAAATTATTATTGTTTCCATGTTCTCCGTAAGTGGACACCGATTCAAATTCTTCTTCGTCGTCCATGCCCGCGTCGTCCTCTTCCTGAATGTCACCTAGCAACAGGTCACGTGACGCCTGATGCAAAGCGTGGGCGTGATGTCCCTTGAGGCGCAAAAATCTGGGGAAGTGAAACATCAGCTCGTTAAAAACCAACACAATATTATTTAATGCCAGGAACTTAGTGTTACATAGAGCATTCTCTAGCCCAAAGACATGTTCAAGGCATCATGATAACATGTTAGTCAACGATAAAACAGCAATCAAGGCTAACTTGCACCATAAAAGAAAATATTGTCGTCAAAACATGACATATAAATCCATACAGAAATCTATACATTACTATTACAAATTTTAATAGGAAATAGGCCTATTAATAAGACAAGAATAGTTTATTATCTCAACTGCAGGAGTACTATACAAATATGCATATTATCAGTTTGAACAAGATGACACACGAAATATTGTAAACCTTTCAACGTTTATCATGCACTCGCAGTACTCCTTAATCCACATTTATGTAATAATCTCTGATAACATTTGGAATGTATGTTTTTCCATTTTCGTTTAGATGTCATAATTGCTGAATGAAAATATCATCAACGAGAATTATATGGCGATTCTACAAATAAAAAAGTTTCCTTTAAGACTTCAATGTTTCCAGTATTGTCTATAATCCTAAACCAACATTTTCACTTTGAAATCCCTGTTTTAAATTTGAAATAATTCATTTCGATATTTTTGTTTTGATTTCCTTAACGCACAAAGCTAAAGGGAGGTTAAGAAATTGCTGAATGAAAATGCCATCATCGGGAATTTGAAGGTGATTGTATAGGGAGAAAACCCGTTTTTTTTCTGGAATCTGAAGGCCACTGTATCTGAAAACATGCCTATTTGGCATTTATGTTTGAACACACAACATAGCTATACAATTCAAAGCTGCTCTATTGCGGAAAATGACCAGGAGATGGAATGCCTAAATAAAACCTTCCCTACCAATAGGATTCATTGTTAAACACTGACAAAGGGAAAATAAGAGGGAAAGAAAAAAATGATTTATATGTGAGGACGTGCTATCTATTGTTAAAAGTAACAGCTGAAAATTAAGGCAGAGCCAGACTGAAGCAATATTTGGAAATGGCTGTATAGATATTTTAAATACAAACAGTATCAGCGTCAGCATCTTTCACCTTAATTCCCGCCCCACTCCCACTACCGTTTTTGTTGGTAGCAACAGCATGAAAATGCTATGCCATGTAATGCATGTGTATTATTCTGTCAGTGCAAAAAAGACTTTATTTTATCTTCGATTAAGAAAGTGTATCTTATATTTACATTTTAAAAAACATAAACACAACGAAGAATGGACTGATGAGAGTATAGCGCCAAACACTGCTTTTACAACCGATAGTCTCAACAAGGTCAGTTGGGTTACGTAATACATTATCAACAACAGAAGAGCTTGTAATATATTTCAAGGTTTTTAAACAAAGCAAAACACCACCACCACCACCAACAACAACAACAACAACAACAACAACAAAAACAACAACAAACAACACAAAAATTAAACAAACATAAAACAACAAAGGGACTGTATCCTTCGAACCTACAATTACAAAGTCGTTGCCATCAGCATCTTTATTTCCCAGTACAATCCCCGAAGCCATAGGTTTGTCCCTTGCTACTTCTATTTAGAACACTAACGATTAAAGAAGTATTCGCAGCATGCTCTCTCTTAATGGCGTTACTTCACAGAATAGATCTTTTGCACATACATCGACACCCACTGCCATTCCCAATTCTTCTCCGATGGCATCTTGCTTGACTGTTTTGATCCCTTCTTCCCTTCCAGCCTCCTATCCCAACAGGATTATCCGGGGAAAATTATTCAAAATCACCCCCGTTGGGGTGCCGGGGTTTTTAGTATAAATAGTATCCCCACTTTCTGGAAATTTAGTGCTTTAAATTCCCACTGTCGCTGTCTTTCTCATTTGCTCTTTCTCATTCCTGCTCTGTTCTATCAATCTGCTATACTATCGTCTTCTTCGCTAGACCAGTCTCCTACCTTTTTTCTTGAAAACTCTTCCGGGACAAGACTCCTTGTTTGTGTATGAGGTCTGTTGGATCAGCTTGGGAATATTGGACGCTTTCTGCCAGGTGGTCACTAAGGCACTATGATGTTATTATTTAGCAATGTAGGCATTTTATATGTATGTGTTTTGTTGATAATTTATAATGATGTTTGTATTCTATTTTGTTTTTGTAAACGGGGGTTCGATAAGTTGGGGTGAAGCCTCAGCCGTCCCCTGCGTGGGATGTCTTTATTGTAAAGTGACTGGCTGGTGGAGGGCATTCAGTTTTCCCACTAGGGTTGTTTCAGCAGATCTTTTATGCGGATTGGGGGTTGTCCGGTCCTGATTTGGCTCGGAATAGTCCGCTGGACCTAAAGCAACAATTATGTAATGTAATGTAATGTGATTCAAAATACCGCTTCAACAAGCGGCCACAAAGAACCAGGAAAAACAACCTTTTTTGTTTTTGTTTTACACGACACCTAAGAAAACAATTGCGCCTATAGGCTAATAGGGAAGGAAACTTCAAATTACAGTTGCCACACAAAGAAACGCAAAGCAAATATATACTGTGAATTCATAGCATGTTTTGTTTTTAGGCACTAAAACAAATGAATAGCTGGATGATAAAATCATAATGATTTTCCCTCGCTGAACAGCGGAGGGAATCAAAGACAAATGCTGCAACGAAAGCGAAACAAAACTTCGATGTAGTTGGGGCTCGAACGTCACATTTCGTCTTATTTTAATTTATTCTAAGAAGACCAATGGTATGTGAGGAGCGAGCGGGTTATATTCAGGGCAAAGAATTTGATTATTTTCTTTGCTCGATTTTGATATGAACAATTAATAATGTTATGCAAGTTAATTGATACACCTTAAGGTCTAGTGAGCACCGCTGTAAGATGCCTTTTTCCCCGATTACTTTTTTAAAATGGCCATGGTATCAAGACTGTAACTGTGTGTTTATTTATTTTGTGTGTGTGTGAAAATGAGATTGCCTGAGAAATTGCATTGCTATCTCATTGAAAGATTATATGAATGGGTAATCGTTGCTCAAATCGATAGCTAAGATCTTGAATGTTACTGCTTCTTTTTCTTGTTATCTAAAAACATATTATTATTATTATTATTATTATTATTATTATTATTATTATTATTATTATTATTATTATTATTATTATTATTATTATTATTATTTAATCGTTCTTATATAGCGCTTTTCCAGCTCAAGAGCTGCTCAAGGCGCTGGCCGATACAGGATCTAACTCAAGGTGCCCGAGACGCCCACCCGCAACCTTTGGGCGCATGGTCTGACGCCCGGACAACTGAGCACAATCCTGGGCAGCCAGGGATGGGGGAGAAGGACCTAGGTGCATGCTGGGTTTGGGAAAGGATATGTGAGGCTGAAATGCGTGATCATGTGGCCCTTTAATCAAACAGCAACGGTATGCGTTGTGAATGATGTATCCAATCGTTTATTTAAACACAAACACACTCTCTCTATCTCTCTCTCTCTCTCTCTCTCACGCACACACACCGTATACACATGCGCGCCAATGCACACACATACACATACGCACGCGCACGCAACGCCAAAATAAATAAACAAATAAAATACCTTTCAAAGCCATCCTCCAACAACTCGTCACCGTCTTGGCAGGCATGGCGATACAACCTCGAACCCGGATACTCCTGGCGTCCTAGAGGCAGCGAGACTGGGCATGGTCCTGTACAATAATCAACAATTATTATTGTGACAATTTACCACTAATACAACCCTTCCCTTTGGGACACCGCAGCCACACAATTTTGCATCAAAATCGTCGTTAGCATGATTGTCACAAGCATGACGATATAACCTTCCTCCCAGGGCATTCTTGACATCTTATAAGGACAGTGAGGTGGGGCAATCATTGAAGGACCTGAACTATTCGCTTATCATTTATTTATTTATTCAATCTTTTTGGCTACCTTCTACATTGTTAATACCCCATTTGTATTGCACGTCGTCTTTTACGTTATCACCATCAGCAAATGCAGCAGCGTCATCGTGGTAGTAGTTAGTCATAATCGTTGTCGCTGTCATTGTTGTAGTGGTCATCATAATCATCGTCATCGCTGTTACCATCGCCCTCGCACCTAGATGATCTTCTTCCTCTTCTTCTTCTTCTTCTTCTTCTTCTTCTTCTTCTTCTTCTTCTTCTTCTTCTTCTTCTTCTTCTTCTTCACCATTTTCCTTTCCAACATTATGGTCATTTTCTTCATCCAACTCTTTGAATGGATCCATTGATGGACGAAATCAAAAGACCTTATATTGAGTAGGTATTATCATGACTCAGATTCTATGATTTACCTTCGTATATTTTGACAGCATCATACCGCCTTCTTCACAAAGACCTTATTTCCTACATAATGATAAGGGGTCAGGAAAACTTTGTTTGCTTTTTTTTTTCAAAGAAAATTCAGGACATTTTAGAAAATCCAACCCGGTCTGAAATTGTTAGACTACTGACATTTGTGTCCTGTCAATTTAGCACTGTGAAGAATGTAGGCCACAATAGCAATCTTGAGCCTTGAGAAGCACTCAGGTCAAGGTGGCTCGAAGTACAAATATACGAATGCAAATAGACAAGAGGATTTGGATTTGTATGTAGCGAACTTGTGTTGTGAATGTAGAGATTTTACACTAAAAGGCCCAAAAAACAAGCAGAAAAAAGCATGGAAGGTTTCACGGAGTCATCTTAGCCTTCATTCTTCATAGTATACCCGGTGACGATATAATTTGAAAAAAATGTAAACTAATAAATGTAGAGCTCAATACTATAGATACATAAACCTAGCAAAATTGTATTGTGTATACCGTGTAGTACGTCTATCATTACAACCTAAAACAGTGCACCTCGATTTTCA
>CM072512.1:98674934-98759934 GCA_036898135.1 Oncomelania hupensis | reverse complement strand
CAGATTCTAAGGACCTATAATACGTATTTAAAGCTTCTTTACTACAATTTTAAGACGACTAAAGTTACTATTATGAAAATATGTTCTCCGTCTTTGGACTATTATATTATTATAAATCAAAAGCGGACATCATATAATATGTTATAGGTCGATTATAAGAGGGACAAAGAAAAACTTTCAAAACGTCATGCCATCACGGATAAACACATTCTTCACAATGAGCAAAACAACGATGCCGTTTAAGGTCAAGGTAACATAAGAAACCGAAAACGCTTTAAGGCAATGAATGTGGCATGCAAAATTTAATTGCACTCTATCGCTTGAAGCGCATGCACTGTTTGAATAAAATCTACATGACTCCTTTTAAAATCTGCCAACATCAAATAACTCATCTAACAAAAAGATCTTTTGAACTTTCTGTCTGCGTTGTTGGGCATAATCTACCAACCTTGAGAACTTACTTACTTGGCCATAATAGGTCACCTTGAAAAAAAAAAGGAACGATAATAAACAAAGATTATCCAACTGTTGTTTAAAAAATGTATTTATTGATTTTTTTTCCTTTGGATAAAGATATTAATAAACAATAGCAAACCATAACACTACGCATGACATTCGTTTTTCAAACGTATTTAAAATTGTTTCCAGTAGCCTATACAGAAATGCAAGTCCAGAGAACCTCATTTGATTTTAAATCTACATTATTCAAAATAGCTATCAGTATTTGACTCACTGATTTTCATGACGATGATGACGACATAATACTTCAACTAATGCTGCTGCTGCTGATGTTTGAGCAAACAGAAAAAGGGGTTAAAAAAAGAAAAAGGGGGTGGGGGGTGGGGGCCAAGTCGGAAATGTCTACATTTCATATCACAAAACATTACAGTGGAAAGGGGTAGTTTGGCCTATCCTCCGACATCGGTCACATCAACACTCAGTCACGACTAACAGAAAGCTACTCCCATCAAGTAAACCTATACAGAGCCCACGCATTAATATAGATCTACCTACACAGTATAGAGCAAAGGACGTCACACACAAACCCGAACACCTAAGACTAGTAAGATAATGATCCCCTGTATAGAAAAACATTCTTTTTAAAGGGGCACACTTCGACCGCGCTCCCTCCTCAGATCCTGTTAAAATTCACATTGAATGTTGTCACACCCAAAGAAATAAGATTGCAACAAAGACCAACTCTTTCGAAAGTGTACTTTTTAAAAAATTAATTAATTTCATAGTTTGTATGCCTGTTTATTAACAGCGGCTAGCTACCGCTGTAGCGCTAAAATAAATATCATCTAGTAGAGCGTAGAGCGTAAAAGTGTAGGCCTACTGTTAAACAGGGGAAATCACTCCCTTTCACAACGGAAACGGAAAATTCAAACTGCAGCTGTTGGTTGAGCAGGTAAAGCCCACCGTATCATTGTTTAATGTAATAACAATGCGAATTTTATTATAAACATGTCTTCGCAAAAAAACAAAAACAAAAAAACAACAACATATTCTTCGATTTGGGCCCTTTGAAAAGGCGGGAGTAATTAAAGTGCGTCTGAGGTCGAGATCAAAATTGCGCAAAAAGCTTCCACAATGTAGAAAATGAACTAGTAATTCAGTGTTAATGTTCCCAATGAAGATTTCATGTCAACGTTGACAGTATTACATTGCCTTATACTTTGAAGGTAAAGTGACAGTCTTTCTGGCATACTGTCCTCCACTCTATGTAGTAGGACCACTATTGGTTGAGATCAAAGTGTGCAGCAGCTTCGACTTTTGAACGGGAATCTTCATTGTGAAGACTGAGTTTTTAGGTCCCTTTCTACATGACCAACTAGTGTTCGAAGACGCCAAACCTTTTCTACAACCTAAAAAAATGTTTATTTACGCTGACAGATGACTATTTGCATTATATACTCACATATGTGTGTGCCCCCCTGTGGGGGTGCCGGGGGTTTCTTTATAAAACAGTATCCCCACTTTGTGGAAATTTAGTGCTTTAAATTACAATCGTTTCTTTCATTCTTATTTGTTCTTTCTTGTTCCTAATCTGTTCTATCGATCTACTATTTTCTTTGGTAGCCCAGTTACCTACCTTTATTAAACTCTCCCAAACCTCATCGTTTGTGTATGGGGTCTGTTGGGTCAGCTTGGGGATACTGTACGCTTTCTGCCAAATGGTCACTAGGATTTTCTATGGTCTTATTATTTAGCAATGTAGGCATTTAATATGTATGTTTTGTTAATATTTTACAATAATGTTTATATTCTATTTTTGATTTAGTAAACGGGGGTTCGATAAATTAGAGTAAAGCCTAAGCGTCTCTGCTTGGGATGCCTTTATTGTAAAGTGACGGGTTTTATTTCAGCAGATCTTTTATACGGATCGGGGGTGAGTCCTCTTTCAACCAAGTTGGTGATTTTGGCTCTTTGTAGTCGCTGGTGGAGCCTATGAACAATTACTAACAAACAAACTAACTAACTAACTAACTAACACATTTGTGGATGTCTAATATTTAAACAAACATTTTATGGCACTCTTTTGTTTAGGACATGAGGGTCATGGTCGTCAGAGCGATAGATGTCTGATACCACAGACTAGACCTCGCTTTTGTACTTTCATCTGAAAGAACTGAGAACCCGCGCTGCCAGGTAGTCAGTGTCAAATTATCGGTGCGCTCATCGGTCATCCATTTAAGAACTCACCGCGGTCGGCATTGATTAGCCGTAATGTCCAATCTCGGACTAATAAGGCCAATCGCATTTTACTATTTAAAGCCATCTAAACATCCCACGTAGGCAACAATAAATCGAACCGAAGATGCTACCTTTAAAGAAGAGGCACTTTAAACTACTTAATCAAAAAACGCGCATCATATAAAATTCTGAAGGCCTACTGTACATCTTCTGAACGCAAACTATAAAAAAAAATAATAACAACATTTAAAAAAGATCATTCGCAATAAACGAAAAAATAAAGGGACGTGTTTTATATAGCGCACTTTGTTGCTCAATGAGCCGCTATAGGCTAGGCGTTGACCATCGATTTTTTTTACATGGACAAACTAGCTTGCTGCGTCAGGATAGGCCAGTTACAATCTAAACACAAGCAAGTCGCCTATCGAGACGCAAAGGATTATGGACTTGTTGGTATGATATTTGAAGCCAATAAACATGTTATCTAATACCTTCTAACCACTAAGCCTAGAAAAAGAGGCCCATCCATTCAGACAAATTAAAGATTTATCGCTCCGGCGATTGTTATAAGTTTTTTTTTAAAATTAATTTAAGATTTATTGTTCTGGAGATTGTTATAAGGTTTTTATTAAGACCCAAAAGGTAAAACGTCACAGTAAAATCGAAGCCTGGTAATAATAATAATAATAATAATAATAATAATAATAATAATAATAATAATAATAATAATAAGAGCAGTACGTTGCCAACCTCTACGATATTACCCAATAATAACAATGATCATTAGCACTTTTTTCAGACAAAACACAAACAAAAATACTACACGTTAGGATGCCTGTTATGTCCAGAAGCACAATCACACGAAGAAAGTGGAAGAAAGTTTATAGGATAAGAGACGATTTCTGCATGAACTTCATAACAAAATGGATACATAAACTTGATATATTAAAGCACCACCAAAGAGAAGAAACCAACAATTGCCAAAAATACTACACGTTGCCTGCGTGTTAAGATTAAGACGTTTCAAAGGCGTTGTGATAAAAGTGCTAGTAGCTAGAACATGTGTCACATAATATTTTAAATAAAAATATATATTCACTTCACGTGCTATGCAATACTATGCAACGGCTTCCTGTTTACTAAAAACATAATGCAGCCGAACGCGCACCATCCTTTCCTAGTGGTGATGTTTTGCCTACTGACGCCCTCGCGACAGTCATTTCCAAAAGACCAGGCTTCAGCTTCCTCGCCATCCTCCTCGCAGAGATCCACCTTTGTTGTCTGATAATGTGCGCACCAACTTTGCCGTCTTGACTGGTTGGCTACAACCTCTGCCTCTCACTTCTCACGCCAACGTCTATTCCAAAGAATTTCTCGCTGCGCAACTGTAGACTTAAAACTTTAGCTCACTTCCAGTAAGGGAAACTGAAGAATTTTGCTGCAGAACTGCAGACTCCAAAACCCATAATCGCCTTTAGTAATATAACGTCAAGAAAGCGCGTATAGCTATGAAATTGCAGAATTATAATCTTGCTTTTTTGAAGTCCTTACTGGTATCAGATTTTTTTTTAAAAGCTTACCCCACCCACATTTGGCAACATGGCAGAAGGGGACAATCATCCCAAAATAAAGGGGTAGAAACCTAAATCAACAATGAACCACCAGATCAATCATTCTGCTAAGATTGAACGTGAAAAATGGCCGCTTCTGTCTTGCCCACCACGGTATTCGAACCTGGGTCATCGGTGTGCCAGTGGTGGGAATAGCAGTATTTTGCTATCAGAGCCTGATGATGTCCACGTCTACATTGATTGACTGATTGATTGATTGTTGCTTTAGGTCCAGCGGACTCTTCCGAGCCAAATCAGGACCGGACAACCCCCGATCCGCATAAAAGATCTGCTGAAACAACCCTAGTGGGAAAATTTAATGCCCTCCACCGGCCAGTCACTTTACAATAAAGACATCCCACGCAGGGGACGGCTGAGGCTTTACCCCAACTACTCGAACCCCCGGTTACAAAAACAAAATAGAATACAAACATCATTATAAATTATCAACAAAACATATTCATATAAAATGCCTATATTGCTAAATAATAACATCATAGGAAGCCCTAGTGACCACCCGGCAGAAAGCGTCCAACACTCCCAAGCTGATCCAACAGACCTCATACACAAACAAGGAGTCTTGTCCCGGAAGAGTTTTCAAGAAAAAAGGTAGGTCATTGATCTAGCGAAGAAGAAGATAGTATAGCAGAGTGATAGGACAGATCAGGAATGGGAAAGAGTAAATGAGGAAGACAGCGACAATGGGAATTTAAAGCACTAAATTTCCAGAAAGTGGGGATACTATTTATACTGAAACCCCCGGCACCCCAACGGGGGTACTGTTGCCGCAGTGAATTGGTCATGCCTACAAAGTCAAGACAGGTTTTCAACTGGGGCTTTCACTTTTCCCTTTATAGGTTAGAACAATCTACAGTGGCAAGATTGCTCATGACCCCAAGGGGTCACGTCTATAAAACGTTACTGTTTTTATACAGACTATAATGAGACCAATGTCCGAAAGTAGTAACTATTATTCATAGCCTATAGGCTTGATAGATCTCTGATAGTGAAAGTAAAATTGTTAAGATTTTACTGCATTTGATACAGAACTTAATAATGGAATTGTTTGTTACTGACGAAATGCTGTGAACGGCCTAACTGCAATTTTGTGTCCAAGGGTTCCGCGAGTTCAGTCGCAGCAGCCCAAGCGTGCAGCAACGCAGACGACACTCACATCTTACTGTGAACTCACGTTATTGAAACCGAGTATCTTAGACTCAAAAATTGTTTTTCAAAGCCAGCAAGCCAGATCGAGAGGTTTCTGATAATCAGAGTTCTTCCCCTCGTTATCTTTCTTGCGACTTTATATCCTCCTCCTCTTCCACCTTCACTTTCTCATGGCATGTTTAAAGAAGAAGAAGAAGAAGAAGAAGAAGAAGAAGGAGGAGGAGGAGGAGGAGGAGGAGGAGGAGGAGGAGAAGAAGAAGATGATGATGAAGAAGAAGAAGAAGAAGAAGAAGAAGAAGAAGAAGAAGAAGAAGAAGAAGAAGAAGAAGAAGAAGAAGAAGAAGAAAAAATGAATACTTATATTCTTCTTATGACAAATAAACGACAAACTACTTATTTCCGTCGATTTATTTGTGTGACGCTCTATATAACATATTACATCTGTATGAAAAGAAACACAAAATCGCATCCTTAATCTTATAAATATAGACCTATACCTAGAGCAAACAGTTCGTAGGAAGGAGAAGGGAATTTGAAATGCCAGCTTCTTAAATTAGCATTCCCGTGTATGCTTGAAAATTTTCTGTGTGTCATCATCTTAAGTTAATATTGGCAGACAGCCTTACGCATCGCCATAATTGTCCTGAGACATTCCTTCCATCTCAGTTCAAAGTTCAATGTGCATTTTCTTTACCCTCAAACATATGAAGTACCTTACGCTCAACCTACACCTACACAACGTCATTGAACTCAAAACTAATCACGTTGGCTTTGGTGTTGGCGTTCAGCAGCGGCAATCACTTCTCGCTCCCACCTAGACACCCGAATGTTAACACTAATTTAAGGTGTGCATTCTGATTGTCTGCTTGACTGTGAAATTGTGTGCTACGTTTTGTTGAGAGTTCCACTAATAAGCTCTTTGGTTCCACTTCGAGGGAGTGTGCATGCACGTGCGTTTGTGAGTATATTAGCAGTAAAGTGTGTGTGATTGTGCGTGTGTGTGATTGTGTGTGTGTGTATGTGTGCTTATGTATAGAGTGCTTGTCCCTAAATGATAAGTTTATTAGGGATGGATTGTGATGTATTTTTCATCCCGATCATACATGTACCTATCTATATAGTAGAAAACGTCTCAGGTCGCCTTAACTCGCTTATCCTATATTCCAATAATACTTTGGTGGTGTACGTGCGTCTCTGGAGACGTGGGTTCGAATCCTGACTTCAGCAAACTATTTTGTGATTGCTGGATAATAGTGGCCAGCGCTTTGAGAAGCTCTCGGAGCTTGTAAGTGCGCTATATAAGGATAATATCTCTTTATCAGCCACCGTTTTATTCTTCTTTCCTTTCCCTTCCCTCTTCCACATCACCAACGACGAACTCCGACAGACCATCACACAAGCCATTGGACAACACGATGACCTGCTCACAGTGGTGAAGAAACGGAAACTCCGATGGTATGGCCACGTCACCAGATCATCAGGCCTTGCAAAGACCATTCTGCGTCACCAGATCATCAGGCCTTGCAAAGACCATTCTGCAAGGCACAGCGCAAGGGGGTAGAAGAAGAGGGAGACCGAAAAAGAGGTGGGAGGACAACATTCGAGAATGGACTAATTTGACACTGAGCGAAGCCATTAGGGCTGCTGAGGACAGAGAAAGATGGAGTATGCTGGTTAGGCGATCATCTGTGGTGCCCCTACGACCTCCGAGTTACGGGACAGGATAGGATAGGATAGGATTCCACTTCCTCTTTTCCACAAGCAAACTTGTGTATTTCTCAAGTATGGATATGTAGGAAACTTAATACCCATTTAGACTTACCGTCAAAGAAAGGACTTTTAAAATGTTCATTGTAGATGAATACTATGTTGAGTTTTGCTGAAGCCTCTTTTAATCTCTGGGTGTCGAGTTGAAGATGACTCAGAAACATCTTTTGCGCCAGCGAAAGGTGAATGTGAATAAAAGTAAAGAAACAAGTACAGGTGCCCACGTGGATTTTCATTTTAATCCAACGCCAAAACAGCATGAATATCAACGGCGTTTAAAGACGTAAAGTCCAACAAATACATAAATAAAACCCAACTCCGTTTCAGAAATTTTCGAGTGCAGTATAACGACGCATATATCTTTCTTTGAAGTTCGACTTCCGACGCTTTGCCCTACAGAGGGTACCAGCTTAGAGTGTTTGACGTGGCTAAGTGGTCAGACGACCGGTGCTGGTTTTGGACTCGAACCTGCAGCGCACTTGGTTGAACGCTTAAAGTTGCAAATGGGTCTGTTGACCGTTGGAAAGTTTTTGTACTTAAGTGTGAGTGTCGCTCAGGAGATGGTTTAGCTTTAGACTACTGTCGTTGTTTAACAAAGGATATGTCCCTACAGTACTCAGCATTCAGAGAACAAGACGCTCAGAGTTTCGTTTAACCAGATTTCTTGAAGTTAAAGGAACGACTGCATACTAAAATATTCAGAGTTCTGATTTTTTTGTGGTAATATCTTGGACGTACTGGAGTATTCTGGATAAGTCCTCTTCCATTCGAAATCCAGAATAGACTACATTCCCCCCCCCCCCCCCCCCTAAATACCTTCCTGGTTTCACTCATGACAAGAACAAATTATTAGTCAAGCTCTAAACACTTGTTTTCTTGTCCCAATTGTTTAAATACTTCACCAATTTCGATTCCAAAAATCTTCCAGTATAGCAAACTACTATGTTCTGTCAATCAAAGAAACATTCTTTAATAACGCACAGCAGTCACCCACATTTCAAAACCAAATAAAAATGGGCACGTCATCTATTTTCAACATGTTTTAACATTATTATACTTGAAACCCTTTATTAAACACATGCAGATCGTAACAAGTCTAGTTTAAAAGCGATTTCAGTTGAAATCATGGCAAAAACTTTCTTTTTTGCGGGGTGGTTATTGAGGGGGCGGAAGTGGAAGGGTGTGTGGAGGGGTGAGTGTAAGAAAGCCAACTAATTGTTTTCATTTCCCAAATAACAGAACGTAAACATTAAAGTAGACATTTTTTGTGCGGAGACCAATTCAACTTTAAACACAGCTGCCACTTGAACTTTCAAACTTTTAACTTGTCAACATTCAAACTTACATCTGGAGCAGTACATGCACCCAAACAATGTGACCAACCTTAAACGACAGACTGAAGGGCAATACAGTAATAATTTGTTTGTATAATTATTGGTACAGGCGAATGCATCTGGTAAACAATTTCGAAAACATATCAATATACACATAGTGATCAATATAATGAGGTGAACCACCGCCCGTTTCCCTCCTTGCCCCCATACACCACTACCCCCCCCCTCCACCCGCCCCCCCAACCTATTGTAAATGTTACTGGAATTTACCAATTTTACCATCAGCTAAAATGTAAAGTTTGTTGATGGTAATTACGATAGTGTTGTCACACAAAATCAGCAATGCAGGTCAATACTGAACGATCATGCTCTTTTAGTCTTTACAAATAATCCCATAGGATTAATGATACATACAAAATCCAGCATAGCCGTGGATAATTCATCAAACTTATTACTTCTTTTGAAAGTGTAGCCTAAATGTCCCTATACGCCTCGTTGACAATTAAATTATTCGACAACTCTTAATTTAGACCATCACAAGAACTTTAAAAGAAAGGCCAGTAATGTAATAGTTACTAAAGAATATTGGTCGTTACAGGTCGGTTATTAATTGATGTTGCCAGTCCACCTGTCGTCATATAAAGCTAAAAATAGATTTATTATGATAATAGTATCAATAGATTACTCAACAATTTTACAAATTATATTTGTAAAGACAAACAACTTTAAACATTAATAAATAAATTGAGTCTTAATATAAAATGCTCCAGTAAACCATATTTTTGAAGGGTAGATTAAGCGATTAATTTATTGCCTCCATTTCTTTTTTTTATCCCCGAGCAACAAAAAATGAATAAATGAATTAGCTAGCTATCCTATTTTAAATGTATAACCTGCTAACTGAAACCAAACAAGCAGAGAAGGAGGAATGCCGTTGTTATATCTTGTTCTAAACTTTAATCAGAATGCTACCTTAATTAGATGACGATGACCTCGTATAGCGGAGACGGTCGCCGTGACATGAAATCCCGGAAAATCCTGGGAAAAAAACCCTGAAGCATGTGTTTTCGTCTGAGGAGAAATAAACTTCAAAACTGACTTTTGCTAATGAGCCAAATCCGTCCCGTAATCCAGCACTAGAAATAGACAGAACAAAGCACTGCAAAGGATGGTCAGCTGGAGTCCAGTGTATGTCCACAAGCTAGTTGGCCAGACTAATGGGCAGCAGACCAGAAACAGAGAACATGTAAGGGGAAAAAATGAGAGCATAAACTATGAACAGAGAGGAATAGAGTGACAAAGGCAGTGAATGGCTGCGGAGAAAACCTAAGCAGACATAACATACCAGTTCAAAATGAGAGAGAGAGAGAGAGAGAGACAGAGAGAGAGAGAGAGAGAAAGAGAGAGAGAGAGAGAGAGAGAGAGAGAGAGAGAGAGAGAGAGAGAGATCATCCCATACCGGGCTGTTTGTCCAGAGCTTAAGACTTAGGGCTAAAAGATTTCCGGCATCTTGCTCTCGTAAATCTCGGAGTCATCGAAGAAAAGCCTTGGTCAAACAGCACCTCCCTGAGGGAACCCATTTGCTGAGCGCCGTTTCCGCACTTTCCACTTCCCCTGCCAGCGCGCTCGGTGTTGTCTCTTCCCCACCACGCCCGACTTAGTTACGCAGTGAGAAGACAGCAGTTATAACTCAGTTTTAGGGGCAGTTATAATAGCCCGTTACTTAGCGCTTCCGACAATCGAATGCTTCCTTAAAGTTGACGAAGTGTATTCGATTGTTGTATGTCTTGCAATTTCCTCGTTAATCCATTAAAGCCTCCAGTTTGAATAAAGTTTTATTTTTTATTAATTTATTTATTTATTTATTTATTTATTTATTTATTTACTTTTAAATTTCATCACATTAGTGATAACAACTACTGTACATTTTGGTTCGCTTGTGAACGACAGACTGTAACCTTTCTAAAAACAGAACGAGCAAACGTCCTGCTGTTAAAAGTATATAATATAGCCTACTTAGAATATATTCAGCGCAACATATTCACATCTTTAGTAACAGAAGCAATAAGTAAAACAGAACGAGCAAACGTCCTGCTGCTAAAAGTATATAATATACTTAAAATATATTCAGCGCAACATATTCACATCTTTAGTAACAGAAGCAATAAGTAAAATAAACTAAGGTGATGAAGAATGGTATTAAAGTATAAGGAATTATAATCTGATCAAAATAAAATTGTAATTTAAGGCGTTTTGAAGTGAGAAACTATTAATTAAATAACTCAGCTAATACGAACGAGATCGGTCTGGTCAATATATCCAGAGCTCGAAAAATTCGGAATCATCCGGAATATCACTTAGTTGATAAAATCTCAATTATCAAACATATAACTAATATGAAATCTATTGAATATAGTGGGTCAGCAACCCGAAGATCAAAACAGCAGAACAAGAAATGTTCAAGAAATTGTTCTGAATCAGTCCTTTCATCCATTTGAACAAACTCTTGCTAAGCCGGTCAACCAAACGTGACCCACTTGAAATAATCACTCAGAGACACATAATTTTAACATAACCGAGGATATGCTTAAAATTATAAAACTAATTCTTCATCTATTTCAATTCTTCCTCCTTTTCTTTTTCTTATTTTTTTAAAATTTTTCTTCTTCTTCCTTGGCACGTCTTCTTCATCATTGTCTGCTCCACACTGAATAAAAAGCCACAAGCCACATCATCAGCTTACGCGTATTACTATAACAGTTTCTTCAAATATGGCACTCGCGTGCATCTTTGTATTGTTTCACATAAAAGAACCTCATCGCGGACTTCTGAACAAACGCAACAATTAACTCGCTAATCTGAATGCACACAGATTGCCCACTGGAGAGGTTTGTTTCTCCCCGTGTTCTTGGCTTAACATTGTCGAGGGTGCTCTTAACAAAGGCAACGTGCCAGAATTATGAATTGAGCGGCCTAAAGGTCAACCAGGAAGTGAGCGAGACATTTTGCACTCAACTGACACCGTGGATTAGAAACTCGTGAAACAAAGACGAAGATAAACATGCATAGAGCATTAACAAGGACAAAGAGAAATAAGAAGAACGAATGCTGCAGCATACTATCAGTCAGTTGATTAGATCTTGTATCTGTAAGCTTCTTCGTGGCCAACGCGCCTAAATTAACTGTATAACAATCACCTCATATTCCAAAATATAATTTAAGAATAAAAGCAATGTCAGCTGCATGTCACTGGAGCGTTACTCGGTTTAAAATGCCCATAGGAGTTTGAAATGTTGTAGTAGCATGGGTATTGAGGGGTGGCCGTGGCCCGAGGTAAGTTCGCTAGTCTCCAAGGCAACAGCTTCCAATGCCAAGGGTTTTAAATTCGATCCCGGCCGGAGACGAAGTATTAATCAACTTTGGAATGAGACTGGTCAGGTCAACGAAGTATTCCCCGAGTGCTTCGTGTTTCTCCCTCCCTTAATATTGTTACTGGATGCAGTCAATTTAAAATTTCCACACATACACACATACATACCACACACACTCGCACAAATAATAATAATAATAATAATAATAATAATAATAATAATAATAATAATAATAATAATAATAATAATAATAATAATAATAATAATAATAATAATGTTTATTTATATACCACAACATTACATATAATAAAACACGCACTCGCTGTGGTTGACAACTTCACAAATTACAAATTGTTAGCAAATAATGCAAACTTAGGCTACATTCCGTTCTCTTAAAGAAAAATCCCGCTGACTTTGCACCCAATGTTTGACTGTGGTGAATGTGAGTTTGTTGTGCATATAAAAGAGTGCGTAACATGTGAGCGGGTATGTTGGTTATAGATCGCCGCGCTTAGTTTCTGATTTAGTAGAAAATAGCGTATATTGGGTCCGGTATATATTAATTAATTTAGAGAATATTCGAGATATATACGACACAAAGAGTCATCGAAGACATATATGAAGGGTGCAAGGGTAAAACAGGGAATGTCAATTTTTGACAAATCGAGAAAACTAAAAATCAAGATTTGAAGACTTCTGCTACCTGACAGTGAAGAATACTGTAGTTTTTTCTTGTTTTTCCATAAACAGTATCCAGACTAGGTTTGAAATAAGCTTAAATAAAATTTTTGCAATGTATTGTGTGGATTGTAGAGAGTGTTATGTAACCTATGTCCAAAAATGACATTCCCTGTTTTTGTATTGTACAAAATTTTCTTCTCTAATGAGACTAATGTATCAAGTGTAGAAACTCACAATTGACACAGAGACTTAACCAAACATGCAACGTTGATAAAAACAAGTATGCAACATGTAGAAGCTCACAAAATTTAATATTCAACAAAACATTGCCATCAAAATAAAAAATAATATTAAAAATTTGCACCACTGATCATTTTGGGAGCTGGTGAAGTAGATGTCAACACCATGACCACCACGCAGGATTCAGGCCAGGGCGAAGTACCACTGAACAGATTTTCAACCTCAGAATAATCTGCGAGAAATACCTACAGCACCAACAACATCTATATCATGTGTTCGTAGACTTCAAAAAGGCGTTTGACAGAGTGTGGCAGGAAGCTCTGTGGGCAACCATGAGAGTGTACAACATCACCCATAAAATTATTGAAGTCATCAAAAGCTTGTATGACAAGGCTACCAGTGCAGTCCTCCACAACAGCGCCATCGGAAACTGGTTCAGAACAACCATCGGTGTGCGTCAGGGATGCCAACTCTCTCCAACACTCTTCAACATCTTCCTAGAGCGCATCATGTCAGATGCCCTTGCAGACCACGAAGGCACAGTCAGCATAGGGGGAAGAGCAATCTCCAACCTCCGTTTTGCGGATGACATTGATGGATTGGCTGGAGAGGAACAAGAACTTGAACAGCTGGTACAGAGGCTTGACACCACCTCCAGAGCCTATGGAATGGAAATAAGTGCAGAGAAGACCAAAATGATGACCAACAACACCAATGGTATCAACACGGACATCAAAGTCCAAGGCCAATCCCTCAACACAGTGCATAGCTTCAAATATTTAGGAGCCATTGTATCAGACAATGGGTCCCGACAGGAAGTCCTCTCCAGGATCGCACAAACAACTGCTGCCCTGGCGAAGTTGAAGCCAATTTGGAAAGACAGGACCATCAGCCTACATTCCAAGGTAAAAAAAGAGGGAGACCAAAAAGAGGTGGGAGGACAACATTCGAGAATGGACTGGTTTGACACTGAGCCCAACAATCAAGGTTGCTGAGGACAGGGAAATATGTTGTTGTTGTTGTTGTTGTATCAAATTTTATTCATCAGATTTACATAAGTTGTACTGATAAAGGAAAGATGGAGTAGCCTACGCTGGTTAAACGATCACCTATGATACTCCTACGACCTTCGAGTTATGGGATAGGATAGGGATAGGATAGGACGAGTGATTGTATAGATCGGCCACGCTCTCCTCTTTCCTTGGTCTTCTCTGCTTGACCTTGTTTGGTGTTATCGCTGAAGCTACCATAGCATCCTGTTCGTCTTTTGTGCACAGCGCATTAAACCTATCCAAAATCGACTTCCTCACTCAAAGCATTGCAACCTAAGTCCTTGCACAGTTGCAAGCCTCTCCCATTACATGACTTGACAGCTTCGTTTTCTTTTCAATTTATCTTTTTCTGCCATTTATTGGCCGTTTTTTTGGGGTTGCCAGTCACTTCAGAATGTGTGTTTATATCCGCCATCTTGAACAGCTGTCAGCAGCCACAACCAAGCAAACCCATAGGTTTCAGGGGAAGCGACCTAAGGCAACTATTTGACAATCCTTGTTTTTGTGTTGCAGGAGACTGACGTTCCCTGTTTTTATGTAGCAGGGGTTTTCTTACTGGGCTATTTTTACCTGACTATCCTTGTTCTTTGGCTTCAATACTTTGATAGAAGCTAGCTATCGCAGTGCACCATCGGCTGGCGGTGCTATCTCAAATTTGTCAAAAATTGACATTCCCTGTTTTACCCTTGCACCCTTCATATATATATGACGCATTAATTTCATAAGAAACGAATCGCTTCCAGCTTTCATTCAATTTTAAAAACTACTTAATTTAAATTGCAATAAAAGGAATAAAACTGATGACAAGTTAAAAACATCCTTTTTGGTTCCTCAAATTTAAACACCCACTCAGCATATTTTGTGTAGCCAGTAAACTAGCTTTTTAACACGTATCCCCAAAATTCCATTCGAAAAAAAAAGTGCACGTTAGGTCACCGTTATCTACTTTACGTAAGCTTGGTAGTTTATCCCCTGCCATTCTATTCAATACACAATGTCATTAAAACGCCACAGTGCTTTCTTCAGCTAGGCAAGAGGCAAAAAGAGTAAAACTGACGAAACATTTCAACAATCCGCCATTTTTAGCAAGGGCGGACAAATTGTTACTCGTGGAGACAAAAGAATGCCCTCCCCCTGACCAGGGGGAAGAATACTTGCAAATGTCACTCGCGAGGGGGACAAAGTTGCAAGTGGCTGTGAAGGTCGCCACAGCTCTTCGTGTTGTCAAGAATTCTAGAAAACATCAAACTTATCGAGGAAACAGTAGGTGACATTGGGATTGATGGAAATAGCCTAACTCATTACACATAGAGATATAACTGTTAAAAACAAAACAACATATAAATTAATTATTAATTAAATTAATTAATTAATTAATTTACTAAAGCGCTTTTCTAGATCACGAGACGCTCAAGGCGCTGGCCGATACAGGATCTAACTCATGCCGCCTATAGGCGCCCACGTGCAGCCTTTGGGCGCATAGTCTGACGCCCAAACAACTGAGCACAATCCTGGGCGATCGGGGATGTGGACCTAGTGCGTGGTGGGTGCATTTGTGTAACCGGCGCTCACCCGTCTAGGACATGAGCATCAGGATTTTTTTTTAAGTTCATGCGAAGTAATGCATGCGTGCCACAGACTAGACCTCAGTTTATATTCTCATCCGAAGGAGTAGGAGCGCAGTGTCTCAGAGTATTTCATTTATTTATTTATTTATTTTAAATTTTACTTCAGGCCGTTAACGGCGTTTGAACCATTGTTTGTACAAGTTGCAATGATACTGCTTGACGTTCGAGTACACTGCGTATACCACTGAGCCAACTGCGCTCCCAACATACAACCGCACACGCACGCACCGACACACACACACACACACACACACACACAAGAGGTCATAGGTAAAACAGTGAGCGCCATTAACAAAATAGCTAGTTCAGTAGTCCAGAATCCTACAAAATTCTTAAACAGTGCGTGACCTTGAGGAACATTGTTTAACTTGTTTACACCTATGGTGTTCAAGGCCAAAGCGAGAGAGAGAGAGAGAGAGAGAGAGAGAGAGAGAGAGAGAGAGAGAGAGAGAGAGAGAGAATATCGGCAGAAAAAAAATGTATTTGAAACTATAGCATATAAAATACAGAATTTATTAGGACATATGCCAACATACAAATTGTCCCGATATTGCTATTAAACAGTCACAAACACCCATCCACACTGCACGCATTACCTTTTAAGACTTCAATTAAAAATCTTTCAGACGCCGTTGCGACATTAAGCGCAATGGCACTGGACATACAGAATGTTTAAAACATAGACTGTGTGTATATAATGTATCACAGACAAGCTACAATAATACGGAGATATTCTGTTGTCAAATGAAATCTAGAAAACATTAACCAATGTAAAATATAGCTGCAGTGCCAACAGTTAAGGTAATGCTGAAATAGACAAATTGCTATCTCTCACCTTCCCCCTCCCCACCACTACCCACTCGCCTCTCTTTCTCTCTCTCTCTCTCTCTTTCTCTCTCTCTCTCTCTCTCTCTCTCTCGCTCTCTCTCTCTCTTGAAAGACTTGTGCATATTATACAGATAAACCACTATGCATATTAGGTTACTGTATGTAATATGTGACTGTACTATTAGAACTCTGGAGATAAGTCACTGTCTTAGTTTGTATTATATACAGATTCGCCATCCAGCTAACATTAACGTAGGTCTATTTCACACTATACACGCAAAGCTTTTGAGATAAGCCATAGTGACAAGACATGTTTGTGGTACAGAGAATTATTTGAAGAATCTGAATCCTGGTGTAAATAACAACGTTGCGCCCCTTTGGCGTCATCATCATCATCATCATCATCATCATCATCATCATCATCATCATCATCATCATCATCATCATCATCATCATCATCATCATTATCATCAGCGGCAGCAGCAGCAGCGTCGTCGTCATCAGCAGCAGCAGCAAAACTACTATCACCATCACCTCCTCTCTCTCTCTCTCTCTCTCTCTCTCTCTCTCTCTCTCTCTCTCTCTCTCTCTCTCTCTTTTTCATTAACTGCAGTTAGTGGTCGTTTACTTCAAACGCAAAAGCTTATCTCGCCTTAATGACCTCCCGTTAAAACATGGTGTAACTATTATGTGTAAAATGTAAGTGCCATGTATTTTAAAAGTCTTTTGTTCTTGTATCCCACGGCCGTCAGCATTTGGTCTACAAATATCAGAGACTTTTGCATTCACTAGTTTCACTAAGCTTCTGTTTTGTAAAAGTATGTATTTATCTGAAAATATTTTGAAATAGTCGGGGGAATCAGAACGATATAAATGTCGGTTTGTCAGTTAGTCGGACGGTCGGTCAAATGGAAGCCATATCTCACGAACCACTGAACGCATTTTCACTAAATTTCACAGTACAATTACTGAGATTAGTGGCCTACCTCCCGCGAAACGTCACTGTAGTCATGTTGTTGTTAAACACGTTTTGCTCAATATTTCAAAACTTTTATGAAAACGTGTTACTTGATGAAATTAGTAATTTTTATACTTCAGAAATAATCGACTTGTTCTGCTTTAGCTTGCCTTGTTGTGCCTGTGTAAGCCTACGTATGTGAACCCGAAATAATAGAAGACACACACGTTTGCTTTGCACATATAGTATAAGACACCCACATTTGCTTGAAAAGGGTAGGCACAGTAGAAAAGCGTGGGGGAAACACGCAAGCAACTCCTTTATTCGGAATTTCTCAACTGTCTGATGCAAGGCATACTGAGTTTCCGGGATTGTTGAGGGTTTAGACTGTTTAAGTACCGGTGTTTGATAATCAGCGCGGCTTCAACAGACAGCCAACACGGGTGGTAAAGGCGGACAGACAATTTCCGAACAAACAGTAAAACGCTGTTGTCAAGGATGCTCCATGCACGTCGAGGGACACTTCTAGTGGTACTTCTTTCTTTCTTTCTTTCTTTCTTTCTTTCTTTCTTTCTTTCTTTCTTTCTTTTCTTTTAGGGGGTAAGGTGTGGGGATGGGCAGTGGAAGAATGGGTAATCAGGGTAAATGGAATACACACTGTTGTAATTCGAGAGTTGACCGATTTATGTCAGATAATATTAAAAATGTTAATGGAAATATGCCTTTGATAAGGGAATTCACTAAGGACACAACTGGGAATGGTAGGGTACTTCTGCCGCGATCGAGAAATTAAGGAGGAAAAAAAGAAGAGGGGAGGGAGGGAGAGAGAGAGAGAGAGAGAGAGAGAGAGAGAGAGAGAGAGAGAGAGAAAGTTGATCACAACCACAACCATCATCTCCACCGCGTAGTCATTATCACCATCACAATTGCAACTACCATCCGGATTTATCATCACCACCACCACTAACATCCTCATTGTTCTCCTCCTCCTCCTCCTCCTCCTCATCATCATCATCATCATCATCATGTACATCTTCATCCACCAAGTGTAGATGTTTTGTGAAGCAGCGACGGCTCTAAACTTTTTTTTTATCGAACACTGACCCAGCCCCTACCAATGTCAGAAGGTGTCTCCCAGCATATTCCAGTCAATCGTCAGGGCTGCCCAGGAGATACCTTCCAATAGCCGTCGCGGCTTTAGCAAACAACGTCGTCGTCGTCATCATCATCATCATCATCATCATCATCATCATCATCATCATCATCATCATCATCATCATCATCGTCGTCGTCGTCGTCGTCATCATCATGTGTGTCATCATCATCCTCGTCGTCGTCATCATCATCATCATCATCATCATCATCATCATCATCATCATCATCATCATCATCATCATCATCATCATCCTTATATCATCATCATCCAAGCCTGAACAAACTCTGCCAATATCACCATTACCATTTTTTCACATTCAAGGAACAATGCGTAAACTAAACATCACTAAATTGATACACACCACGAACGAAACTGAAGCGAACATTTCTAAACGATCGGTCAAATTTACAAACTCAGAGGACAATAAACACAACAGTGCATAGACTGTGCACAAATAATTATCTGAACTCCAAAGAAAATGAACTGTTACTAAAATTATACTGTATAATTATATATGTTGCTCTTTTTTAAAATATTCTAAATTGTCTATTTTAAATGCTACGATATCACGGTATCATGATATACTAAATGTATCATATACTAAAACTCCACATATATCACAGAAACACACCCAACGTCAAGTCGGCATAATGGTCGGCGCCATGTTACGGGAAGATTGTATGTCTAGACTAGTGTCATTGCATTCAATGCGGCAATTTTGTCTAAGATGTTGTTGTGGTTTTTTTTTTTTACTGAAGTCGTATAAAGTGCTTGTGTAAGAGAATTACATGTATGACAGGAAGAGTCATGAAGATATTTGTCTTGAGTGTGGATGTGTGTGGGTAAGTATTTACCAACATCGTGGCAATTTCAATATATGCAATGTATGTAGTCATTTGGCGGAGTACAGCTTTAAAAAAAAAAGTTACTGTACGTTTTATGTTTGCGTAAATACACCTTTCTGTTGTGTGCCTGAGTATGCCTGGATGCGTGAATATAAATAATGTGATTTGCTGCAACAATATAATATTATGCTGGTGCACCTTACCTTGCTTCCAAGGCGAAACCTGTCGAAGAAGCCTAAACCACTTTGGGGTGTCTCCGATTCTCTGGTTACGTCTTTGCCCATGGCGCGTATGGCTACGATACCGCTGATGTGCGGCAACTTTGAGCCCAGCTTCTCTGAATCGCCAAATATCAAAATTCAAGGTAAACGTTGGCAGAATTAGATTTACCATATATTAAAAAAAAACCACAACAATTTATATATACATTGTATTTCGTTCCCTCTCTCTTCTTTTATTGTAGGTTTGGATGACACAGTAGTCCATTGCGATACACATGTGCGGCAGTTTGAAGACAGTGTGCTTCTTGGAGGGCAAGGAACAAAAGGGTTGAATCATGGCTTCAGCAGTCTTTAACATACAGGAATGGGTGGTCAACAAATTCGGCAAGTGGGTGAATGGGTAATTGCGCTACATAAGAACTATATATATATATGTTTTGCTTACCCGCTGGCTTACAAAGACCGGACAACGAGATAATACCGCACATGACCGGAAGTGACTTGCGACTTCTGACTCTTCAAGGAAGTCATACAAGGTCAAGCTCGATCTTGTTATAAACATTATGTGACAGAGGCATCTAGTGGTCAGGGTAGCTCAGTTGGTAGAGCGGTTTACTAGTAACCGAAAAGTCCCTGGTTCGAATCTCGGATTGGCCCAAACGTATGACCATATTATTTTCCCCTTACCATCAAATTGGATCGCTGGTGTCAGAATAATGAGACCAGTAATCGCATATACGTTCCGGTGTCGTGCGACTATACTCTACAATTAACCTAACATTTAGCACGTCTGCTAACATTTCCAGTTTATCTGTTTGTTTTGTTGATCCAGCCGACTTCTGGAAACCACATCAGTAGTCCTACATAATTTGGATTTGCATTTTATTAATTTTTTATTTTCTCTTTCAGAAATTATTTTTGGGGGAGACGGGGTGGGTCGTTGTGTGATGGGATAATATTTCAAGACCGCACTTACTCTTGAAAGACTTTGAACTCTGACATTTCTCCATAGCAGCGTCGTAGAGTGCCTTTGCGTACAGCACACTCTGTGGATTAGCGCTCCGCATGGCGAGGGACAGCGGAGTTTCTCCGTCCTGAAATGCATTCGAACAATCAAAAGTAAATTAATACTCTCCATCTTGGAATAAAATTGAAATTAAATTAATTTAAATTGTTATTTTCAACGTTCTTATCACTTGTTGAAACACTTCGGAAGAACTTTCTGATGGCAATTAAGTAGAAGCAGTAACCAGCAACGTGTTTATCAAACTGTAAACAGATTTCCCTGTCAAAATAATGAACGTGGCCCATAATTACGCCGCAACTTTAAACATTTGTACCACCCCCCAAATATAATGCGGAATTATCTCGATTTTAATGTTAAAGGTCAATAAACAGGTGATCCCGTCCCCTATACGCTTAATGTGTCCGGGGACGTAAATTTACTCAAAAAAACACACAAAAAAACCAGGTGATTCTGAAAACCACTCGTGAAAATATGCAGCATGCTTACAGAAAAAGAACAACGAATCCAATCTTGGTTTATCAACCAATGTCCTTTCTTGTCAAACGATAGCTCAGGTTTGGAAGTCAAGCTCAAGTAAAGGGAAGCAATTATTCCCAGATTCCAAGATTGTGCACCTTTTCTTAGATGATTGTGTCCCTTGAACACCGACATTGGCCCGTAGAAAAACTCATTTTATACTGACATTTTAAGCTTTTAAAAGTAAAAACAGTTTATAATCGTCTTTACAGTTTATAAATCGTTGCTTTCAAGATGCTTCTGCGAATTGCATTATTGTTAGGAATTTAAAGCGCACCGTCAAGATTTCTTGTTTGATGTATTAAAAACGTACTAAGTTACTAGATCATTCTGCATCCAGTTCAACCGGTCAACCGAACAACTACTCGTAATTAACCAATCAATTAATCCATCAACCAACAGAGTGTCAATCATTTTAGCCCACTCATCATCATCATCATCATCATCATCATCATCATCATCATCATCATCATCATCATCATCATCATCATCATCATCATTGTCTCGTCGACGACGTCGTTATTTTCACCTTAAATCCCATTCGTATAATTTTTTTTAAAAATTATACCTGGTCAGGCAGATACACGCTGACGCCAGCCTCCACGAGTAGCTGCAGGCAGTGCACGTGCCCGTTGTGAGCCGCGTCGTGGGCAGGGGTTCGATCAAACATGTCCGGCGTAGTCAGCAGGTCACACCAGTCCGAATGACCCAGCAGGTACCGCAAGATGTGCGCGTGTCCGTTACCTGTAAAAACAGAAACATGAACAGTGGGGGAGATGCCGGTACATTGGAACAATATGTATCGCTCTAGGCACCAAATGACTAGGTAAATGTTATCAATTGGATGATTTTGAATTATCGTTGTTGTTGTTGTTTTCCTCAGAAACCAAGAACTCCAATTCACTTCAGTGGCGGACAGAGACGTTGAAACAAAATTGCAAGACACCCGAAAATCGGTATTATTTTTTTACAATTTTAGTTCTTTGTTCTCCCTCTTTCTCGGTCTTCTTTACAGTCCTACAGCATAACCACCACTTCAAAAGGAACCATGCAGTTCTCCGCTGCGAAATTTCTCTCTCCTCCCTCTTCCTAATCCCCCCTACTATCCCCACCCCCACCCAAATTTTATTTTTTAATTTGGCTGCTCCGCACAGTACTTATTTTACTTTATATTTAGGTAATGCTAGGCCATAGGACGTAAATGTTCTTATTAATCATTTGCATATTTTGACGACTTTTACCCATTTTCAAATCACGAATCCTTTTATACCTTGCAAAACAACCAGGTGATTAAGCAGTCGTCAATTTTAAATCATTAAATCAGTTCTACTCTACCTGCGGTACTTTACAATAGGTATAGACTTCCTATAGATATGGGAAGCAATCTTCGAGAACTCACCGTTGGTCTTCTAGCTAGGTCTTTTTATTAGATTTTGCTAATTAACGACTTTTTTTCCTTACCTGCAGCAAAATGAAAGGCCGTAGCGCCGCTTTGTGTCGTCGCCATCAGCGCGCCTTTGCCTTGCTTTTCCAGCACGTATTTGAGGACGTCCAGATGGCCAGTCTCCGCAGCAGAGAGGAGAGGGGTCATGCCTTCACAGGCCACCAGTTCTAGAGATCCCTCAGCCTCCTCCACCAGATACTTCAACAGCTCGGTCTGACCTTCCTGGGCGGCGTAAAACACCGGTGTAGCACCTGTGGAAAGCATTACGGAAATACTGAAGTTGAATGGTGATATTGTTACCCTTCAAGGGACATGATCTAGACTACTAATACGTTAGACCCTATACCCTCATACTACCAGGTCCACCGCCGCCGATCAAAACCTATCCCAGACCTAAAATATTTGAAAACAATGTTTTGCAGCATGAATCAATAATTATATCATATTCTGATATATTCTATTGAATCCTTACTTAAAAATATGAAAAAAGATCTAAATGTGTAATATTATGGAAATAGACCTTGGTTGGATAGTGATAAACCAGTTGGTCAGCCGAACAATAGACCATCTGACTGACCTCTTCACGATAGGGATCAGCAATGCACGTATTTAGAAAGAACCAGCAACATCAATTGATTGTCTTGTGATGATAAATTAATCAGTCAATCATACAATCAACCGACTCACTCACCAACTCACGCATACAACATGTCGACTATCCAACCCAAAGTTAGCTTATATAGCCTAATCCATATCAAAGAGCCTGCCATAGCGAATGACGTAAAACACGATTTGAATTCAATTTAATTAAACAAATCTTTATTATTATTCAAGGGATTATATATAGCCATTTGTGTGGCCTAGTATTACTATTCAACATTAGCCCCCGTCATATAAGTCTGTTAGTAAGTGTTAGACAATTCAACATCAACTTACCAAAGATGTCACGCATGTTGACGGACGGGGGGCATGCCTGGATCAGCACTTCCGTGCTCGCTCTGTTGCCTGTAATAACACATGAATACATACATTCAATATATATTGTTCTAACTACAACGGTTTCCGTTGTTAACATGCTCCTCCCTCACCCCTCCTTCCCTACCCCTCCCCAACGGCCTGCGCTAGTTCAAAAGACACACCAAGTCATGCACATTTTTCTTACACACTGAAAATATTACGCTATACTGTCATTGTTACCAACCCAAAGCCAAAGCGATTATCATCATGACAATTTCAATTTGCAATACGTTCTGGCAGAACCATTAGCAAATGAAATGCTAAACAATGCAGAAATCTTTCCATGCAGAATGCAATAGTTAATTAACTCAGAACTGAAAATATAAATGATGATGATGATGATGATGATGATGATGATGATGATGATGATGATGACAACGAAGAGGACGACGACGACGATGATGATTGGAAGGTACGGTGGCCTAATGGTAGAGCTTTGGCTTGCGGATCTGAAGGTCCCGGGTTCGAGCCCAGGCCGGGGCATTGTGTTGTGTCCTTGGGAAAGTCACTTTACTCCCGTTTTCCTACTCCTTCGGATGAGAGTATAAACCGAGTCTGTGTTGCATACATTCCATCATAACGGACTTTAAAGATCCTGACGCTCATGTCCTAGACGGGTGAGTGCCGGTGACAAGAACACACCCAGCATGCACCTAGGTCCTTCTCTCCCATCCCTGGCTGCCCAGGATTGTGCTCAGTTGTCTGGGGCGTTATTACGGTGCGCCCAAAGGCTGCAAGTTGGCGCTAAGGGCGGCTTGAGTTAGATCCTGTATCGGCCAGCGCCTTGAGCAGCTCTTGAGCTGAAAAAGCGCTATATAAGAACGATTAAATAATAATAATAATAATAATAATAATAATAATAATAATAATAATAATAATAATAATAATAATAATAATAATAATAATAATAATAATAATAAATAATGATAGCGACAACAACAACGATAACAACTATGAATGGTTGTTGTTGTTGTTGATGATGATGATGATGATGATGATGATGATGATGATGATGATGATAAAGATGATGATGATGATGATGATGATGATGATGATGATGATGATGATGATGATGATGATGATGTTGATGGCGACAACAACTATGCATGGTGATGATTATAATGATGATGAGGAGGAGGAGGAGGAGGAGGAGGAGAAGGAGTAGTAGAAAAATAATATTAATACAAATATGTAGCCGCTATTTTTATTTTATTTATTTGTTTAACTGACGTTGTAAATAAACACATGAATACGTAATTTTAAAATAACAAACAAACAAACAAACAAACAAACAAACAAACAAATAAATCATTCTCTCTGTTTTTTTTTTTCCTTTTCAAAATTACCGGACGCAGTGGCTAGATGGATAGCAAGCACGCCGTCTAGGGATTTGACCAGACAGAGGTCCTTGCCGAAAGTGCTGGCGAGCCATGACACCACACAGTCTCTGTTGCCCATGGTCGCCAGGTGTAGACACGTCATTCCTGCAATCGCATAATAACGATGACGCACATGCACATCAAGAAATGAGTGACAATATTTTAATGGGGTTCTATTGTATTCTATTGTATTGTATTGTATTCTATTCTATTCTAGAAGAAGAAAAAAGGATAACGTTTTTCCCCCTTTATTATAAAATACGCTAACATAAAACAATTCTAGGCTATTCTAGCCTAGTCTATTCTATTCTTATCTTGTCTGGTCACGGTCTTTCTCATTATCTGATCTGATTAGTTATTGCACATTGTTCGGAAATGTGCTTTAGACTATAAACCTGAAAAAATCTTTCTTTTTTATGATGAGGCACTTGATGTAAATAAAATTGGCTATTGAATGTCCCACAATCATCGAATCCTGGAGCAAGCCTATATATAGGCTATTACATCTTGGGTTTGTAAGAAAACAATCCAGCCTAAGCTAGAGTTATTGAACAAATCAATTATAAAATTACCTTTAAATCTAGCTTTCAAAATAACCCTAGAAATTTGTTTTATTTTTTTTTTAAAAGAAGCCAACTTTCTATAGAAATTTACACTTTCGAGTTTATTTTGTCTGTTTATTTTGTCTATTTTGTCTGTTTATTTTGATAAGATAATACTCTACCTGCATTGTCGCGCTCAGCAGCTGCTGCCAGCTTGGAAGCCATGTCTTTGGGTTCTGACAAGATGGCTTGGAGACAGCGCAGATTCCCGTTCAACGCTGCAGCATGGGCACACGTTTCTCCTCTCGAGTTTCTCGTCAACAAAGGGATGCTGCAGTGCTGCAGAAGCCATCTGCAATGAGAGATTAAATTAACTTAAATAGTGATCATTCGTTTAGAAAACAAAATCCAAATATTTCGTTGCTGCTGTTGTTTGTCATCATTATCATCATTATCATCATCATCATCATCATCATCATCATCATCATCATCATCATCATCATCATCATCATCATCATCGTCATCAGAAACACCATCGGCGACAACAAAATTATTGTCATCATCATCCATTCCCAATATCATAAAGTTCATTAGGGTGGAGCGTTTTGTCGCATCATAGTCATTATCATCATCATCATCATCATCATGCATATTCATCATCATCATCATGCATATTCATCATCATCATTCTTTCTTCCTTTCTTCTTGTTTTTCTTCTTCTTCTTGCATAGTTTGAACTCATTTCCCCGAGATAATGAATTAGAAAGAATACAAAAATGCATGGATGAGTGCGAACCGTTTGTTTTGAAATATGAAAGCTTAATCTGCGTTAACCTACGTACAGTACAGTAAGGGGTGAAAGGGAATTCATTTTTTAATGTTGTGAAGCATCATCAGCTACTGGCCTAGTTACAGAACACACACAGACGTTTACACACCAGTCCGCACATACACACACACACACATGCGCGCGCACACAAACACAAACACACACGCACACACCCACCTACACACACACAGAGGAGTTAAAGGTTTGAACTACTGGAAAGAAGTGTATGTTTCGGGACAAAGAGGTCAGTGTGCGGCAAGCAATTAAGTGGTCAGGGCTTGACCGATCGAAATAGCACACACAGTCTTTTCAATGTCAGTTTCAATGGTACACGGTCAATGTTGTCTACACAATGTTAGGTGTGTGTGTAAGGAAAAGAAGACTGCTAGATTCAGGCAGCCAGGTATGCAAGACCCTCTATCCCGTCCTTCAGACCCCTCCCCCCACCAATCCACCCTCACCTCCCCCGATGGAAATCACAGTTCTACTAGATCTGTTCAAGTTAATGGTCTAACGACTAGCGTAGCTGGGACTAGCCTCGGTGAGTCTCAATTACACCGTGTGTTTCAACAGCTTACCTCTCTCTCTCTCTCTCTCTCTCTCTCTCTCTCTCTCTCTCTCTCTCGCGCTCTCTCTCTCTCTCTCTCTCATTTTCCCTCCATTCCTACTTGATCTTTTATCCCCTCCTTTATTTCAAATATTTTTTTCAGTATACATTCTTCCACAACGTCAGTCTGTTTGTGCCTATATTTCTATGTGGATGTGTGTGTATCTCTCGCTATACCACCCTCCCGCCCCCCCCCCCCCCCACACACACACCTCCACGCTCCCTTCTCTCTCACAATTTCTATCAGTTTCCCTCTTACCCAGTTTGTATTAGTGTACACAGGTCAAGATACACACAAACACCCACACACACACTCACTCACCCATACCCAAACACTCACACACTCATATACTCTATCTTTCTTTCACACACACACAATCTCTCTCACTCTCTCTATATTGGCCTCCCTCCCTCCCTCCCTCTCTCTCTCTCTCTCTCCCTCTCTCTCTCTCTCTCTCTCTCTCTCTCTCTCTCTCTCTCTCTCTCTTACACACACAATGATAGAATGCGTTTCTTGTTCTAACAAAAACATTTACAGCGTGTCATCAGTTGGTTACGTAATGCTGTCGTCTGTTCAACGCAGTGTTAAACAAGCGAGAAGAAAAGAACAAAAAGAAAAAGAAAGAAAGAAAGAAAGAAAGAAAGAAAGAAAGAAAGAAAAAGAAAGAAAGAAAGAAAGAAAGAAAGAAAGAAAGAAAGAAAGAAAGAAAGAAAGAAAGAAAGAAAGAAAGAAAGAAAGAAGACGAAAACGAAGACGAACAGGTCAAAGAAGAAGACGGAAAACGATGCTTAACGTCCTATTGCATGAGCGTTAAGGACGATCACCACGTCGCCACCCTGACAACAATGACCATCATCATCATATCAAAAATGAGATCCAACGGATCTTAGATCGCAGAAAAAGAAGAAGAAGAAGAAGAGGAGGAGGTTCGTTGGAGCACTTGAGCTAAATCATGTTCAACAATAAAAACTAATGCTTCTCTCGTAGTAGGCGAGCGTTGTGGCAGAGAGGTCTAAGGGCAGGACTAACTTAAACTTGCAAGCCAGTGGACAACACGATGACATGCTCACAGTGGTTAAGGAACGGAAACTTCGATGGTATGGTCACCAGAGCATCAGTCCTTGCAAAATACCATCCTCAAGGCATGGTGCAAGGAGGCAGAAGAAGAAAGAGACAGAAAAGGAGGTGGGAGGACAAAATTCGAGAATGGACTGGCTTGACACTGAGCGTAGACATGAAGGTTGCTGAGGACAGAGAAAGATGGACGAACGAACGGACGGGGTGGCCTCGTGGCGCAGTGGATTAGTCGCCGATTTCCTATGCCGGAGGTCGCGGGTTCGATTCCCGCAAGGGGTGAACGTACGTGACTTAGATATGAGACTATTGAGGTCACCGAGGGTTTTATCCGGGCGCTCCGGTTTCCTCCCTCCCTTCAATAATGGTACTGGACGCAGTCAATATAAAAATTTCAAAAAAAAGAAGAAAAGATCGATTTTCTTTCTGTCTTCTAATAGCAATTTCCCTGCCTTTACACCACCTGTTTGAGTGATAGATGTGTATTTGTTCTGTGTGTGTGTGTGTGTCTGTGTGTGTGTTTGAGAGAGTGGATGAAACAAGTGAGCATGTATGTTGTTACAGATCGCCGCGCTTTGAGCCTGATTGAAGATTTGGGGAAAGGCGCGTATATAGCATCCATTATTATTATTATTATTATTATTATTATTATTATTATTATTATTATTATTATCATCATCACTATCACTATAGGCTCTGTGGGTTCGGGCAAATAGAATAGACCCAACGTTTCCCGGCGTGTCGTAAGAGGCGACTAACAGGGGTGATGTTAGCACGGCATCACTGGGCGAAAGTCTTCTACACAGAAGTCACCGGCCAGGGCGGAGGAACCTCACGTTACTACAGGTTCAACGACCACGTGCTCAGGGCCAAGGCGAGCCACACTGTATTCGTGGATTTCGGCTGTGGCCAACAGCCTGGAGAGGTTTGGGCCCTGCCAGGTCTTTTTTGCCCAAGACACAACACATGATGAGGCTATCCACTAATTCCATGCCGGATCGGTCGTCGCCCGGAACAAGGACCGCGCCTTCCGTTGGCCACCAGGACGGAGGTGAAAAGTATGCTACTGATGGACAAATTAGCAAGATCCGCACGAGAAACAACATCGTCATAGGAACCTGGAATGTCAGGACCCTAACTGCGGAAGGAAAATTAGAAGAACTGGCCCACGAGCTGGACCACTATCGATGGAACGTTCTAGGTATCAGCGAACTGCACTGGAAAGGCCTAGGTGAAACAACGACTGACAAAGGCCACAAGTTCTATTTCAGCGGTAGAGATGACAGGCACGAACACGGCGTTGGATTCTTGGTCCACAAGAACATTCTAGCCACTGTCATGGGTTGCCGCCCAGTCTCCAGTAGACTCATTACCATCCGTCTGAGAGCAACCCCTTTCAACATTACCATCATCCAGGCCTATGCCCCAACATCAGACTATGAAGACAGCGAAGTGGAGGATTTTTATGAAAATATACAGACGGTCCTTGACCAAGTGCCGAAGAAGGACATAGTCATAGTGCAAGGCGACTGGAATGCCAAGGTTGGCCAAGATGCGCACCACAACTGGGGAGACACATGTGGACCCCACTGCAACAACGAGACAAATGACAGGGGTCTGAGGCTATTGGAGTTTGCCAGATACAACAATCTGGTACTGGCAAACACGCTTGGTCTCTACAAAAAAATCCAGACGATGGACATGGCACAGTCCCGGCGGGGAACATCACAACCAGATCGACTACATCATGGTCAAGAAACGCTTTAGATCAAGCATCAACATTGGCAGGACACGCACTTTTCCAGGAGCAGACATTGGAAGTGTCCACGATCTCGTGATGATGTCTTTCCGGCTCCATTTGAAGAGAGTAAATACAGCAAAGTGCACCAGGCTGAAGTTCGACCTGGACAAACTGCAAGACCCGGAGGTGGCAAAAATATTTCAGGCCACAATTGGAGGGAAATTTGCACCACTGCTTATTTTGGGGGCAGGCGAAGTAGATGTCAACACCATGACCAATACCTTCAACTCAGCTGTAACAGATGCCGCCACTGAGATCCTTGGCAAGCACCGACCAAAGAAGAAGCCGTGGATCACACCTGAACTTTTGGATCTGTGTGATAAACGAAGAGAGTTAAAAACGAAAAAGAACACCTCACAGGGAGCTGATGTCTACCGAAAAATCAACAATGACATCCGAAAAGGCATGCGCACAGCAAAGGAGAACTGGATAGAAGATCAATGCCAGGAAATAGAGAACAATCTGAACAAGAACAACAGCAAGAAGGCCTACCAGACTGTGAAGCGGCTGACAAGTGTTAAACAGCCCAAAGTCTCCACTATCCAAAGCAAGTCTGGCATATGCCTTACAGAAGAACAAGAAGTCTTGGACAGATGGACAGAGTACTGCTCTGACCTTTACAACCATACACCAAATGGAGACCCATCAGTTCTAGCATGTCCCGAGAGCAGAGAAGAAGAAGAAATCCTCCCAATTCTCCGGGAAGAAGTTGAGGCAGCAGTGCAATCGCTGAAGAAAGGGAATTCAGCGGGAGTGGACAACATACCAGCGGAACTGCTACAAGCAGGAGGAGAAGCGATGACTGATGCTCTCACCATTATCTGTAACAAGATCTGGCAGAGTGGGGAATGGCCTACACCATGGACCCAGTCGCTTGTCATCACTCTTCCCAAAAAAGGTAACCTTCAGGAGTGTGAAAATTACCGCACCATCAGCCTCATCAGCCATCCCAGCAAGGTCCTCCTGAAAATAATACTCAACAAGTTGAAACCACAAGCTGAACAAATCATAGCTGAAGAACAAGCAGGTTTCATGGCAGGGCGAAGTACCACTGAACAGATTTTCAACCTCAGAATAATCTGCGAGAAATACCTACAGCACCAACAACATCTATATCATGTGTTCATAGACTTCAAGAAGGCATTTGACCGAGTCTGGCATGCAGCTCTATGGGCAACCATGAAAGTGTACAACATCAGCCCTAAAATTATAGAAGTCATCAAAAGCCTGTATGACAAGGCTACCAGTGCAGTCCTCCATAACAGCGTCATCGGGAACTGGTTCAGAACAACAATCGGTGTGCGTCAAGGATGCCTACTCTCTCCAACACTCTTCAACATCTTCCTAGAGCGCATCATGCCAGATGCTCTTGCAGATCACGAAGGCACAGTCAGCATAGGGGGCAGAGCAATCTCCAATCTTCGTTTTGCGGATGATATTGATGGATTGGCTGGAGAGGAACAAGAACTTGAACAGCTTGTACAGAGGCTTGACACCACCTCCAGAGCTTATGGAATGGAAATAAGTGCAGAGAAGACCAAAATGATGACCAACAACACCAATGGCATCAACACGGACATCAAAGTACAAGGCCAATCCCTCAACACAGTGCACAGCTTCAAATATTTAGGAGCCATTGTGTCAGACAATGGGTCTCGACAGGAAGTCCTCTCCAGGATCGCACAAACAACTGCTGCCCTGACAAGGTTGAAGCCCATTTGGAAAGACAGAACCATCAGTCTACATTCCAAAGTAAGACTGCTGCGCTCTCTGGTCATCTCCATCTTCCTATATGCTTGCGAAGCATGGACCCTCACAGCAGATCTCCAACGAAGAATACAAAGCATGGAGATGAGGTGCTACAGAAGACTTCTGTGCATTTCCTATACCCAACACATCACCAACGACGAAGTCCGACAGAGCATCACACAAGCCATTGGACAACACGATGACATGCTCACAGTGGTGAAGAAACGGAAACTCCGATGGTATGGCCACGTCACCAGATCATCAGGCCTTGCAAAGACCATTCTGCAAGGCACAGTGCAAGGAGGTAGAAGAAGGGGGAGACCGAAAAAGAGGTGGGAGGACAACATTCGAGAATGGACTGGTTTGACACTGAGCGAAGCCATGAGGGCTGCTGAGGACAGAGAAAGATGGAGTATGCTGGTTAAACGATCATCTGTGGTGCCCCTACGACCTTCGGGTTATGGGACAGGATAGGATAGGATAGGATCGGTGGTGCCCTAACGACTTTCGAGTTGTGGGATAGGATAGGATAGGATAACGTGCCTTTTCTACAAGCTAGAAACCAATGACGCCTAAAAGGTTTGGGATCGATCCCGCCTCTGGGAGTTATATATTCTCCGAATATTAGTTACTTTCGACTGAGCAACCTTTCGGGGGTTTTGTACGGGTACTCCGGTGTGCTCCCCCAGCAAAATTTGAACAACAGCAACAACACCAAAAAACACAACTAATAAGGTAGGCTGGGTTTGGGCGCGCGCGCCACACGATTCGACTACGCATTCCCTAAGGGAGGCGTCCCAGAATGACTCGATATAAAGGGACAATAAAGTGTTAAAAAATCAAAACCTAAAAATCTAAAACCGTGGTAGACAAAAATGAACGTGGCATATTTCACTACCTTAGCAGGATGATTGCTCTAGCTAGTGGTTCGGTGTTGATTTCAGTCCCTTTCCCCTCTTCCCTAGAAAGGTTTGGTTACCCTTGTCTGCCATATCGCTAATGGTGGATGCAGACGATACATTTCCAAGTTCATTTCATTTCTTTCGGAATTATTGGTGAAACTGTCTTTAAACTGTCTTTTGGATCATGTACACATTTATTTCTCATTATTACTTTCAATTGCGTGATGAGAACTGACGCAAAAACGTATAGTCTAACTCAATAATTTCTTGTATCACAGTAACATCTTCATCGGGTCGCTACCGCTATGCTATCGGGGATCCATTCTACTTGGTTAAAACCCCTATACTGTATGCAAGTAATCTCCCTCTAATGCTCGCTCTTTAGATGCACATGGATCTGTTTGGTTTGCTGCATGCGCAGAATGTCCACAAAGCTCATGTATATATAATTTTGCGCAATTTTGAAGTCAATCCCAGAAGCACTTTAAATCAGTTTTACTGACCACTTGTGTACAAATGTGCAACACTAAAACTTGAGTAGCGGTTGCGATGTTCTGCTTTATTTAAGTGAACGTGACAGGAGCCCTAAACATAACAACACAAGGACAAATGAACCACGCGCCTTAATTTCACCCAATGGTTATTATCGCACCCAACTCATCAAACCCCTCCCCGTCTTCACAAGCAAACAAACAAACACACACACACACACCAAAAAATAAAAATAAAAAATAAAAAGAGAACAATATCTACATTAAAAATCAATTTTGAAGAATAAAAACTTGCTGACGATAACATAGTTCTTTTCATCCGACATTCCTAAAACAAAGGAGACAACCAAATTTTGATTCTTCAGTTAATAAAGCATATGTTTTGGGTCATTGCTATTCTATAGTGTTTGAATATCTTCTTCATTTCCCATACAATCTGGATGTGGACATTTTTTAGTAGTGTCCGAGCCTGGTCCTGCCTCCCACTACATCCATCCTCTCTCTCTCTGTCTCTGTCTCCGTCTCTCTCTCTGTCTCTGTCTCCGCCTCTCTCTCTGTCGCTCTCTCTCTCTCTCTCTCTCCCTCTCTCTCGCTCTCTCTCTCTCTCTCTCTCTCTCTCTCTCTCTCTCTCTCTGTGTGCACTGTGCACATGGATCTGTTTGCTGTGCTGCATGCGCATAATATCCACAGAGCCCATGTTTTGCATGTCGATCGACGCAGCCATCTGTTTGCATAACACATTCCTTCTTCTGAATCCCTGTGTAGTGATGATGATGATGATGATGATGATGATGATGATGATGATGATGATGATGATGATGATGATGATGATGATGATAATGATGATGATGATGATGATGGTCTGTCGCTAGCTTTGTCTTGCTTAGCTGTCTGTCTGTTTCTTTAGGTTAGTTCTGCATTGTTATTTTGTTAAAAGGACAGATTGGAAGATTATACTTTCAAATTAATCTTAAATCTTAATCCCTAATTTAAAACAAAAAAAAGATTCAAGTTTCATGTTCTTTAAAACCATTACTTACATTTTCCTATTATGATCCCTCTGTTCGCCTGTATAGGAATCGTCTCACAATGTCTAGTCGTATATTGTCTAATCCCAACGTGCCTATAACCCGCTTGCCTTCACTTGGCTTTGCTTCTACATCACCCTCAACCATCACCACCAACATCCCACTATATCACTCCCTCTCGTCTAATTTATTCGATATTGCTTACTAGTTTAAAGGGACTCACTTTTACACATTTCAGCGTTAAAGTTCTTTTCAAATTCACATTGAATGGTATCACACTTGGAGAAAAAAAAAGATGAAACCAAGACATATCTTCTTTCAAAAGTACGGTTTCGATATAAAAAGATACATTAATTCGTTTATGTTACCCAATAATGGAATCAAGGTTGATTCTAAAAAACAACAGTATTTCAGCAAATATGTATTGCACAACACAACTGTTTGCTTTAAATAACCAAGGCAAGGTAAAGAAGCCGAAAATTCAAAAGCGACGCGATCAGGTTGAGCTAGCAACGAATGCCCTCTATGTCATCACTTAATATGATTTTAAAAAAAGCAAATTCGATATTCCCATGTAAACTCATTGTCACGAAAAAGAAAAAAAAAAGAATCTCTTGAAGTCCAGTCCCTTTACATTACATTACATGATTATTGCTTTAGGTCCAGCGGACTCTTCCGAGCCAAATCAGGACCGTCCAGTCCCTTTAAGCAAAAAACCGGAGCTGGGAACATTTTACGGGCTGCTAACAGACTAACGCGCACTCACATACCGCGCGCATTTGTTTCAAATAAGGAACATGGTGTAAAGATGTCCTGGATACTAGTATGTGAAAGGTTGAAAGGCACGGATGATAGGGTCGCAGATAGCTCAACAATATTCATCGGCGGCACACACCGCAGCCGACGTTTGACGTCATTACCTCTGACAGATATCCGTTGAGCCATATTGACTCGTGATAAAAATGCAGCCATTGGCTTTTCTCCCTCGAAAGATGGGGAGAAAAAAAAAAGGTGTCAATGTCATTCCCCACCTCCTTTTTGCGACAATGACCGGAAGATCCCCCAAAGCCGGGAATCATGGGGCTGCGCGAGAATTATGGGATTGCCGCAAAGGTGACCTTTACGTCAACACGACAAGGGAGTGCGAAAATTGAAAAATGAATTTCGAAGAGCGTGACGGAATGACGTGGAGGAAGAGCTTTGATTGTTGAAACCATACGCGGAGAATGCAACATTTTTTTTGCTAAAGATGAGATCATAGCTGGGATTTGTCTCTGAATTCTCAGCTTTTAAAGAAATATCTCACTGCTGCACACCGTTCCCAATGGATAAGGTGCAAATACAGAGGCAGAAAGCAAACTGAATTCTGAGAAATCACTTTGTTGAATACGGCAAGTTTAAAGGTCATGGTGATGACAAACACACGGCAAGTTCAGATGTCATCTATCGTCGGTGCGTCATACGCTGGCCAGGATAATACATATTGTTGCAATGGTTCACTGACCTGCTGATGAACTGAGTGAAGTCGTACTTTCTGTATGTCAGATAATCACTGAAATAACTTTGAAACAGTCGGGAATATTTTTATTCCGTTTCTTCTCTGTTTGTTTCCTTAAACCTTCAAAATGTAAACACAAACGGTATTTACAGACTAACTTAGTATAGTTTTAATAATAAATAAATACAAATAAAATAAATAAATAAATAAATAAAATAAATAAATCCAAATAAAATAAATAAATGAATGAATGAATGAATAAATAAATAAATAAAATAAATCAAAAGCTGTTGTGCCTATTTATGTAGCCTTGTTGTTAAATGAAAAAGTAATTAAATAACAAAGTAAGTCAGAAAGTAAAAACAATAATTCCCCAGGTATCGATTGAAAACTAGTAAATAATAATTGTGAACAGAAGCATAATACTTGATAGGCTGCCATAAAATTCTTACTTTAGGTATTATTGTTGTTGAATTTTTATTTAAATTTTATTTGTTTTTTGTTCTTAATTCTATTTAATTATTTTGGGTGGGAGGTAGGGTAGGGGGGGGGATTATGGATACTACTTGTAACATTTTTATACGAAAATCCCTTAGTTTTTTTTTTCAGCGACAGCACTGCAACCTCAGCGCTGCGTCACCAGGAACAAGGTGGAGTTAAGAACAACAAATACGTAGGTGTATGCATGTGTATGTACGTGCCTGTGTGTGTTTGTGTGTGTGTGCGCGCGTATGTGTGTGCGTGTGTGTGGGGGGTGGGGGGTGGGGGGTGGCTGTGAGTTTTCATGTCCATTTTGATTTCACCATGCTACATGTTGCCTTTCAACATCAATTAGCTTGTACGGCACTGAAAAGGTTCCATGAAAGTATGCTTATAACAAAAAAAAAACAAATGACACACTCTAAACCCACCCCAACTCACCCACCCAACCCCTTACCCCTCCCTCCTCCACCACACACACACACACATACATATATATATATATATATATATATATATATATATATATATATATATATATATATATATATATATATATATATATATATATATATATATATATATATATATATATATATATATATATATATACACACACAAACGCTATTAACTCCATTCTTTGCAAAAGGTTCCTCGCGTTTCTGTTATTTATCCCTCAAACGTTCCAATTAGGTTTACAAAAACCCACAGACATTTAATTCTTTTAAAAGAAATCTACCCCCAGCGTATCTTTAACTCTTAATCATGGGCAGTTAAGACAAATACTCAGGAGGATAAACGTTAACCTATACGCACAAAGGTGAAGGCTAGGTGAAAAGGACAGCACATTGGCAAACTCAACAACAAGCTTCACCCTACTGAAGTGGCAAAAAACTTCAACTATATTGGTTTTGCACTGTTTGTGGTACACCAGGGTGACTAAGAGTATCGATCTTCATCGCGTTGGAGGGAGTGAGGGGTCGTTTGATTGGGATAGGAACATGGGAAAAGCAAGTAGGGCCTTAAGAGTAAATAACAGTGTCCTGTTAAAAAAAGAAAGAAACAAACCCACACACAAACACACTCCCCCGTAATTATTAAAAGAATTTCCTTACCTTCCCTTGGATTATCCACACTGCTTTTTTTTCTAGTCTCCGCTTGGCAACCCCTTCCCAATCCCTCTGCCCTCTCCCTCTCTTCCCATTAAACCCTTCCCATCCTCCTTTACTGCAATATTCTACAAGTGATAAGGTTGAAGGAAATAAAACCCGCTAAATTAAAAGATTCTCTATTCATCTATGTTGTTAAAACGCTCCGTCATGAAATACAAGCCTTATAGTCAAGTAGCATCAACCTCTTACGTAACCCTCGATGACGTCCTTTGTCGTAAACAAATATGTTCAATATTTTATACGCTAGCAGTTTGTATTGAGACTTATGTGTCGAATCCTGGACATCTACGTTTGCAAGGATCGGATCGGAACAAGCAGTTCGTTGTTCTCTACATGTAAATAGGATCTACGTAGCCGTGTGCACTGAAAAAACACAAACGTCTTTGATCGATATGAAGAAAGAGAAGACACCAACAAAGCGACAATGGGAAGTTCTTAAGTTCTTTCCTGGCCTTGGCCTTTTGCATCCAGATACTATGGACAAATGTACACTACATGCTATGAACATAAAGAAGGTGCTTTAACTTTTAAGGGAGATCGTCTGTATAGGTCAAAGTTGTCCATTGGAATAATTAATTGTTTCCGGGGAAAAGTAACTTGCCTGTCACTTAAAAGTAAAAGTTGAAACATCGAAATTAATGCCCGTAATGTCATCATCATCATCATCATCATCATCATCATCATCATCATCATCATCATCATCATCATCATCATCATCATCATCATCATCATCATCATCATCATCATCATCATCATCATCGTCATCGTCGTCGTCATCATCAACAGTAAAAGTTAATCTGATCATCATCACCACCAATACCGTCAGATGCGGCACTACGAACATCCAATTTTCCAATAGTTAAAATAAATGTATCGCCGTTGCATCATTGCAGCATACAATGACACTCTTTAAATTAACGAATCAATAAACAAAGAAATGAAGCAAAACCCTCACTAATTCATAAACAAATTTAGTTAGTCGTTACATCGAGCAAGCAATCTTTTTCACAGTGAGATTGATTTAAAACATGCACTAAAGAAAGAAAGAAAGAGATTTCTCTTATATAGCGCACTTACAAGCTCAGAGAGCTTCTCAAGGCGCTGGCCCGTAATATCCAGCAATCACAAAATAGTTTGCTGAAGTCAGGATTCGAACCCACGTCGCCCAAGACGCACTCACACAAGTCGTGCGCTCTGACCACTGAGCTATCCCTGCTCCCTTCAACATTTACTACCTTACTCAAACCAAACCAACCCAAACCAACGCAAAGCAGCATAACCGAACCTAACCTAACCCAACCAATGCAACCCAACACGACAATCAATTTAGCGTACTAGAAAATTAAATTAAATACAGTGTTAACAGCTGCTAATTTCTTACCTGAGGCACCTGTACTGTCCACACTTGGCGGCGACGTGAAGAGGCGTGTTGCCCACCTTGTCCACCTGGGGAACCTTGCCCGTCTTCTGCAGAGCCTTCAGCAGGCCCAGCTGCCCTGTGGCCACCGCGTTGAAACAGGCCAGAATCAGGAAGTCCTTGGACGCCTCCTTGCCAGGGCTGCACCCACCAGCCGACCACGAGGACCGTCTCTTGGGCGCTGGAGGGGCTGGAGGTCTGGGAGGCCCTGAAGTTTTAAGAGGAGAAGAGGCGGGTGTGGAAGACTTTTGACCCGGGACCGGAGGTCTAGGAGGTGGAGAAGCGTTGGGAAGAGGCTTGCTGTTGGACTGTTTGGACGCGTTGGTGACAGAGACGGTATGAACCAGCAAGGCTTTTTGGCGAGCGGCGGGATCTTGGCCTTCAGGGCCTTTGAGGCCAAGGTGCACTACCTTTTGAGCGAACAACTTCTGAGCCTCGACTTTGGCCATCCTCTTGCGCTCCTCCGTGCTGAATCTCCTGTCAGTGAGGCGAGTAGTAAGATGACCGTTGTGATGGCGAAGCAGAGGCAGAGAGTTTCTCCTGATGCCCCAATGGCTCGTGATGAGATCTTTCGCTTTCCTAGACTGCACTTTCACTGTCTGGAACTTAGGGAACACTGGAGGAGTCTGTGGAGGTTGCGGCGGTGGCGGTGGCGCCCTGGATTTTGTAGATGGAGGTTTCTTTGATTTGTTATCCTCCGCCTTGATCGCTGGGGACTTATTTCGTCTGGCACCTTTACTTGAACTCCTGCTTACGATAGCGCTATGGCGAATCGGAGAAGGAATCCTCAACTCAGGGGCTGACATTTTCCTGAGGGTTACGTGTGTTTCACAAGGCATTGTTGATAGAACAAACTGTCCACACCTCTTCCAGAAAGACTGTTTAATCGTTGTAAGAGGTTTGGAGTTTCCTGTTCAAAATTAAGTTGAAATCAAAGTAAAGGGTATTTAATTATAATGAACGTAAGTATATTCCTTATTTGCTGCAAACGTGTGTGCTAATATTTATGTTTTTATGACAACTTTTACAACGAAAACGTTTTTCTAAAGTCACTTTTCAAGTTTATTTAAATGCGCTTCCATGTAGAAAATTAATTCTTTTTGTGTATGTCCATACGATCACTGTAACAATGCCGATAAATATCAAAGCGTGATTAATAAGTGAAAGCTGCGAAACGTGTACCAACCTAGAAATGTAGAGTTGTCCAACAGCTTAAGCACAGACTAAAGTGAACGACTACACATTGTCGTGTTAACTTCAAATGAACTATATATCTCCTCGAACTTGCGGACGTCTTGCGTTTTCAGTTTAAATTTGACCTGTGCTAATTAAAAACACCGAAAGATGAATCAAACTGCATGCGAAAATACATAAAGAAATCAAAACTAGATAATGGGCGAACAAGATGCGATTCTCCAGAGTTTAAACAAGAAGATGCACAACTTGAACGAAAGATGCCAAAGAAGCACAACTTGAAAAGTATCAATGACACCGCCCAATCAGCATGTTATCCGTGAGGCTGCATCATATTTACTGCAATGCTTAGCGAGGTTTAAATCTGTGAATAATGTGGACATGCACGGAGAGTGTACCTCTCTGCTGCCTGGCAGCATTCAGAATGAACTCAACAGTCTTCGGGGCAGCAACTTAGTTTAAGCGGCGATTGAGATTTGCCAACCCAGTGAGATTCACAACTGTGTCAAGTCCAAGGTTAGGGGATGGGTGATGAAGATGCTTGAGACGGGTGATGAAACTGAAAGGAGCTAACTGGAGACGAGAGGAGAGAGAGGGAGAGAGAGAGAGAGGATGGGGAGATGGGAGACGGTCAACTTTGTGATGGTAGGGAAACCAAAAAAAAAAGAATCTGTGACGGAGGGGACGGACAAGAGAGAAGCACATTAGGAGGCGGGAGGCATGCTTTTGCTTGAGAAAGCAACATTTGTGATGATGGGTTTGCAAGAGACGAGAAAGGGAAAAATAGAGCAAGATAGAGGGGCTCACAAAAATGAAGGAGGAATGCTTGAGAAAACGACATTTGTAACAGAAGAACTGGAAAAGGGGGATGAAAGTGGAGGTAGGGGGTAGGAGGGGGGGGGGGGTTTGATGCTTGAGACAGCAATATTTGTGATGGTGACAGGGGCTGAGAGCGCATGATGTGCATGGCGGAAGGATGGAGGTGTAGGGGAAGGGTGGAGAAGAGATGATTGAGAAACTGTAATTGGGATGGAAACCCGTTCAAGCCTTGGTAGTCAGAAAGTACAAGATTATCGTCAAACACAAAAAGTTGATCCCCTTCATTAAAGGAGGGTAATAGCATTAATGCACGGATAGAAATGCACGGATAGAAATGCAATGCTTTTAGCACAAATACGTTAAAACTCTATTAAGTGTATGTAAGTGCATTATTTCTCCTCTACAAATTCTGTCAGGCGCTACATTAATACAATAAATTCCGGTATTTGCAATCAAATACTCAAGCTGACATCTTTATGAACTGTTTAATTCCTTGTTGGAAAATCTTGAAAGCATCGTTTTATAATTTATCTATGTTTATTTATGTATTTATTTTTTTGTTTTGTAGTACATGAATGTGTTCGCGCGTTTGTAAATATGGATGCGAGAGATGAATAGACTCGTCTAAAATCACAAAATTTGAAGAGACGTAAAATGAAAGAGAGAGAGAGAGAGAGAGAGAGAGAGAGAGAGAGAGAGAGAGAGAGAGAGAGAGAGAGAGAGAGAGAGAGAGATGATCTAAATATTTAAGAATGTGTAAATAAGGAAATCAAAACGTTCACAACTCGCGGAATGCTCCTATACTACCTGAATGAATTGTTGCTCAGTCTTGTCTCTGATTAGAAAGAAAGGTTACAGTGTGGTTGTCATCAGACAATACAGTTGCATTGTATTGAATTATATTGTATTCATTAATGAAGGGGGACAAGAAAACATATGATTAGACTAACTGAGACGCAGAACACAAAGTTTATTGCACAAGTACATTCCATACTCTGTTTACAGAAGAGTTGTGGGAAGGAGGGGTGTGTGTGTAAAAGTGAGCGTGATGAGTAAGATTGCAAGGGTCTTTCATGCTTAAACGGCATACAAGTGTATAATCTGCATAGGTAAACTATTCATTATGGGAAACTGTACCTTCTTCTTGTTCTTCTAGTTCGTCTTGTATTCGTCTTCTTCTCCATAAAAACATGTTAATATTACTTTCGCAGCCATGTTCAGTTTTCTTCTAGTTTCATGTGTTACTGTGCTTACAAATTGAGACCATTAAATCTTCATTCTTGCCGTCTATGCAAGATGAGCACCGAAAGTATAAATATTGAAGATATAAAACACGTCATGAGAAGATCAAACCTACTGTCGTTATCTACGTGTCAGCTGGGCGAACGTACATGTCCATTGAAAGCAACTAATAACATAAATAAATATCCTTGGTGTCCTTGCAAAGTATACGTCTATATGGAATAATTCATCGATGAGTTTGGCCATTTACCAAAACACACAGTTGCTTTAGGGAAAGAAAATTTTTCTAGCAACGTTATCGAAGTATCAGCTGGGCGGACGGAAACGCTGCTGTTGCTAAGAATTAAGACCTACTTCGCAAAAGGCTAGCTGCAACCTTGGTTGGGCGTCTGTACCGAATAGTTCATTGATGAGTTCGAATGCTTGCCCAAACACTCAAACCGTCTACTAACGATCTCCCACTGTCAACTGGGCGGACGTACATGTCCAACGAAAGGCTATTTATCTCCAAGAGAAGGGGAGTGGGAGAAACGAGACACATACATCCTTGACGTTTCCCTTCCGGAAAGTACGTGTGCACTGAATCGGAATAACTTTTACACACTGTAGCTGAGTATAGTATTTATTTATTTATTTATTTATTTATTTATTTATTTATTTATTTAACTTCTTTTATTAAGCCTTAAGGGCAAGTCGCGCTTCATGTGTTTCGATGGGTCCGAAAAGAGTTGATTTCGCAAATGGATTCGAATGTTAATGTACAAGTGACAGATCCAGACGGAAACATACAAATCAGGCCGTTCCGAGTGGTTTAGTGGTCCACTGTGCACAGTTTAACATCAGGTGTTGGAAATCTTGAGGAGTCCTTCGGCGGTTATCAGAACAATAATTTTACTTCTTTATTTACAAACCTCCCTGGTCCATGACGTAGCCTAACACACTGCGCACGAAGGTTTTGCACCAAGTGCGCTTCCTGGTGGTTAGGAAGCAAACTTGACCAGTCCTTTGCCTGTATCAGAATGATCAAGTTTCTTACTTTACTAACTACTCTCCTTGTGACATGGTGAGTTTACGGCACAAGGTCCTCAAAAAAGACTAGGCACGATCGGAACGTGGCATATTGGAAAAGCTGCAGCATCAGCCTAGACACAGTCAAGCAGATGCTCAAACACACGTACGTGGACGCTTAAAGACATCGATCTCCTCACTATTTCATGGTCATCTTCAACCAGAGAATCCAGGACGAATTGAGGGATGGAGAGCTTGATGTGCTTTTCCTATCCTATCGTATCCTATCCCGTAACTCGGAGGTCGTAGGGGCACCACAGATGATCGTTTAACCAGCGTACTCCATCTTTCCTTGTCCTCAGCAACCCTGATAGTTTCGCTCAGTGTTAAACCAGTCCATTCTCGAATGTTGTCCTCCCACCTCTTTTTCGGTCTCCCTCTTCTTCTACCTCCTTGTACTGTGCCTTGCAGGATGGTCTTTGCAAGACCTGATGTTCTGTTGACGTGGCCATTCCATCGGAGTTTCGTCGGATGTGCTTTGCAGAGCTCGATAATGATGACTATAATAATTAAGAAAGATCGTGTGCCCTTTATTTTGGGATGTATTGGACAGGAGAAGATTCACACAGGGATTATAGCACTGTATAGTCGTCATCATTTACAATAATAAGAAACAAATATGTGCCTAAGCCAAAGGAAGGTTAATTTCAATAAAATCCCAAGACACAAACCTATCCTATCATATCCCGTAACTCGAAAGTCGTTGGGGCATCACACAGATGATCGTTTAACCAACGTACTCCATCTTTCTCTGTCCTCAGCAACCCTCATGGCTTCGCTCAATGTCAAGCCAGTCCATTCTCGAATGTTTGCCTCCCACCTCTTTCCCTGTCTACCTTTTTCTGCCTCCTTGCACCGTGCCGTGCAGGATGATCTTTGCAAGGCCTGATGCTCTGGTGACGTGGTTATACCATCGGAGCTTCCGTTTCTTCACCACTGTGAGCATATCATCGTGTTGTCCAATGGCTTGTGTGATGGTCTGTCGGATTTCGTCTTTGGTGATGTGCTGAGTATAGAAAATGCCCAGAAGTCTTCTGTAGCACCTCATCTCCATGCTTTGTATTCTTCGTTGTAGATCTGCTGCGAGGGTCCATATTTCGCAAGCGTATAGGAAGATGGAGATGACAATGGAGCAGTCTTATCTTAGCGTGTAAGACACAATGACACAATGAAAATTGTCGAGCTAAGCTCTTCTTCGGGCGGACATTGTTTTGTTGTCTCTTGTGTTTTGTCCGAGCTTAGCTCGATAATTAGCATTTTGTCATTGTGCCTGGTTTTTGTTGAAATTAGCATTCCTTTTGGCTTATGTACACATCTGTTTCTAATTATTTTTACGTTTGAATGCCAGCAATCCTCTGTTTTATTCCAATCATCGTTTACGGCAGAACATATGCATTGTCGTAATAAAAGAGGAAGGGTGAATTATTTAAATTTAATCCTTTTGTTATTTTAATTTTGCGCATAGGCCGATAGTCATTCAGTTATGTATTAATCAATTAACTGATTAATTTTATTAATCTTGGAGATGTTCCATTTTAAAAAAAAATTAACCAATGGCTAGGAGGAGGGGTGCTGCTGGGAGAGGAGAACCGTCTTGCACAACAACAATGGCACGCGGTTCAACTCCAATATCAGCATCAGCTTTGGCATTACTAACCATTGTCTTCCACCACTTCCCCCACTCACTCCAACACTCACCATTGTATTTGTTACTTGCCTATCACTACCAGTGCCGTATAACCATTCTCCCACCCAGCCTCCTCTCTGCTTGCTGAATGTCTCGTTTAAAGCCGTTTTAATTGCTGAAGGCAAGCTGAACGATGCGACGGTAACCAGCAGCATTTGTGTGTATTCTTCGTGTAAACTGGATATCAGAGACTGCTTAGCCATAGCGAGATCACAACAGAGCAGTACGGCTCAACAGGTCTCAGGCTAATCAGTGTATCCTCCGTGTTGATCCTCCGGCCTTGCGACGTCCCACGTGAATGCAAGGGTCGATTGGACAAACCTTTCAACCTGCTGTCCACCACAAGCACTCCGATTGACCATGACCCTGCAAGTCTTTCTCTCGTTTCATAATCATAATGCTGCTGTTGTAATGTGTGAGTTGCGTTGCCCGAACATTAGAGAAGAAAGGATTGAGGTTGTGGGGGGGAGGGGGAGAGAGATACAGAGAGAGAGAGAGAGAGAGAGAGAGAGAGAGAGAGGAGGGTGAAAGGAAGGAGGTGACACAAAAAGAAAGAGTTGTGAGATTTAATAGAGAGGGAAAAGGGGGTAGTGGTTCATGGAGTTTGTGTACCTCCATGCTGGGATGGAGGAATACGAAAGAGAGAGAAAGAAAGAGAAAGAGAGAGACAGAGACACAGAGACAGAGAGAGACAGAGACAAAGGAAAGATAACTTAATGTTCCTAATAAACAATAATTCTGAGCTGGATCTCTGTATGATCATCAAGTGATATGTAACGAACCTATTTGCTACAATAGCACAGGGTTTAATTTAACAATAAACATTATTGATATTACTTACTATAGTAATATAGAGTATATTATGTTTTACAGTGCAAGAACATCTTAGACAACACCAAAATGTAGGCCTTTCCCTAAATAACAAAATGACGAGAACAACAGTATTAGGCCTAGGGGTACACATTAAACGATTCCAATGGGACAATTACTATGAACATTTTACCTGCCAACATCTGAGCTCACTGAAAGATCAGTTTTCTTCGAAGGCCAGGTTTTATCTACTTTCTTCAAGCTGCTTTTCCACATTTTAACCTTTTCAAATTACTAGTTTTATTTTTCAATTACTGAAGATCTTTTAGGCGTAAAACTTGTCGAGCGCGTGATACACATTTTCTTTCAGTGGCGTAGGAACATCTTAGAAAACACGAAATGATGCTAACACCTGCACCCCATGGCCACCCCTCCAAAACAATTAATTAATTAAATGTAAATACTTTTTTTAAAATAAAATATGTGAATCTATATACATTGTAATCAAACCTGCACACTCAAACAATCATTTTAATGAAAATATATTCCCCCGTTTTGGGTGCAGGGAGTTTCAGTATAAATAGTATCCCCACTTTCTGGAAATTTAGTGCTTTAAATTCCCACTGTCGCTGTCTTTCTCCTTTGTTCTTTCTCATTCCTATTCTGTTCTATCAATCTACTATACTATCTTCTTCTTCGCTAGACCAGTCACCAACCTTTTTTCTTGAAAACTCTTCCGGGACAAAACTCCTCATTTGTGTGTGAGGTCTGTTGGATCAGCTTGGAAATATTGGGCGCTTTCTGCCAGTTGGTCACTGGGGCTTCCTATGATGTTTTTATTTGGCAATGTAGGCATTTTGTTTGTATGCGTTTTGTTGATATTTTATAATTATGTTTATATTCTATTTTGTTTTTGTAAACGGGGGTTTGAAAAATTAGAGTATAGCCTCAGCGTCCCCCGCATGAGATGTCTTTATTGTAAATTGACCGGCTGGTGGAGTGCCTTCAGTGTTGCCACTGGGGTTGTTTCGCCAGACCTTTTATGCGGATCAGGGGGCAAGTCCTCTTTCAGCGAAGTTATGGTCTTGATTGTGTGGTCCTGATTCGGCTATACTGGTCCTGATTTGGCTCGGAAGAGTCCGCTGGACCTAAAGCAATAATCATTTAATGTAAATATTGTAATGTAATGAAAATATAAAGCATCAAACTTTACCAAGCAAATCCTGAGACGGCAAAAGAACCATGCAAATTGACGTTCACATTCACAAATATATAACCTTAAACATGTTTGATCTTATAACACAAATGTAAAGAGGCGTAAAATAAAATAAATAAAATAAATGCATATGCATAACTGTTGACTTCACATGACATCCAGTTTGACACAACAGAACATGGTACAAGGAAAATATATTAAGTAGTACTACATGATCTAAAAACAAGTGGGTGAGACGATGAGGAACTGTCATCAAAAACACATCAATCCGCGTTTCAGGACTTAGTTCTAGAAGTCATTAATTTTATGTCGCAAGAGCAAACTCCAAAGAACATTACACCTCTTTGATGACAATAGTTTCAGTCATATTATATACCACAGAACAAGGAATAGTAATGTTTAGACTCACGAACGCTATGAAGAACATGTGTGAAAAACTCTCTAGATAAAGTAGAACATAAAGAAGATCAATATGAAAAATAATATTTCAAAAACCTCCTTGAGAAGGGGTTGCCTGATTGGAAAGTAGCAGAGAGATTTTCTAGTCATAGTATAATACGACAAGTGTAGTAACATTTACGATTAGAAATACGACGAAGCAGATGAGATCAAGCCTCCTTGCCGTAATCTTAATGACGAATTTCGACGTGGCGGGGAGTTTTCTAACATTTTCATCGTCATCAACATATTCATGGCTAACTTTGTTTTGGAAAACGGTCTTGGCCTTAGATATAGCTGAGTGGTTAGATTGAGATGACTGTGGGGGAAAAGTCTCCGTGTCCAGTTCCTTGGCGTGGATCATCATAATGACGAGTGTAGCCACCAACACCAGCAGACTCTGCACCACAACGAAGACCAGCATCTTCATAGTGACCGGCATGCTGTCCAGTCCTCGGGGCATGACGTCGTTGAAGAAGCCGACAAAGACGGAGGTGGACACGAAGATGGTGACGAGGAAGGAGATCTTCTCCCCGGAATGTAAGGGTACCAGGAAGACCAGTGTGTTCATAAAGGACGTCAGCACCATGGGCAGCACCAAGCACACCGTGTATAATGTCGTCTTACGGCGAAGACGGAATAGGATCGAATCACTGACCATGGTCTGCTCCCCAAAGACACCCTCCACCAGATCCCACTCTGCGCTCAGTCTGAACAAAGAAGAAAAGTAATCGACGTGCAGCTCGTGTCGCTGGTGTACAATGATTTTGTCGCCTTGTCCTAATTTGCCGATGAATATCGGGCAGTCTTGAGTGTCGTACGGGTAGTGAGTAAGATCCAGTTTGCATACAGTCCGCAGCAACACTCCCACAGTCACCCACACAGTCCCGTTACTGTATACTACCAACGGCCACGGCAACCCAGCACGGTCCAGCAAACACTGGTCTACCTGGCCGGAGTTGTAGGCATGTATTTTAGGGATCCAGATGAAAGCGTCAGGCAACTCGACAGAATCCACACCATTAAAGTCACTGGCGTTCCAGGCCAACATCTCGTCTTTCCAAGTAGCTTCCATCGCAAGGATGGTGGTCATCGTCTGAGTAGCGTCGTCCAAAAAGGGGACGGAAGAATAGGTCAGAGTGAGATAAACATGTACGGGTTTCAGGGTTGAGCCAGGGCACACCCTGTGCTTCACTTCCCATAAATTCTGCCAGTAGTTCAGCAAATCAGCCGTAGATTTCAGTTGCAGTCGGTGCGCCTGGTCTAGAGCTTCAGCATTATTCTCTGTGGTAGTAGTAATCATGGCCAAAGCAGCCCAACACACTTCACCAGCAATCATGAACTTTAGCAAGAGCATCTTCGTCAAGGGGTTGTTGGGCACGGGAATAGATATGATCAACTTTAAACTTTTCACAGGCTTATCGCTGGAATTTGTTTCTGTAATGTTTCTTTAATTTAACGTTTTTCACCTAAGTGATTTTAGAATTTCTTATCGGAAGAAACGAAGGAAAATCCCAATAAGGAAAATTAGGGTGACAACAAGAAAGTATACCATTTCATGAGCGACTTCAAATATTTTGTTCACAGATCACAGAGCGCTGAAAACAAATAATGTGTTCGACAACTTCCTGCATGCTAAAGTCTGGTGGGATTAGTTGTGTAAGTACGATCCAGAACTGAAAGTTATAGACAGCTAAACTCGATCCTCATCCAATGATATACCAGGTCTTTAACAATGTCTGTTAAGATTTGCTTGTGAGGATTTGCAATACAAACACAAACGGAGTCTCCACTACAAGCATGCACGTTTTCCTAGCAGCTCTCTTCATATAGAATGCAACAATAAAGAATCCCGCATCAACAGTTTGGTATTGAAAGCCTTTCAATGGGTTTGTAATGGCGATCAACGATGAACAGCGCGTTCAGTGTAGTCGACGAGTGTAGAAGAAAAATAGATGGATTTCTATGTTCTATCTTTCATGCCCACGCACACCTTGGCCTGGACTAATATTCTCTTTTTCATTCCAATTGGACACTCAATTCCTCTTTTTTTTTTTAATTTCTCGTCGGCGTCCGAGTACCCCTAATTGATATCTCAATGTGGAAACAGTCGTCCGCAATCTTTCGTTTCTACCACAACAGAAACCACGCTGCAATGAATTAGAATGTTCCAATTTTGACTGCCAGACAAGCCTGGCCAGACTGGATAGATTTAAAAAAGAAAAAGTGACACGGTCTCCCTCACGACTGGGCAATCAACTGAGTTCAAGCATTAATCTTGTAGAAAGATGCGTCCAGCACTAGGTTTCTATCAACGATGATCTACAATGAAGGAGAACAGTGTGGGTACGCGTAATTCAGCGTTCACAATTATGACTGTTGTCCCTTCTTTTAGGTTTGCGATTTTATGTGGTTTGCTTGATAGGCGCCTAAATCAAATGTTTAAGGTCTACTTCACACCAGAACGATCACTGAATCATGTATTTGCAGACCACGACCTATGCTTTTAGTGGTAATTGGTGCCACCGAATTATGGTCATTACAAACATGTATTCCTTTCTCAAGCATTAGAAGGACAGCTATGTGCTATTGATATCACCGTCATTATCGAATCGCTATTTTCGAAGAGATAAGCTAACTTAGACTTGGAGGATAGGCATTAAGATAATTATATCAATAAACAACAAACGTATATCTTTTTATTGGACAGTAGAAATCTCCATAATGAGCTCAACGTTTGTGGCATTCATCGTCGATTCACTGGAAACACCCCGTCAACAAACGCTGATAAGCAAAAATGGCATTATAATGAAGACATTATATCATTTTGTGGAAGAACACGAACACAAAATTATTGAAGATCCGCGCAATTGCATTAAATGGTATTATTATTATTATTATTATTATTATTATTATTATTATTATTATTATTATTATTATTATTATTGTCACAATAGGCAAGTTTGAACCCAGCACTAAGGCTTCACGCCTCAAATCGTTCATTCTTCTTTGGCCTTTGTAACTTAAAGTCGATGCCTAGAAGATGACAGAAGTTAAAGGTTTTGTTTAAGCATGTGTAGGCTAACTCTTCACTAGGTAGGCAGTGACATCATCCCACTGACCTATATCCGCAACCCCCGCACAAGGGCGCTAAGGAATCTCGGGGGATCGCGCGTAAGCAGACCCCAGCGTTAAGATAAGTCAGTCATTGTCTAAATCTCACCCGAGAAGGACCCACACACTGATAGATCTCTCTCAGAAGATTACGCAGGTGACGGGTGAAATACAATTCATCGCAGTATAGCCATAGCTTGACATTGTCAAAAAGGTAAATGATTGATCTTTTGTTTCACCGCGATTTATTAATAATATTGTTGGATTATGCTTGTAAAGTCTTGCCCTGTTTTATAATTGTAAATGTTAGTAAAACTTTGCTAGACCAGGTGGCTGACCTGCGACTGGTTTTCGAAACCACGAGATAGACCCTACTGTCCAACTGTTGTTTCTCCTATGTGTATTATTGCAGACCAGTGGCTGAACCGGAGAATGTGTATATTATTAATTACTTCTCCCTGTGTTTATGTAAGCCATGATATATATATATATATATATATATATATATATATATATATATATATATATATATATATATATATATATATATATATATATATATATATATATATATATATATATATGAGGTATGTTGTAGATTCCAGTGAACCACGGACTTAAAAAGATTGTTCGTCTCTTATCTGTATAAGTGGACATGATCACTGAGGGCTGTTTCTGCCATCAGTGAGACCCTCTGCACACCCTTTGTAAACAAGGCGTTTTAGAAACTCGTCTTATGTTTTGCAGACGAGCAGGTTGGTCCGCGGCAGGAGATACAGAGACACGTGGCTTGCAGTGGAGCATCGAGCACTGAGCTCAGATAGCCCAATAGTCAACAAACAAGAAGAGGAGACACCAGCCCCGTACCTCAACGATACAGCTAAGTGCTCAATAAGAAGTGCACAAACACTGATCTAGAAGGACTGTGCGGTAGTCCACTCTCCTGAAAACGAACATTAGGCCAATCAGAACAAATAGCCCAATGATGAGATAGTAGCAAATACCGAGAACAGTAGCAGCATATACCCATCAAGGAGCGAACTACTCGAAGTCAATTTGGACTGTTAAGTTAATCATAGTTACATTACGTTTGGACATTTAGTTAGTGTAGTGATTAGAAAATTATGCATAGAGTAGAGGAAATAAACGTGTGATACTTACTGTTAACAAGTGGCTGGACTACCTATGTTTCATAGCCGTGCGAGAGCTAGTGTGTCAGTGAATCTTTTAGAGATGAGTTTGCAAGTTGGATTTGAAAGTAGCTATGTTTGGAGAACTGCGAAGAGAGAGGGGAAGAGAGTTCCAAGTTGAAAGTCCAAGCACTGAGAAAGATCGACGGCCAGCAGAGGAGAGTTTGTAGCGGGGTATGTGAAGCATGAGGGTGTCAGCGGAAGAACGAAGATTTCTAGAAGGCGTATGGAATTGAATGTTCTGGGTGAGGTAGGAAGGGGCTAAGCCATGGACGCACTTGTAACAGAAAATAGCGATCTTTGGTAACGAGAAACTTTGTCAAGAATACCGTTACACATTACCAATAGACAATCTTCTTATTAATGTTTCATGCACATGAACAAGCTTTAACCTATACGCGCAAATGAGCGTTACATTTAACTATAACAAACACACACAACAATTACAAATTAAAAAAAACACACACACACAAACACCAAGTCAGCAATAGAACGATGCAAATTAGGAGAAAATTTTACCAAATGGGGACACAATGTATTACACATTACATCATATATCATCATGTTTCACAGAAATTGAAAATCAATTAAACGTGTCCAGAAAAAAACTGAGTAGTGGTTGAGGATTTGTCTTGAAGATCACACACCTATGCAAGGTACAAATGTCCAATGAAAATTGTTACAGTGAAAACAACCCACAGAATAAGGAGCCGTATAATTCACATTCACAAATTCCACGAGTCCACGAGGCACAGTGCAAGGAGGTAGAAGAAGAGGGAGACCGAAAAAGAGGTGGGAGGACAACATTCGAGAATGGACTGGTTTGACACTGAGCAAAACAATCAGGGTTGCTGAGGACAGGGAAAGATGAAGTACGCTGGTTAAATGATCATCTATGTTGCCCCTACGACCTCCGAGTTACGGGATAAGATAGATAGAAGATAGAATTCCACGAAGAAGATTTGTGGAAAATACTCTTGTCCGATAGCGCAGTGGTTGTCGCAAGTTAAGCACCGTCCAGAGCGGTTAGCACTTGGATGGGTGACCGCAAAACGTGAAGCGACAAATAACAACGCCCCCAGTTGACTCAACTGTGACTGAGTACCTACTCTCTTAAGGGTGTGGAAGGTAAAGCAGCGAGGGAGTGAGATGGGCATCACCCTCATTACGCTGGCCCAAGATAAGTGTGATCTCCAACATCACGCTCCCCTACGGCCACAAGGCTATGGGACTACCTTTACCTTTACCTACCTTACTCTAGTCAAAGTATACATTAACCCGACAGGTAATATAATGACGAATACCACGAAGAGTTTTTTTTAATCCATAATGAAGAAGTTGGGTGGGGAGGAATAGTGATATTTTTAGTCAATGTAAAGTACAACAAGAGTAGTAACATTTGCTATCAGGAATACCACGAAGCAGATTAGATCAAGCCTCTTTGCCGTAATCGAGCGAGCACATGTCGAAATATCAGGGAAGCTAATTTTGATAACATTTTCATCGTCAGCGACTTTTTCCTGATTAACTTTGTTTTGGAAAACGGTCTTTGCCTTAGGAATGGCTGGGTGGTCGTTCATGGCGTGGGATTCCTTTCTGTGAGAAGATTGTGGGGAAGAAGTGTCCGTGTCCAGTTCCTTGGCGTGGACCATCATAATGACGAGTGTAGCCACTAGCACCAGCAGACTCTGCACCACCACGGAGGCCAGAAGCTTCATGATGACCGGCATGCGGTCCAGTCCTCGAGGCATGACGTCGTTGAAGAAGCCGACGAAGACGGAGGTGGACACGAAGATGGTGACGATGAAGGAGATCTTTTCCCCGGAATGTAAGGGTACCAGGAAGACCAGGGTGTTCATGAAGGACGTCAGCACCATGGGCAGCATCAAGCACGCCGTGTAGAATGTCGTCTTGCGGCGAAGGCGGAATGTAACCGAGTCTGGGATGTAGTTCCAATCGCCAGCGACCAGCCCCAAGAAATCCCACTCCGCGTTCAGTTTCAACAAGGACGTAAACAACTCGATCGCCAACTCATGATTTTGGTGCAGAATGACACTGCCGTCTTGCTGATTAGTGCTGATGAATATCGAGCAGTCTTGAGTGTCGTAAGGGTACTGAGTAAGATCCAGCTTGCATTCGGTTTTCAACTGCACTCCCGCAAATACGAGTACATCCCCGTCACTGTAGATGTCCAATGACCACGGGTTGTCTAGTATGTCGCCGATAAACGTTTGGGAGTTGAAGGAATATATTTTAGGCGTCCATATGAATGTGTCCGGCAGGTTGACGTAGTTCACGCCGTTGAAGTCACTGGCGTTCCATGCCAGAGCCTTGTCTTTCCATTTGGCGTTCAACAGTATGGAGGTAGTCATCGTCTGAGTGGTGTCATCCAAGGATGGAAAGCTAGAATAGGTCAGATTGAGGTAAACGTGTACGGGTTTCAAAGGAGAACACGGGCATACCCTATGCTTTATTTCTATTAGGCTCTGCAAATAATCCAACACAGCAGCCGTTGATTTTCTATGCAGGTTGAGTTCCTGGTCCATCTCTCCAGCATCATCCTCCGTTGTAACATGAATGGCCAAAGTAGTCCAACACACTGCACCAGCTATCATAAAGTTTAGCAAGAGCATCATCTTGAAAGTGCTTATAGTAGCTACTAGCGACGATTATCTTTACGTTGCCTCACATTTTATCTCTGCAAGAAACGACGACTACCTCAGTAAAGGAAATAACGGTGACGACAAGAAACACCACAAAGGAGACCAATTTATATGCGACTTTAATACCACAGAGCCATGAAGCCATTTTCAGCAATTTCGTGCATGCTTAAATCAGGTTGGATTAGTTGTGTAATCATGATTCAAAGCATTCGTCCACATCAGATAACATGTATTTGTTAAACGTGCTTATACGAATGGAGTCTGCAGTACAAACATGCGCGCTCTCTCCTAGAAATTCTCAGCTACTATTACTATTCCTTTCTGTGTTTCCAAACTAATCTGAAAATACTTTAATATAGTTGGGAATCAGAATGAGTCCAGTGTCTGTCTGTCTGTCTGTCGGTCGGTCGGTCGGTCGGTCGGTCTGTATAGGTCGTTCCATTGCACGCCATGTCTTAAGAACCTTTGAACAAGTTTTGACCAAACTTCAAAGGAAGTTTACGTGGGTTGGCGGCCAGTCTTCCGTGCCTTCGCCTCTGTAAGTTCTGCCTCAAGGGGGGTCAGCTTTGTTGCTAAACACGTTTTCACTGGTGACGGTGTGGGAGAAATAGTCCCCATTGAGGTTGCCAGAGGGAGCTTGTTCCTTTGTTGTCAGTCTGGCCACAGATGGTTCCTGCTGTGCAGCATCCTTGGATGAGCATTGAGCTCTTTGATTATATAGGACAAGATGACACGACATATGTTCTCCCTGCCTAGCTTTTCGCTTTCTTCTTTTAGGGGCGCAGATGAGGGCTTAATAGTCGGCTGGCATTTTGTGCAGGTTCGTGGCAGTGAGCTGCATAGATTGTGGTGGCACTAGTTTTGTGTACTCTCAAAACGCTTCCCGCTTTGCAAGGTAATTAATTTATATGTACTTTGTACGAGCAATAAATACAAAACACAGTTTGGTTTGGACTGTGTTCTTATAGTCGTGGCGATAGTCGGTAGTCAAATACTCTCTGTTCTGCTACACTCTATATCTCAAAAACGGCTTAATCGATTTTGATGATCTTTGGTATATCTTAAGGTACGTCTACACAATCCGTTTGTTGGTTAGTGTGTGTCACCGCCACGACTCCGTCCAAGCAGACGCCACAAACAAACAACTTCCACACGCAGACAGCCCAGACAGAATGACGATTTCCCGCAGACGCGAAGTGATGACTAACACAACAAGTATATATACAACTTTCAAACTATTTATTCATTCAAGCCACACACTCATACACATACAACATTTACACATGAAACGAAGAAAATGATGATGAAACAATCAACGGTCGATGAAACAATGAAATGGCACGTCAGGATGATCGAGGGTTGCTAGCCAACCTAGGTCCACGTATCGAACCGTGCACAGCCAATGTCCGTCCGCACGTACTAAACGAAGGGGGGGGGGGGGTCAAGTGTTAGGAGAGGGACAACAAAGAACGGGCCCACCTGGCGGGATGAAGTCCCTGTCGCCTCCCTGCAGCGTTGGCTTACGAAGTCCTGGTAACGGTATCCTCCCCCTGCTTGGTGATGTCGTCGGGTACGCGCTGACGATAACCATACGTGGTGGCGTCGCCGCCCCCACTCGCTGCTGACGATGGTGATGATGATGATGGTGACACAGCAGTCACGGCAGTCCGGCCACCATCGACGTCGCACAGCTGAACTCCTCCAGACAGCCTCACCGCGACGTAGCGTCCAGGCTCCGTCTATCCACGTCACAATCACCACGGAAATGGTGGGGTTGAGGAGTGATGATGAAGAAGTCAATGGTGAGGACGTGTAGACAAATGATGAACACGTAAACGTTACAGATGGCGATGATGATGTTTGGTCCACCTGACCAGGTGCTGTCGTCGTTGACGCACGACGCTGGTTGACGTTGAACAACGTTGACCCGTTGACGAACCTGTAACACGCTTGTCGCATCGTTAATATCCTGTCTGTCTACCTCTGCCCCCCTCCCTCCACTCACACCTCCCCCCCTCCTCTCTCTCAACTAACTTCCGATGCTTGAGGGGACACAACTGCTGTCCGCTTCCCCTTCCTTGACTCTCTCTCGCTTATTCCCCCTAGCTACTGTTATTGCCACTTGGAAAAAACGCATATCATAAAACACAATGAAATTATGAATGCAATGAAATGAGCAACGCTGCAAATGAATACATGTAAGCATCAACACATTATTCATATCAAGCGACCACAACAACAACAGCAACCAACTCCATCCTTACCTTCATTCTCCCCTTCATTCTCCACCCTCATTCTCCTTTCCACCGTGCAACCATCCTCATCCTTCCCTAGCCTTACGCACAGCTCTCGTACCTACACCCCAAACAGCCGGCACTAGGTTACCGGGCACAGTGAGGAAAATACCACCATTCCACTCACCCAACCTGTTCGAATGTAATCGCACTCCGTAGCCCCTCTCCACTGCCCTCCTACGAAAGTACTCCAGTAGGGTAATCCAGTAGTGCGTAGTTCCCTAGTGGAAAATGCCTCAACACTACCTACCACACTAACACCAAACTTTGCTATTCTTTAGTTGCACTCCAAACTGAGTGGTAACACCATAAAACAGCAACTTCCACAACTAGTATTAACCTGGACAGGTTATCATATTCCGTTAATAACTGTCCTACCCCACTTTCCAGAACACACCAAAAACACCTTAGAGCACAAGACAAACACGTCTATACCGTAGCTCTCTCCAACCTGTTCTGACCTACAGTGAGTATTTCTCCCCAACTGGCTAACCGGCCCGTGCCGCTAATCACGCTCTGCACGCTTCAACTCTAATAATCACGCACTCCAAAACACGCAGTTACTACCCCTAACTCATTATACTCTCCCCCCACAGACTGCCCGGTTTCTACCACAGACTGCCCTGTGACAGTGTGTGTGTCGGTCAAACTATCGGAATAAAAACATGACTAGACCAAGTTAACTTATTTTTTACTGTGCTCTTGCTCAGCCGTTTATTTATTCATGTTTGAACTTTCCATAATGTCAATGTCGTTGAGTGACATCATTTTCTAAACACATTTTACGCTGTATCCCAAAATTGGTTTAATATACTTTGATACTGTATGGCATGTATAAAGTTCAAAACATGGCCAAGCGTTTTATGGTTTTATATTGCTTCTTTGGGATAAAACACACCAAAATTAACAGTTTTGAAAATGCTGATTTTCAGCTAAGCTATACGCCTGTGTGTCTGGAAATACATCTGAATGGTTTGTCATCTTGTTTATATTTAGATTAAATATATTTTAATTGAATGGCGTCTAAATCAAAGTTAATGTTTAAGATACACTTCACTCAAAAGCGATAATGTGAACATCAGTTTGTAGACCACCAGTCATGCTTTTAGTGGTATTTTGAAGGTTCCCCAGAACTGCTGCCTGTAGAAACAGGATAAAAAGCCGATAGTTAAATCTATAATTATAATGGCCATTACGAACATGTATACCTTTCTCAAACATTAGAATCAACATTATGCTTTTCACATTAACTGACACCTCGAATTTCTTGTCCAAACTCATCGGCCACGGACGTATGACATTAGCATGATATTTATCCAATGAAACAACAAACAGTTATCTCTTTATTAGACAGTAGAAATCTTCTTAATGACTACGGTACACGCTTTCAGCATTTATTAACAACGTAAAGTAATCGTGGCTGCGTTACTGACAGCACAGCAAACATGCATGCCAATTTCTAATTTCTGTAGGAAATTATCTCTATCTGTCATCTGCTAGTATTAGCAAATATACCAAGGACAGTGGAGGTGGTGGTAGTGGTGGAGGTGATGATACCCCCGCGGGGGTACCGGGGGTTTCAGTATAAATAGTATCCTCACTTTCTGGAAATTTAGTGCTTTAAATTCCCACTGTCGCTGTCTTTCTCCTTTGTTCTTTCTCATTCCTACTCGTTCTATCAATCTACTATACTATGTTCTTCTTCGCCAGACCAGGCACCTACCTTTTTTCTTGAAAACTCTTCCGGAACAAAACTCCTCATTTTGTTTTCTATTTTGTTTTTGTAAACGGGGGTTGATAAATTAAAGTATAGCCTCGGCGTCCCCTGCGTGGGATGCCTTTATTGTAAAGTGACCGGTTGGTGGAGTGCGTTCAGTGTTACCATTAGGGTTGTTTCGGCAGATCTTTTATGCGGATCAGGGGTGAGTCCTCTTTCAGCCAAGTTGTGGTCTTGATTTTTTGGTCCTGATTTGGCTCGGAAGAGCCCGCTGGACCTAAAGCAATAACCATGTAATGTAATGTAAGGGGGTGATGATAATGATGATGATGATGATTATGATGATGATGATGATGATGATGATGATGATGAATGCTGCTGCTGCTGCTGCTGATGGTGATAATGATGATGATGATGAAGATGATGGCAATATTGATAATGATGATGAATGATGATGATGATGATGATGATGATGTTGTTGTTGCATCAATTTTTATTCATCAGATTAACATAAGTTGTACTGATGTAACATAAACAATTTACAAAATCTAACATGCGCACATCATAGATATTTTCCAAATGAAGTAATTAATTAATCAAACTATAGAGATCATCATACTACTAACATACACATACACTTTTAACAACATACATTCATTCCCTTGTAACAATTCATTGATTAAGAAACACACACACACACACACAATTTAAAAAAAAAAAAAAACCTTTCAACTTCACCTGTGAAGAACGAAGTACTTATAAATGTTATTTTGCGTCTTACAGAAAGTTGAAGTTAGGCCTCCAGGCCCTTACCCCCCTCCCCCTTCCATCCCAACCCCGAACTCCCCCTTCCCCCGCACACCCCATAAACAAATTAAAAGAAAAATGATAAAATAATCAATCAAAACTAAAACAAATTCATTTAATAAATAATTCCCCCCACCCTCCCTCCCTTCCATCCAAAAATAAATAAATAACATATATTTATTGAAACTAATAATGCTTAATTAAATAAATTAGGTACAAAGAATAAAAAGACAATTACTAAACTAATTGTTAGAAGATATTTAGAAAAAAATTGAATAATTCATGACTTCTAAGTAAATCTATGAGCATTAAGCTCAATGACCAATCAGAATGATCTTCTGGATATACAATACTTGAGATTGACATAGGTAGCTTTAATTTATTTAATCTAAAGAGTAAGGCTGGAAATGGTTATAATTTTGTTGACATTCAAATATTAAGTGATTTACATTAAAAAATATACCACAATTACAAAGAACTGGAGGATTTATGAAACGAGCACGCCAAGCATTTAGCCTTAGTCTGTGAAATAAACTATTAATATAAAAAGATTTTGAAATAGATATAACGTTATTTGATACGGGTGAATTATCCAAGTAATGTTTTTCAATGACCTCTTGCTTGTATTTCTCATTCCATTGATTCCAAGCACATCGTTTTATTTGATTATTAATTTCATTTGTTGTAAGGTTGACAAATAATTTAATGGATTCGTCCGAAGATGCAGCACTCTTTGCTAAATGGTCAACAATGACATTTCCTAATATATTTAAATGACTAGGTATCCACATTAATGAAATATCCGATCCCCTGGTAATGATTTGATGACATAAAAGCTTTATTTCAGTTAACAGTTCCTGTCGCTCCTTACTAAACCAAGATTACAAAGCCGATAAAGCTGATTTTGAATCAGAAAATATTGCAATTTTTAAAGGAATACTAGTAAAATCAGTTATAAAAGATAGACTCATTAAAATTGCAATTAGTTCAGCTGTAAAAATCGTACTACCTCTCGGTAAAAAATATTGTCGGGATATTTTAAAATCAGGAATATAAAATGCTGCTCCAATATTTCCGTTTTCTAAAACTGATCCATCAGTATATATTTGTAACGAATTTTGAGAATATAAATGAATATACTCTTGTGCAATTGTTGCCAATAATAAAGGATTTTCTTTTTTAGAAATATCACCATAATCCAAAATTATCTCTGGAGCTAAAAGAAGCCAAGGCGGATATGGGCTGCATGGAATAACACATGGTGAAGTTGTGTCAATTGGTGTGGAGTCTGTTAAAGGAAATATATATTCATTAATTGACATAAAAACACTTTTATTTTTAAATCCTTTGTTAATTTCAATATTTTCACCTAGCTCAATTGTTGTAGAATTTACAACTGATCTTGCCCGTGTAACATATTGTGCAGTTTGTAACCGGTTTTGGTCAAGAAATGGTAGTACTCCTGCTTCTTTATATGTTTTTGAAGTTGAAGACCACTGGGGTATGCCAAGAGCTATTTTTAAAGACATGGAATCAATGCTAGTCAACCTATTTAAAGCTGATTTTGATGCTGTAAAATATACTTCTTTTCCATAACTTAATATAGATCTAATAGTAGCAATAGCTATAGAGATCAAACATGAAGAGTTGTATGCCCAAGGTTGTTTAGATAGCACTTTTAATAAACTTATTTTTTTTCTTGCTTTATCAATTAAGTGTGTTATATGACAATTCCACAAAAGTTTATAATGGAAAACAATTCCAAGAAATTTAACAGATTTGCTTGGATAAACTTGGATATTGTTTACCTTGATTGATAAAAATGTATTACTATTAAAATCAATAGATTTGTTGGTAAATACCATAAAAACAGTTTTTTCTCCTGATAAACAGAATCCATTTTCAAACATATATTTTATAATAATATCGATGATGATGATGATGATGATGATGATGATGATGATGATGATGATGACGATGACGACGATGATAATGATGCTGCTGGTGGTAGCGGGGTTGATGAGGTGATGGTGGTGGTCATGATATCATTCTTATCTGGGAGTAAAAGCGACGGTCGGGGTCTTAAATGTTGAGATGGGCCACGGGGGCATTACTCAAGTAGAATCGACCCGAGATAGCAAAAAAAAAGTGAATCCTCGATAGTATAGCGGTAACAGTAGTAGCGTACAGCCAATTTGTCATAGCGGTAACAGTAGTAGCGTACAGCCCATTTGTCATAACGGTAACAGTAGTAGCGTATAGCCTATTTGCCGCAGCGGTAACAGAAGTAGCTTATAGCCTATTTGTCATAGCGGTAACTATAGTAGCGTACAGCCCATTTGTCGTAGCGGTAACAGAAGTAGCATACAGCTCATTTGTCATTGATCACGCTATGGGCCCGAACAAAGAGCTTAATGATAGAAAGAGTGGGAACTTGGTACAGAACCGCGAGACGAAAGGTACGAGTTATGCTCCCTTGTCAACATGCTGAAAATGGCTCGTGGCAGAAAGTCAAAAGGCGACCGAGTGAAACAGGGCGGTGACTTTTGCACAGCCATCAATTGCCATAATGCCAGATTGTCACGTGGGGTTTATGGGCTCTGCACAATGGAATTATGGACCCTCACGTTTATTCGGTGGGAACTGCTAGTAAGTCACCCTATGAATTACTTTAATAAATTTATTTGTTTAGCTTGTTCTGTGTTAAGGTTGGGGTACAGAAATAGATAGAAAAATGGTAAAAGAATACTGTCACACTAGCTTTCACACGGCTATGAATCATATGTAGTCCAGCCACTTGATAACAGTTAAAATCACACATTTATTTCTTCTACTCTATACAAGATTCTCTAAGTACTAATCTAACTTAAAAAGTCTCAGTCACTGCTAATAGTTCGATCGCTGATAGTCTAGGCAGCTGTTATATCTTCCTCGGGCACTTGCTATAATATTTCATGTAGATTTGGACTACTGTGGTCCGTTTTACAGTTTCTGAAGAGTTGGACTACTGTGGTCCTGTTATGATCAGTTTAAGTGGTACAGCCACTGGTCTGCAAACATACATATAAGTTAAACAACAGTGGTTCCGTACGGGATACAACATGGCGGCGCAACCGGTCGTGTTTCGCCTCGTGGTCGGCTCTTCCACGTGGTACGGCAAATTCGGATTAACAATTCACATTTATGCATATCAAATTCCACAAACATAATTTCAACAATAATATAAATATATCACGATGAAACAGAAGGGTGTCCATTTACCTGTTTGACAAGTTCAGGCCCGTGATGACTTGAGAGAGTTCTAAGATTTCAAAGTCCTGCTTCCTGGTCTATGAGTGTAGAGATTTCTCTAGCTGTGGAGATGTTGACTCTACCTCGTCTCACACACAACTGATTCAAACTGTGTTACGCTCTGACACAGTCAAAACTGCTCTACCCACTTAGCCTGCTGGTCATTGGTTAAAATATTTACGACTCTCGCACACAGTGCTGATTCACTACGCGGCGTGGGTCGGGCTCGCGGTGTGTACTTTTATTGCTGCTGTGTTATATACTGACTCTCTACTATTACAAAAACTACACAAGGCTAAATAGTAAATGTGCAGAGTTAAAGCTAGCCAGTTCGTGACAGGCTCCCTCAACTGAAAAAAGGCGATGACTACTGGATTCGACCTTTTTCTACTACAGAGCCTAGTTTAACACTGCACTATCCTAGGGTCCTATTTACAAACTAAGTAAGTTGCTCTACCTGAGCTGCAATGCTGTGCCAGGTAGCTATGGACACTAGTGACAGGGTATTACTGGGCGGGGACGAATTCTGGTGCTGTGGCCCTTAGTTGGGTTGGGTGGGCGACAGCTGCTGTGTCCTCCACGAGATGGCGACTGAGGTAGTCGGCTCCGTGGTTCTCTTTGCCGGGGATGTACTCGATTTGGAATGAGTACGCCTGAAGGGTGAGTGCCCATCGCATCAGGCGAGAGTTCAAAGACTTGGAGGCTGCCAAGAACGATAGTGGTTGGTGGTCCACCTGAACTGTGAAGTGGGTCCCATACAGGTAGAGTTGGAATTTCTGTATGGCCCAGACTAGTCCAAGGCATTCTTTCTCCGACGTGGCGTAGTGGGTCTCGGCGGGTCTCAATTTTCTGCTGGCGTAGGCGACAGGGAATAGCGTCTCTGCATTCTTGGGGTCGCGCTGTAGCAGTACTGCTCCGAGGCCTAAGTCGCTTGCGTCGGTGCGAAGAACGAATGGCTGAGTCAAATCGGGTAGGTGGAGTACTGGCGCCGATGTCATTCTGTCCTTGAGTGTTTGGAATGCTGTCTCACATTCCGCTGTCCAAACTACTTTGTCCGGGGCGATTTTCCGGGTTCCATTTGTCAGTGGTACGGCGATGCTGTTGTAGTTGGGGATGAACTTCTGGTAGAAGCCGCAGAGTCCTAGAAACGACTGTACTTCCTTCTTGGTCTTGGGCCTAGGAGCGTCGAGTAGGCGTTTCACTGTCTTTTCTACCGGTCGCAGGCTTCCTTGACTGATGGTGTGTCCCAGAAATTCTAGCTCGGTGAATCCGATCTGACATTTGGTGGGTCTTGCCGTCAATCCCGTGTCTCTGAGGCGGGCGAGTAGTTGTTGTAGGAGCGTGACATGTTCCTCCCACGTAGGTGTTGCGATGAGGATGTCGTCCATAAACGAATGTAGGTGCTCGCTGCTCAGGGGTGCCAGGAGTTTTCGCATCATGGCGCTGAAGATGCTGGGTGCGTTGTGGAGTCCGAATGGAAGTACGTTGAACTCGAAGTGTCCTTCCATAGTGCTGAAAGCTAGGTACTTTCGGACTTGTGGTTGTACTGGTATCTGGTAGTATCCTTTGCTGAGGTCGATGCGTGAGAAGTACTTCGCTCGCTGTAGCTTGGCAAATAGGTCTGTCTGGTCCGGGAGTGGCTCTGGCTGGAACTGCGTTACCGCATTCAGGAGTCTGAAGTCGATGCACAGTCGATGCTCTCCGTTGGGTTTTCGCAACAATACCGTGCCTGCGCTGTAGGGTGAAGTAGACTCTGAGATGATTCCGGCTGCCAGTAAGGTGTCTATCTCTTCCTTGATGGCTCGCTGCTGAGACAGTGGCATCGGGTAGAGCTTCTGGCGGACGGGTGTTGGGTCGGTCACCGTTAAGGTTACTTCAACGAGGTCTGTCCTCCCTGGTCGGTCTGTGAGCACAGTCTGATGTTGTCGAATGACCTGTAGTACTTGCTGTTGCTGTTTAGCGGCTAGGTCTCCGTTGAGTATCACGTCTTTGTAGGTTTCTGTGGAGTGCAGGGGATACTCTACTGCATTGGTCTCCATGCTTTCTCCTTCTTCCGCGATGGCGATGGCTAACAAGTTGTGAGTGCTGGGGGTCGCTGGTCTGTCCGTATACTTCTTGAGGAGATTGATGTGGTGGTATCGGGCTCTCCCGTTCACCTCTACTTGGTAGACTGTCTTGGATTTCTTGGCAGTCACCCGGTACGGTCCTCTCCAAGCGATGTCCAGCTTGTTGGTTCCACTTGGAAGTAAGAGTAGCACTTGATCGCCGACTTGCAGTTCTCTGTCCTTCGCGTGGCGGTTGTAGTACTTCGCCTGACGGGCTCTTGCCTTCTTCAGTGCTTCACCAGCTTTCTTCCACGTTGCTTTGAGGGTTTCCTGCAGGTCTGCGACGTACTTGGTGGCACCTCTTGGTGTGTCGTCTATCTTGGCTTCCGTCCAACTTCTGCGTAGGGCTTCTAGCGGTCCGGCTAGAGGTCTGCCGAATAGCAATGTTGACGGGGTGTAGCCTGTGGCTGCATGGGGTGTTTCTCGGTATGCGAACAGTGCCGCATTCACGTAGGTGTCCCACGCTTCTGGATTGTCGTCGGCGACTTTCCTGAGTATGGTGAGAAGGGTTCCATTCAGTCTTTCTACTTGTCCGTTGCTGGCTGGGTGGTATGGTGGTGTGCGAATGTGATGAACTTGTATCAACTCGAACACGTCTTGCATCAGGCGGCCGGTGAACTGAGATCCGTTGTCCGTTCTAATGCTGTCCGGGAATCCGACTCTGGTAAAGATGGCGATGAGTGCATCTGCAATCTTCTTGGTGTCGATCGCTGGCAACGGGACTGCTTCGCACCACATCGTACATGCGTCGACGAGTGTGAGTAGAAATCTGTTCCGCTTCTTGGTCATGGGCAGTGGTCCTACTATGTCTACTGAGACTTGCTGGAATGGCACGCCGACTACTACCGATGGTCCTAAGGTAACTGGTACGGTGTGATGTCGCGGGGAATATCGTTGACATTGGTGGCAAGATTTCACGTAGCGTTTGACATCCTCCGTGATTCCTGGCCAATAGTAGTGTGCGCTGATTCTCTGCACTGTGGCTCCAATTCCCATGTGTCCGCTGAGTGGCATGCTGTGGCCTAGTTCTAGTACTTGGGCTCGAAGGGTGGCTGGTAGTACTAGTTGGGTGTGATCTCCATCTCCTTGTCGATGTAGAACTCCCTCTTCCATGTAGAAGTCTCCCTTGTGCGGGGGTGTGTGCGCCTTGGGTAGCTTCTGGAAGCACTTCGCTATCGAGGTGTCTTCTTTCTGTGCTGTTTTGATCTCTTCGAGTCCTGGGTTCGGAGCGAACTCGGGCTGGGGTGGTTGGGTTTTAGCTTGGGCCCTGGTTTGCACTGCAGCTATCTCTACAGTTTTGGGGGGCGTGCCTAAGAACACATACCTACAACCTAGCACTAGATCATACAGGGGTTTCTGTAAAACAGCTGCTTGGATTCGTCCTGTGACGTACCTACTCTCTACTTCTATCCAAGCTATTGGGCAAGTAGTCGTCGGTTTCGTCAAGTCTGCTCCTTGTAGTTCGACTGTCTTGTCTGTCAAGTCCGCGCGCGATACAAGAGATTCGCTAACTATCGCGTCGTATGATAGACCTGTGTCATACAGACAGTTCGCTTCTTTACCGTTGACCTTGACCGTGTCTGTCACCGATGGGTGATCTCCGATTGTGTGTGGCTTGTTACCGCTACTTTGAGTTAGAACTCTGTGCGCTGGCCGGCTTTCGCGCTCTTCCCTACGTTGTGCGGCCAACTTGAAACATTCTGCGGTGGAGTGATTGTTTCTGTTGCAGAACGAACAATACCGTCTCTGTTCTGCAGGACCTCTCTTCCCGAATTCCGTGTTGGGTCCTTTATTTTGCCCAGGTCTGGGGTTATTCGGCTTATTCGCGGTGCGCTCTTCCCGGTTAGGGCTTCGTTTCTGTGCCTCTTTCCCGTTAGGCTTTAGGTCTCGCCTGAAGCTCTTGGCTTCTCCGTGTGCGGCCACGTACCTATCTGCGACCTTGACCAGATCTTCTAGTCTTTCCGCGCCCTGCTCTACTGAGAATGTTCTCAGCTCGGGGGTCATGGTTTCCCGTAGCTGTTCCCATACTAACAGTTCTGTCAGTCCATCATACGTCTTAGCCGTGGCTGACTGGCTAATCCACTTATCCAGCGTTGTGGACAACCGATCCGCGAACTGCGCATAGCTCTCTCCTTTCACTCTCCGATTGGTGCGGAACTTTTGCCGATAGCATTCTCCTGTTAGTTCGAATCCCGTTAGGAGTGCCTCTTTTACTTTGTGATAGTCAGTCACTCTGTCAGTCGGTAGCTTACTGTAGATGTCATAAGCCTTTCCTCTAAGCCCTTGACTAAGCTTAAAAGACCAATGAGTGGGATCTAGTTTATACTCTGTTGCTAGACGCTCAAACCTAGTCAGATAGAGATCTAGACCTTCTTCTCTCTCATTGAATGTTCCCAGTGGAAATGACATTCCTTGTACAGGGTTGGATGCTACCTCTAGCTGATCTGAGTGGGGAGGGGTTGAGGAAGAACTTGAAGCTCCTGATCCCAATCTTCTTAGCTCTAACTCATGCTGTCTTTCTTTTTCCTTTTCTTCCCTCTCTTTTTCTTTTTCTGCCCTTTCTTTTTCTTTTTCTGCCCACTCATACTCCCATCTCCTAATTTCTGCTTCTCTCTCGGCTGCTACCTTCTTCTGTTCTGCTTCTAGCTCTAATTTCCTCGTTTCTCTCTCTGCCTCTAATTTCTTCTGCTCTAGTTCTAATTTCTTTTGCTCTGCTTCTAATTTCTTTGCCTCTCTCTCCGCTTCTAACTTCTTTGCCTCCCTCTCTGCTGCTCTCTCTGCCTTAGCCTCCTGTTTCTCTACCTCTGCATTGATATACGCAATTAGGTCTCCCCCTGCTAAGTGTAAGGCTTCCCCTAATTCCTTGAAGCGCAATCTCAAGGCCACTGGGTCCGACATTGTCAAAAGTGTCTATGAACAACCTCTGAATCACGTGGAATACCAAAACACTAGCAATATTGCAATTCAATAACAACAATGCAAAGACAATCAATAATAGAATAAAACAAGAGTCAAATGGCATACAACAGTTACTTAAGCAAAACCTGCAAAAGAACAATGCAACATACAGACACAAAAATAATTGAAGCAAAAAAGTTTTTAACTAAAGAATAGTGCACCACAACTGATCAGTGTTATACCCTTACACTATTCTAAGTTATTCTACTACTACTACTGTTATCTAATTTTATTGTACTTAGATCCGGTTATACCCAATTCCTATTATACAGATCCTAGCTAGGCTCGCCAATTAAAGTGTCACGTGGGGTTTATGGGCTCTGCACAATGGAATTATGGACCCTCACGTTTATTCGGTGGGAACTGCTAGTAAGTCACCCTATGAATTACTTTAATAAATTTATTTGTTTAGCTCGTTCTGTGTTAAGGTTGGGGTACAGAAATAGATAGAAAAATGGTAAAAGAATACTGTCACACTAGCTTTCACACGGCTATGAATCATATGTAGTCCAGCCACTTGATAACAGTTAAAATCACACATTTATTTCTTCTACTCTATACAAGATTCTCTAAGTACTAATCTAACTTAAAAAGTCTCAGTCACTGCTAATAGTTCGATCGCTGATAGTCTAGGCAGCTGTTATATCTTCCTCGGGCACTTGCTATAATATTTCATGTAGATTTGGACTACTGTGGTCCGTTTTACAGTTTCTGAAGAGTTGGACTACTGTGGTCCTGTTATGATCAGTTTAAGTGCACCTTCGTGTTATGCACTTAACTCATGAGTGGGGGTTCGAAGTCCTTCTGTGAGGTAGCTTCTGGTCCACCTGTGTCGTTGTGTAGTTGGGTTCCCTTGCCACGCTGTGGGGTCTGACAGGGAGTTTTTTAAGGCAGCTCTTTCCGTCTTGTGCGGTAGAGGATCCTCAACCAACTAGTCGTTTCTGTGGAGTGGGGTGCACAGGATAGCTCGGGATAGCTCGGGATAGCTCGCCTGCTCGTCTGTAATATAAGAGACGAAATTCTGCACAACCCTGAATAATCGGTTTGTGCAGAGCGTCTCACTGAAAGCCAAGTAGCCCTCAGTGATAGCTCCACATCTCTATACATAAGCGACGAACATTCTGCTACTTCCGGGGTCCGCTGTAATCTCCCTCTAAATTCCTATACATACATAAATATCAATCGTGTCTAGCTATACACATACAGAATTAATAATAACATAAACATTCAGTGGTACAGCCACTGGTCTGCAAACATACATATAAGTTAAACAACAGTGGTTCCGTACGGGATACAACATGGCGGCGCAACCGGTCGTGTTTCGCCTCGTGGTCGGCTCTTCCACGTGGTACGGCAAATTCGGATTAACAATTCACATTTATGCATAGCAAATTCCACAAACATAATTTCAACAATAATATAAATATATCACGATGAAACAGAAGGGTGTCCATTTACCTGTTTGACAAGTTCAGGCCCGTGATGACTTGAGAGAGTTCTAAGATTTCAAAGTCCTGCTTCCTGGTCTATGAGTGTAGAGATTTCTCTAGCTGTGGAGATGTTGACTCTACCTCGTCTCACACACAACTGATTCAAACTGTGTTACGCTCTGACACAGTCAAAACTGCTCTACCCACTTAGCCTGCTGGTCATTGGTTAAAATATTTACGACTCTCGCACACAGTGCTGATTCACTACGCGGCGTGGGTCGGGCTCGCGGTGTGTACTTTTATTGCTGCTGTGTTATATACTGACTCTCTACTATTACAAAAACTACACAAGGCTAAATAGTAAATGTGCAGAGTTAAAGCTAGCCAGTTCGTGACACAGATACAAGAAAAGTTGTGTTGGCAAGTCCTTTTTCAAATTTCCAAGAGACAAAGAAAGGTAAAATGCAATTGAAAAACTTCATTTTTTTGTGTTTATGTAGGCCTAAACTAAGACCGCTGCAGTGTTGTTAGTGTTAAAACAATCGGAGAGCGGCTTGAATGATTCATGTTATACCTATGTGCTAAATCCAAAACAGTTTGCTTGCTGACAGTTTATGTTCAACAGGTCGCTCACTGTTTACGTTATTGCTAGGTTGTTTGACTATATTTGTGCTTATATTTCAAAAGTAGATGTCAGATTGGCAGTTTGGCTTTGTCAAACTGCTTATGTTAACATGTTAAATTAGACTAAGTCTGTTTTCTCCTCGTGATCAAATACTGTGCAAGATAACCCCTTAACTAGGCACAAAAATGGTCCTTGATCTGTTGTAATCCCTTTTCGTTTGAGTGTAAACGGGAAAAAAAACTGTAATGTAGAAACTCAGTCCTTGTTCTGATCTGTGAATTTCTGCGCATTAGATCTATATTGCGTGGAATGTTGTAATCTAGGTTCTGATTGTTCTGTCTGATTAATTAATTATTTTCCATGAAGTGACTGATGTTATTAAGCCAGTGATGTGGGAGGTGAGAGGGTTGACTGGTAGGGGGACACCTGATATAAATTAAATTCACACTATTAGTGAAACATTTTGTTATTGTGCTTTATTGTGATTAATTGATTGAATGACAAAGCTCTCTCTTCCCCCACCCCCACCCCTCTCTCTCTCTCTCTCTCTCTCTCTCTCTCTCACGATTACGGATTTACACAGTTTCGGATAAATGAAACAGTCTGTCATGCATATTTTAATTTTAAAATATCTGTCGATTAAAAAAATAATAAATTCCAGGGCAGAAAACGAATCTATGACATACACACATAAGCAGCATAAAAGCACCTAATAAATGTCAATAAGTAAACTTTTTTTTTTTTTAAAGACAGCAGTAGCGGAATGTTAATAATAATGATGGTTAAAAATATGGTTTTTGCAAACGTTGCCATAAAAATGTTCTTTTGCAATGGCATAGGCTCAATAAGTTACCACGCACAAATCATTCATATAGCAGATGATGAAATATAGCCAGCCCGAGCAAAGGGAAATAATCCGTGAGAGCGTCTCGCATTTTTGTATATGACATAATGGAAGTTCTCCCTCTTTCCGTAATAAGCTCTTTGGCCCGAAATGTGAAACGGGGCAAAGTGTAATAAAACGGGGGCGTCGCGTGCAACAACAAAAGGTTGTTTGTGGCATAAAAAAAAAAAAAAAAAAAAAAAAAAACCAACAACCTCGTTTGGCGCGGTATTCCTGAAACATACCAAGTAGTATTTATATTATAAATGGTAGCTAATACGACCAGTTGTCGCATGATGTACTTTTTGTAGCTTGGTTTCATGTAACGGACGACGTCAATGATTTTAGATCCAATTAGCAAATTGTATGGAGATTTTTCCCTTCCCTCATAAACCATTTCAAACATAAGCTTTCCAACAACCAAGCGACTTTTCGAAAATGTTACTGTACATGTTATCAATGGTCGATTCAGTCCCTGTGCATGAATCTTGTATAACTCGAATTAGTTCATTCACGCAGCCCGTTCACTCAGCAGCAAGACATGAGTCATCGTATACAGTTTTCCGAATTTATTCAGCAAACACCCACAACTGCATACAAGATCGCTTTCCAAAAATCAGTATTTGGATTATAAAATGAAATCATTTAAAATCTTGGTCAATACGCCGTCCTTCGAATAGCTACTGTGACGTATTTTAGTGTACATTTACATCACAGACGAAAAGGCATTACATACCAACACAAACGTGACGACAAAGTAATATCAAGGATATATAGTAAGAGATATAATCCTTGGTAATATCAGTCCATGTTTGTCAAAAATGAGATGTTCAAAACTGCAGTTTAATTTCACGCAGAATTAACATCCTATCCATCTTTGTTACGGGTAGGGGAAAAGTACTAGTTAAGTGTGTGGGTGGAAAGGATGACGCGAATAGCTGGACAACACTAGCATTATTCAATTTCAGTTAACGGCACTAAGCTGACAGAACGAAACACACACAAGAATGCAACTAGTAAAATAAGGAAATTATCCAAGGTTTGAAAAAAAAAAAAAAGTTTCCTAACTTATGCATGCTTCTGTGTTGACCCCTGGGCCCGGTAACATGATCGTAACTGTCGTCACCCAAGAAACAGTCAAACGACGATAAAGTCGCCCGACCTCGCGATAAATGGGTAACGTGTTACAGTTGTTAGAAAAGCGGCAACTTCCGGGCTAAAGGGAGGTAACAGTCTATCGCTGTGTCCACAGACGCCCGTTTCTGGATGCGTCTCTTTATTGAAAGCGTCCCTCTCTGTACTATTAAGGCCTCACACTTTTCGAGCCGTGAGTTTTGAGTTGCATATTTCAACTTATTACTATAATTTCCTAAATATAAATTCCTAAATAAAATATTAAATGAACAGTGTTTAATTATATATATTTTATTTGGGGTGTTCTGTTTCTTTTGCTCTTTGCCGTACCGTTTTCTTGATTCTACTCGTTTCATTGTTCTTTTTTTTTCTTTTCTTTTTGTTATATTGTGGTTTTTTGAAAAAAAGTAGTTTTATTTACTATTTATTCACTTGCATGTGATTACAAAACTAGTTCTCGCGCACGAGTAGGCTATGTCAGTATATGTGTGTGCGCGCGCGGGTGTGGGTGTGTTTGTGTGTGTGTTTTCATTTTCTTATTTATGTATTTGTTACATGTTTTGTCGTCCTATTGATTTGAGCAATTAAAAAAAAAATTCCTGTTCTTTCAAATTGAGTTTTAACATTTCAGCTGTTTATACTTGAGTTTGTAATTGGAGTTTTGCACACAGCGCATAAATTGTACGATTGCTGTTGCGTGCTCGTGTTGGGAATTCTGTATTTTCAGCGACGTAAGCTATCATAGTGTGACACACTCAGCGTTACTTAAATTATACTAGACATTCTTCCTCAAGTCTCATCAGCTGTGTCAGCTAAGACAGGTGACGTCATAATGGAAACCAGCTGAAGTTTTCTATTCTATTTGAATTATTGACAAGATTTTTATTTCAAGGCGGGAAGGGAATGCGATGTCGATGCAATCTGCAGTGGGTAGAGCCTTCTCATCAGTTGCTGAGATTTGAGAAAGGCAGAAGGCCTCGCCTAGCGTCAGCTGCGCTGCATGTTTGCGACATTCTGTCCAGACACTTTGGCTCAATGGTCAGCCGACGCTCCTGTGCCGGTGAACATAAGAGAGAGAGAGAGAGAGAGAGAGAGAGAGAGAGAGAGAGAGAGAGAGAGAGAGAGAGAGAGAGAGAGAGATGATTGGGTATGCCCCGCAATTAGTGATCGGTTGCTTGTTACCGCGCGCAACCGGTCGCTATTGCGGCGCATACCCAATAATTACTTTAATTTCTACGTTCGCACATACGCCAGAAGAACTGTAAAAATTTAGGTTACAATTCCATAGCAAACAGCAGTAAGGTCAAGATTCGGTCCTTGAAAGACGTTAGAAGTAAAGTCGTGGAGATCACGCGCAATGCAGGCTCTTGTGATCCAGAACAGGAGTACCTGCAGGTCTTGTGACCTCAGTTTTCGTATGCTCTCGGTGTACGGAATACGGAGTGATAATGTTCCAACCATTGAGCCCCCAAAGGTATTGCGTTATGTACTCTTCCATGCTTTTGAGTAGATCTAATTGAAATGTGATTGAATCAAAAACTGCTTTTTTTAGGACGCATTCTGCTGGCGAGGATAAGGGGTCGATATATGTTTATATGGACACGAATAATCCTATTGTGGAATTAGTTGTTTCTTTTTTTTAATTGTCGATGTATAAACAACGCAGTTTTGCATGATAGTAGAAGATGTAAAACTAAGAGCGTTCAAATTAAAGCGCTGCAGAATGGGTTTTTGCAATGGAACTGAAGAAAGTAAGGGTTGTTCAAATTACATGTGACTTCATAAAACAGTTATAACAAAAAAAAATTAAAATGTATGCAGGGGCTGACAAAGGTATAATTTGTGGTGAATGTTGAGGTAGGCTATCCGAATGTGTTGCAGCAAAAATACTTTTTGTAACAATTAGTTTTGGGTCTAAGCATATTTTTGACGGGATGCGAACACTAACAGTGTTTTCTCTCCGCTGTCGGGGATCCAATACTCCTTCGCTATCAGGGACCCACGAATTCGTTCCAAAGATCTGAGGGTTCAATCTCGTGTTTGCACGTACATCGTGAATCTTTCCCAAGACCTCTTCTTCTTGTTTAGTGCGCCTGTGGTCTCGAAGTCCTATTTGTTTCTCTGTGTTTTGTAACTTTCTACTCTTGACATCACCATCCGAGAACACCCGATTTTCAAATTTCACACTAAAGTTGCGAGTCATCGTGTTCTCTCTGCGAGGATATAAAAATCTCCTTGTTGGAAACAAATTGAACTTGCTACGTTGTGTCATTGAAAGAAAGAATTGGTGAATTTCTTCGACTAGCCTAAAGGAAAGAAACCAACAACTATGAATTACAAGTTTGGTTCATCTGCCTTACTGTGTTTTCAATACATTCGTCTTGATCTGGAATTTCGAATGATTTCTGTGTTTCCTAGTTCCACCTGAGTTCTCTGAGTTAGCCTTTTGTATATATATAACTATGAATAATCTAATGGAATGAGTGTGTGCGTGTCAGTCTGTGGCTGTCTGACGCTCAGTCTAAGGATGCATATTCTATCTCTGTTTAATCTACTCTTCCATCCACCACCACACACGTGCTTACAAACAAGGACAAAGACTACACAGTTATCTCTCTTTGCCCTTCCGTTTCACTATTTTCTCTCATTCATATACATTAAATCATACAATTCATAAGCATCATATGCGCAAGTTCAAGATACCCAATAAGTGGCTTATAGGCTAATATACAAATCACAGCACTTATTCAGTCAGTGACTAATGCGGAGGTCATTGTCTCTTTCTTGAGGCGCCACTTGCCTCTACACATTGTTCTGATGTTGTCTCAGTCAATAATGATACACTGACGACTTGACGGAGATTCCTGATCTCTCGGTATTAAATATTAATGACTTTACTCACTGTTTCACAGACAATCACTAGACACTGTATTCACAGCCAACGCTAGGAACAGATAGCTACCCTTGGGGAACATGGCAGGTGATCCCGTAGCTTAGGTCTGGAGACTTACTTCGCCTACAGTTGCTGCACGTCTGCACCAGTGATGGTTGGTCAAAGGAGAGATGATGGCGTTGATGGTGACCACATCCAGTCTTGTAGATGGACGTCACAAGGACAGCTGCTCCTCAGCCACATATCAGGAAGTTTCCACTCCGAACTGGCCGCTGTATTCTAGATACAGCTACACTATTCCAATAGAGAAATCCCGATTTCCTAGAGCTCCAAAGAACGCGTCTTTTTCCTTCAACTGGTATGTACTCTCTGAATAAAATCAGCTCACTGTAACATTTTTATTTCGACAGGCAAACTTCCGGCCTAACGCTAGTGACGTCATAACATCTATTTATACAAACGTATACGAAATGCGTTCGTTACACCTTTGTTATGAATTGCAAACAACGCTAAATAATGAATTTAACGCCAATAACGACAATACTTACAGCCACAACGATAACAGTGTGTCTTGGGCAACACTGTTACCCAAGACACACTGTCATCATTGTGGCTGTAATTATTGCAAGGAAAGATGGAATACGCTGGTTAAACGATCATCTGTGGTGCCCCTACGACCTCCGAGTTACGGGATACGATAGGATAGGATAGGATAGGACAACGATAACAAGAGGGAGATGCAAACAGGCAGGGAAAGTAATACAGATTGAGAGATAGAGAAACAGAGAGAGCTCAGCGAGAGAGAGAGAGAGAGAGAGAGAGAGAGAGAGAGAGAGAGAGAGAGAGAGAGAGAGAGAGAGAGAGAGAGAGAGAGAGAGAGAGAGAGAACTATAGCAAAGTCTGCAAAATCAACACGTGCTTGTACTACAGTTATCGGGAGCGTTTCCTTTTAATGTGAAGAAGAATCAACTGAACATTTTACATAATTTATATACGACCAAGTGCATAAATTATAGTAGGCCTAATCCTACAGAATTATGGCCATCCAGAGCAATTAGGAACGCTCTTGACGTGAATGTTAATGTAGCTAAAATGAATTAAACAAGGACACACATTCTGTTATTTTCTTCATCCACTCCCTCACTCGCTCAAAGAACAAAAAAATACAAACACACAAACACACATACACAAGCACACGCACAATATTAACGGAAGTAGGCCTATTCCATAAAAAAACACATTACAAGTACATGAAAATGTATGAGACATGAGAATGTGCTTTGTAGGCAGTTAAACAAAAACATCAATCAGTAAAACGCGTCACACATTTATTCTATACAGTTGGCACTTCGTATTCTTAATGGACATCTAAATATGAATCTCCTTTTCGCTTATATATTTATGTATATAAAAGTTTTAAAAGTTTATTATAGGAACATTCACGTTGTATTTGTTAAATGTATATAATCATATCAATAAATTCTATTCACAGACGATAACTGCTCACGAAAAGAGGGGAAGGCATATTTTACACACTGATATTGACAGTTATTATTGCACAAACGACAAGTCATTTCAGTGGAGAAAAAAAAACAGTATAAATAAAGGTGAAAAGAAAACGGCCAACCAAGACACATTAGTAATGGCTAACCATTTTCAAAAGTATGTGACAGCGGGGGTGAATTTTCTTGAAACCTTACATAACATAATGGACCCAACCGCTTGCAAACCATGAATAATAATAATCAATATTAATTAAACTACGCGAGTACTCGTGTTTGCACGTACACCATGAATTAATTTAAACATAATTGCTACTATTTTTTTGACTATTACAAAGTCTGTTTAAAATATTAAAGCGGAAGAAGACGTTGAACATTATGATGCAATCATTTTGTTTCTAGCATGTGGAAATGCCAGGTAGCATTCAGCGTAAATAAGACTGAGGAAGCCTACTCCCTCTACTCAGATCATCGTTTGATCCTGTGGAATACTACGAAGCGGCAAAACCACGACTGCAATACACGAAAGTAAATGTATTCTGGCGCACGGCAGGCGCCCACATAGATGCATATTTTTATGTAGCCTATCGGCAAAGGCTGGAAACAATTATATCACGCTCTCCTTCGTACACACTTTACCTAGAATGGTAAAGCCCATGTGACTCACATGCTCCTCATGGAACGTGACCTCCGGCTCCAAATACGCTCGTGTATAATCAAATAAACTATAGCAAAAGTTGTATAATGCCAACATAAACACATTGACCTTGGGATGACCTTGACCTTTCGTGACCTCTGATGCTCATGTATGATCAAATACCCCAATGTTGGTGTATACTATGGGTTAAATTAACACGACCTTGACCTTTAAGATCAACGCAGGAACGGAACATAGGCATATATGAAATATAAATCAATTATCCCTAAATAAACAAGTTTAGACTTTAAATCTCCAATAGTTTGGGGTCAAAGTAATTTCAAAGTAAATATACGAACCGAATATGGACAGCTCCAGTGACCTTGACCTTGGAGAGAGGTATGTGGGTCTCATTGATATTTATCATGCTTTAAAAAGATCATAAGTTCAATAGTTATAGCTTAGGGAAAAAGTGAAATTTTGTTAACATGTTTATTTTTTTACTAACATTAATTTCCTGACCTTGATACCTTGATATTGAGGTGATTCATCACTGATCATGGTCAAGATTTCATGGATATAAACAATCTTACCAAATTTAGTGGTGAAAGATGAAATAAGCTCCGAGATATTAAGCCACTTGCAAGTGGCGGACGGGGGACGGCGGACAAGCAGACAGACGGACAGTTGTTTTTCAAAAGTCAATTTTGGACATTTTAGAACTCATCTCGCACAGATTTGCGAAAAATCTGCAAATTTTTTTGTTGTTGCTTTTTTTTATTTGGTGAATGCGTAGAGTCACATTGTTGCACGAAGTTGAATCAAAAACTGACCCTTTTATTTTGACCATATCTGCATATTCAGGATCATAAGCTGTGTTAGAAGTTTCTTTAAACTGTTGAAAAAACGGCCATCTTATTCCCATTGTCGAATCGAAAAGGCCGGAAATCGAGTAAAATCTTATAACAAAAGTGCAGACCAAAAGAACAAATGTATTGCTCGCACATTTGGGGATTAGATGGCGCGGATTATTTGTGAGTATGCCACATTATATAGTCTGCTGAAACTGAATAGAGGAAGTAGAACTGGTCAGTTTACGGTCTGCTGTTTTTGCCAGCAGGTAGCTGGCTTCTTTTCATCAGTCAGCCTTCTTTTTCTTACCATTGATACACTTTCGACGCACCCAACGCAGAATCAGCACGAAACTCCCGATCACCGCAAGAAGTAACAGCGCGAAAACGGCCAGCACGTCAAGACCCATGAACTGATAATATGGAACAATATGTCCGGACGACCGCATATGAGCGGCGCCATATTTCATGACGTAATCCAACCAAAAAGCCGCTCTCTCTGCAGGCATGCCGAACTCTATCTTGAACATCTCTGACGCTTTCTGGATCTTCCGCTTGTACGAGGTGTCCGTGGCCACTTTCAGGATGGTAGTTGTGAGTTCTTCTACCGTCACGGTGTTCAAGTCTATCGTCTCCGAAAAGCCCTTGACGCGAGTTCGCTCGGCATTGTACCCCTGATCACCGAAAATGGGACTGCAGACGATGGGGACGGCGTTATAGAGAGCCTCGTACTGCCCGTTCTTACCGCAGTGGCTAACGAATACCTTGGTGGTGGGGTGGCCCAGCAGGTCGTTCTGAGGAAGCCACGGAGACGTCATGATCTTGGCAGGGTCCGGAGATGTCAGGTTGGATCTGAAGACAGATCTGAAGGGCAAGTTCTGCAGCGCTTGCATCACTTTTAAATGCAAAGCGTTAGGAAGATGTAACACGTAGCTACCGAAAGACACGACCACCACACCCGTTTGTGCGCCGTCCATGAAGGTACGAAACTCCTCAGGTAAAGGTTTGGCTGAACCTGTGCAAGTCCCTCCTATGAACTTTACGTTGGGCAAAGAGGGTTTGGGGTAGTCCAGGATATGATCCATCTCCACCAGCCAGATCTCGGCAAGAGCCACTAGGGCGTTCAGATCCATGTAAGGCATTTCTGGGGCGTATCGCGCTACGGCGTCCGTCTCCGCCACAATGTCGAATGCGCTGGAAATGCCAAACAGCAGCATGTTGGTCATTCGCTGAAAAAACAACATTCTGTCCGAGAACTGGAAGATGGGGATAGGATTAACGGCAGGGGCGATAGGGACTCTCTGGGTGACGGGATCGTAAGCAGAGCCGAGGAAGGCAAATGGTACGCCAAGCTTGTAAGCTAGCACTGACATGGTCTTGAGCATTGGGATGTTGTCGATGAGGATGAGGTCTGGCCCGATGTCTCTCACCTGTTGTACGAAGCTGTTGTTGCTGAGCAGTTCACGACAAACGTCTTTCATCAAATTAATGAACAGCATCCAATCTTCTCTCACACCTGATCGAACAAAACAATAAGTATGAAAATTAATTTAAAATTTAAACAAAATCATTTTGGATTTCTAAATTATTGTGAAATTTCAGAGGAATTTAAAGTGATCTGACAAGTTTCAAGCAAATATGTACAATCTGTTGATCCACTACACGATGTGCAATATAGCATTTCAAGATTTAACTGGAAATAATTTGAAATTGTCGGGATAGAACGAGCCCAATGTTGATTGTCTGTCGGACCGCTGCTCGCCATATCTCGATCAAACCCACTGAACAGATTTTGACCAAACTTCATAGGAACATTTAGATGGCCAGCCTCTTGGATCATCGTATTTGCTCTACCTCAACGGTCAAGATTGCTGGGGTCAATGAATTAATTGATAAACACGTTTTGCTCTATATGTTTATCTCAAAAAAGGCTGAACGAGTTTTATCATTTTTGGTATGCACAGGTAGGCCTACTTCAACTCGTGGCCAATCATTGAGTGTCAGTTTATTGGTCGGTTATTCGGTCTATCCGTCGCTCTGTGTCTGTTTAAATTTGACTTTTATTTTTCAAAACACGTTTTAAGTATATTTTCAAAATGATTTGACCTAATTTTGATTATATTTTACTATACATTCTTTAATTAATGGTAAGCCATTTATGTAATTCATTTTCCACTTTCTTAAAAAGGTGAAGGCCGCTGAGGTTCGTTATTTTCTAAACGCTTTGTGCGCTGTATCTCAACACTGGTGGAATCGATTTTAATAACGTTTGCCTCACAGATAGTTTAATGAGTGGTCAATCGTTGAACGTTTTCATTTTGCTTTTGTTAGGACATAACTGGTCCACGAAATTAGCACTCTTCAAAAATGCTTTTTTTTTTTTACCTATGCGTGTGCATGTTTTGAATATACATCGGAATGGCTTGCTGTCCTATTAATCTTAATCGAGTATTTTTCTCCGACAATACGTCGGTTTGTGTCCTCAGTAGAAGTTTAAAAAAATTAAGATAATTTTTTTAACAAATGTATGTGTTTTTGAATATACCTCTGATTGGCTTGCTATCTTGTTATTTTTAATCGAATATTTTTCTGCCGACTAAACCTCGGTTTATACTCTCATTTTTAGAAGCTTAGTAGCTCAGTTGTTGTTGTTGTTGTTTGTAGATTATAGTCACACGACACTTTCGCATATAGGTGACTACTGGACCGATTTATACTGACACCAGCGGGCCAGTTGTTGGTAAAGGGGAAAATAATATGATCACACGTTGACCAATCCGGGATTCGAACCAGCGACCTTTCGGTTACTAGCAAGACGCTCTTACCAACTGAGCTACCCGGCCCTTGGTGTGAGTAGCTCAGTTGATATGGAGCTGGTTTTATATGCCGAAGGTCGCGGGTTCGACATACCTTATGTGACTTCGGTACAAGACATCCAGGTCATCAAGGTTTCTCAGTGTACTCCGTTTTTTTTTCCTTCCCTTCTATATATATAAATTGCTTAGCCGTTAGTCCTTTGCCTCTACTGTAAAGTTTGTCCGGTATGGACGCTGATCTTGGCAGGTGCTGGGCGCTGCGGATCGGCCTGCTGTGCGCTCAAAACCCGCGAAATCGTTATAGCCGACATTTCCTTACCGAACGTTTAACCGTTTCTGAGATAAATAAACAAACAAAATGTCCACAAACTGCAATAGCCTCATTCCGCGCGGCGCTTCAGATTCAACCCGTGTCAAGAACTGCCGTTCCGTAATACCGCAAATTTTGTTTTATTTCCATTCAAAACACTTTTGCACTCATATCACCAATCTTACAGCTGAAGGTTACCTGTTCACTTTCTTTTTCATCCATACTTATATGCGCACAAAAATTCAATTTGCATAAAATCTTCCATTACTTGAAGCAACTGTGTCATACAAGATCAGTGGCTGACGAAAACCATGTTTGTAGAGTTGTAACACGGTTACTTCCCTCTAACTAAATCACTGTTTATGCAGTACCTATGCGCTACCGCGAATACAAATATACCGGAAGTATTATGGTACCAAGGGAGATAACTTGCATGCCTAATATTTTTAAATATAGGTACGACATTTAAAACTACGTTGCCAAACATAAATACTAAATTACAATAAAATATTTTAGTGCATTACTCAAACATACACCTATACTCTGTTCTGCAGTACATTTCAATTATCATTTTAAATTAAAATAGTTCAATGCATTGCTCGAGTCGAACATCAATATGTACCTTTTAATCTACTCTGTTTTGCAGTGCTTCATCATTCGACCCCTGCAAGTAAACTATTGCAATCATTTCAGTGCATTTTTAATGTTTAATGCTAACTCGCAGACAACAGTTGTCTCTCTGTCTACATTTTAAACAGCAACCTGTGTACCCTGGGGCGAGTTTCAAAACAGCGAGATCTCGGTAGATCCCGGTAGATCTTGCTCATTGGGTCGTTTCTACGGCTGCTCGCTCGCTAGTCAATCGCAAGGCGAGGCGAGAAAGAGCTAGGCGCCTCTCGGGGTACTTTGCCTGCAAGATCAAGATGGCGGAAAGTACGCGGCTTATGCTACTTGGAATCTGTTACGGTGATAATTCGATGGTAAATCTTCGAGTTTCAACCAGATCATGGGAGGGGGTGAAGAACTGTAAGTGAACAATTTTGCTTTTAATCGATTTTGATGATACATTTGATTTTTTTTTACTTTATTTGATTTTATTTTCGCAAATCGTCCAACACATTCGAAGGAACCGCCGTTTGTGTACAAATTGAAAACGAGGCTAGAATGAGGCAGCATGGTGGGTAGTTTCATTCAATGATCGGTCTGACTCAAAAACGAGATCTTGTGACCTAGATAGTCTCGCTGAATTGAAACTCGGCCCAGGCTTGCCAGGGTACAAAACCACTAGTCAATAATAATATTGAATGCAGTCTATTTTTTTTAAATGTCAAAACAAAATTCATTTCCATTCCTTCTTCTAATAGCGACTTGCCTTTACACCACAAGTCTGAGTGATGAGTGTATGTAGGAGTGTCTGTAACATACATTATTATTATTATTACTATTACTATTATTATTATTATTATTATTATTATTATTATTATTATTATTATTATTATTATTATTACTATTATTATTATTATTATTACTATTACTATTATTATTATTATTATTATTATTATTATTATTATTATTATTATTATTATTATTATTATTGCTCGAAAGAGTCAGCTGGACCTAAAGCAATAATCATGTAATGTATTATTATTATTATTATTATTATTATTATTATTATTATTATTATTATTATTATTACAACACAATGGTCCACCACCCCCTCCCCAATCCCCCCTCACACAACCACACACAATACTCGGACTTAGGCAATTACATTGCCCCCACCTAGAACCAAATCCCAGAACTGGAATCATAACCTGGGTGGAAACAAACACCAACCACACGACAAAAGCTAACTTTCTTTTCCGTCGTGAGTGGAAACCAAGATCAAGATGGCCGTTTACAGTACAGAGATTTCCTGTTGTCGTTACGAACGCACAAAGAGATCATGGATACTAGCGACTTTCCAACTGATATGCTTCCATCTGGGCTTTCACAAACGACCAATAGCCATCAGAAAAAGAGGCAAAGAGGAAAAAGGGGAGGATTACAACGCCGTATGCGGAAGTTTAGCCTGAATAACAGAAGACGTATGCCGCCTCTACCCACGGTTCTACTAGCTAACGTACAGTCTCTTCGCAACAAGGTTGACGAGATAGAGGGCTACGTGCGATTTGCGAAGGAGTACCGAGAGATGTGCCTACTCGCCTTCACTGAGACCTGGCTATCCGATCGAGACACCGATGATGCTCTTCATTTGACAGGCTTCGGCACTCCTATCCGCCTTGATAGATCTACAGAGATAACTAAGAAATCAACAGGAGGGGGGGTGTGCTTTTACATTAACCAAAGGTACTGTAACAACGTTATTATACGCGAAAAGATATGCACACCAGATATCGAACTTCTCTCTATTTCACTAAGACCTTTTTATCTACCTAGGGAATTCCCGCAGCTATTTTTTACCCTTGTGTACATTCACCCGCGTGCTAATGCCAGTGGAGCTAGACAATTAATTGCTGATGTTATTCAAAAGCAAGAATCTATTTCTCCTGACGCTCCGAAATTTATTTTGGGTGATTTTAATCATTGCAAGCTGGATAAAACTTTGAAAGCTTATGATCAGTATGTTACTTGTGCAACATCTATAAACAACACCACTTTAGATCTGTGTTATGGCAACATACCTTATGCGTACAAGTCACGTGCCTTACCTCCACTTGGGGCTTCCTATCATAATAGTGTGTTTCTTGCGCCTGTGTATAAACCTGTGTTTGAGAGAGTCGAGTGTGTTGTGCAGAAAGTGAAACAATGGACTGTTGATAGCATTGAATGTTTGCGTGGATGTTTTGAGTGTACTGATTGGGATGTGTTCTATGACGCATGCGAGACTTTGGACGAACTTACGGATGTTGTTTCTTCGTATATATCTTTTTGTGTAGATAATGTTATTCCATCTAAAGAAATTATTATATTCCCTAATAATAAACCTTGGGTAACGAAAGAATTAAAGAACGTGTTGAATAAAAAGAAAAGGGTGTTTTTTACAGGTAGTGCCGAAGATAAAAAGAGGGTAAATAGGGAAGTGAGAGACGAAATTAGAAAAGCAAAAATGGTATATAAAGACAAAATAGAAGAACGTTACAGTTGTGGGGACTTGAAAGCAGCTTGGAATGGAATAAAGACAATGGCAAATGTAAATAAATCTACAGAAAGCAAGAAGAAAACTGTCAAATTAAATAATGTACATGATAGTGACCTTCCTAACGCTTTGAATATTCACTATAACCGTTTTGAGAAACATGATTTTTCTAATAATATTAAAGCTCTTAAAGAATCTTTGCATCCCCAAAATGATATTGTTATTTCACAAGAGCAAGTAACAGGTTTGTTTAAGAAAATAAATGTAAATAAAGCCCAAGGTCCCGATGGGATAGGTGGGCGTGTCTTGCGTTGTTGTGCAGAACAGCTTGGCGGTGTGTTTTCTCGCATCTTCCAGCTCTCTCTCGACTTTGGCTCTATCCCTGCTCTCTGGAAATTCTCCAATATCGTGCCCTTGCCTAAGATTGCCAATCCTCAAAATCTTAACGACTTTCGCCCAGTAGCATTAACAAGCTTAGTTATGAAAACGCTGGAAAAAATTGTTAAAGACCTACTTTTATCTGCAACAGAATCACTCTTAGATCCATTACAGTTTGCATATAGAGCTAGGAGAGGGGTTGATGATGCCAAGCTGTTCATCCTTAACACTCTGTATAAACATCTAGAGAAACCAAATGCACATGCCAGAATTCTTTTTGCAGATTTTAGCTCTGCTTTTAATACTGTTCAACCACATATTTTAATACAAAGACTTATCTCAGATTTTCACATTCAACATCAGCTTGTCTCTTGGATTTTAGATTTTTTGACTTGTAGACAGCAACGTGTTTATGTTAATGGTCTTTTTTCTGATACTGTTATAACAAACACTGGATCACCTCAGGGATGTTGTCTGTCACCTTTGTTATACATTTTGTATACTGACAGTTGTAGAAGCTCAAGGGAGGGAACCTATCTTGTTAAATTCTCTGATGATGCAGCCTTGTTGTCTCTCCTTTTAGGTAAAGAAAGCAGTCATACAGAGAGCTTGGCAGAATTTGTTAATTGGTGTGATGACAATTTTTTTAGAGTTAAATGTATTAAAAACAAAAGAAATGTATATTGATTTTCGAAGGAAGAAAGATGAGGATGTGTGTAGTACGATTCATGGCAAGCCTGTTGACAAAGTGGATGAATTTAAATATTTAGGAACTGTTTTTGATAGTCAATTAAAATGGGACGCCAACACTGCGAACATCATAAAAAAAGGCCAACAAAGAATGTATATTCTTCGTAAACTTAAAAGTTTCTCTGTTAGCTCTATTATTCTTAGCCGTTTTTATCAGTCTTTCATAGAAAGCTTGTTGTGTTTTTCATTTGTCTGCTGGTTTAACAGCCTTTCTGTACATGATAAGATCAGTCTGCACTCAATAGTAAATATATGTTCAAAAATAATTGGTGACAGGCAAAGAGACCTGAGTACTTTTTGTGATCAACAAACACTTAGGAGGGCTGTTTCGATTATTTCTATGCCACATCATGCGCTAGCTGAGGAATTTGTTTTGATGCAATCTGGGAGGAGGTTTAAGATGCCACAGTGCAAGACCAATCGGTATTTAAAATCATTCGTGCCTCATGCAATACAGTTGATGAACAAGAGTAAGAACAATTAATGCATAAACTAAAAGTTAAACAATTA
>CM072512.1:98624934-98669934 GCA_036898135.1 Oncomelania hupensis | reverse complement strand
ACTGCATACAATTCTCAATTTAACTTTCACAGCAACTCTCCAAATCACTATCAACAACTTTACTATCTCTCAACAGCAATTCGGCACACGATTAAATAACCTCTCTCTTTTCTGGAACAATTTGGTATACTGTAGAAATGACGTACTGCCACCAATCGAACTAAAGATCGTCATCACTGACTTACGTCATTACACATTTCTTCTCCTTCCGGATCGTTCCTTCAAATTTCTACAATTATCCCGAATCTTCGATCGATAGTAAACAAGCCGATCCAGAAGATTCTACAACAATATCGACTAACGGAAACTATCAACGTTATACAAAACCTCTCCAAACAACAATGCAAACTCAAATCAAAGGTAAATAAACTCCATTATTGAATACTTTGCAAATCGAAACGATTAGATCTATCGTACACGCTTCAGCCATACTATCATTCGCGTTTCAACGTAACATAACCCCCCACTCAAGAAGAAATTTACCTAATTTCTTTCAACAACGTTGAAACGTAATGCATAAACAAAGTACAGAATTAAAACTTACTTCAGTCTGTCCGAACACTGTCAATGTTCTCAGTTCATTCACACAGATTCAAAGTTTCTCATCTGCAAGTCTTTCTGGATACTGTCAATGTTCACAGATCATTTACCCAGTCAACGTTTTTCATTTTCACACACTCTGCTGAGGAAGTCCGCACCAACATTGTCTGATCCTTTAATAGATTCTACTCGCATGTTAAAGTTCTGCAAGTACATAGCCCATCTCATTATGCGACTGTTCACAAACTTGGCAGAGTTCAAGTAAGTTAACGGCTTATGATCAGTCTGCAGCACGAACTTCACTCCTTGAAGGTACAGTTCGAACTTCCGGATTCCCCATATGATGGCAAGGCACTCTTTCTCCATGGTCGAGTAATTTTTCTCAGCCCTGGACAGCTTCTTGCTGGCGTAACTGACCGGAAATAGTTTCCCTTCGTGCTCTTGCATCAGTATGGCGCCGATGCCTTCGTCCGCTGCGTCTGTCCTTAAGACGAATTCCTTGGAAGTATCGGGCAGTCGTAGCACCGGATCCTTCGAAAGGAGGTCGCGCACAGTCTGGTATGCCCTCTCCTGAGACGGTCCCCACTGCACTTGGTTTGGACAGCCTTTCCGCACCAGGTCCGACAAGGGTGCTGTGATGGCGGAGTAGTTTGGTACAAACTCCCTGTAGTATCCAGCCAACCCCAGGAAAGATCGCACCTGCTTCTTGGTTTGGGGACGTGGAGCGTTCAGAATCTTGGTGACGTTTTCTAGTAGAAGCCCCTTTTTGTCCTTCTTTCAGCGAATGGCCGATAAAGTCTACGTTGTCAGTCCCCAGAATGCACTTACTGGGTCTCACGGTCAGGTTGGCTTCTGTGAGACGGTGAAACAGCTCCCTCAAGGTCTGCAGATGCTCTTCCCAGGTGCGAGTGTGGACTAGCAGGTCGTCCCAGTAACACACGACATTGTCCATCCCTTTGAGCATCTTCTTCATCCCTCTCTTCAGGGTAGCTCCGCTGTTGACCATGCCAAAGGGCATCCTTAGGCACTCGTACGTCCCATCAGGGGTTATAAAAGTAGTCTTTGGTATGTCCTGTTGACGCACGGGGACTTGCCAATAACCTTTGCTGAGGTCAATCTTTGAGAAGATTCTACTCCCCGATAATTGGCGGAAGAGGTCTGCTGCGGTAGGCATCGGCTCAGGGTCGAAGACGGTGATCTTATTAACCTTCCTGTAGTCGATGCATACTCGGTTGCTCCCGTCCTTCTTCTTCACGACCACGACAGGGGACGCGTAGGGGGAACTGGACTCCCTGATGATGCCCATCTTCAGCATCTCATCGATGTCTTTCTTCAAGGATTCACGGGCCTTGAAAGGGATCGGGAAGGGCTTGGATCGAACAGGGATATTCGAAGTGAGGTGGACTTCGTGTTCGACCAAAGTTGTAGAGCCAGGGACATCGCTGAAGTTGTGGGGAAACTCGCCCATAAGGTCCTTGAGCTCCATCTTTTGACCTTCCGTCAAGCTTGGTCCTAGCTTAACGTCATCGATGCCTTCTTTGCTGTGGAAGTCTCCCAGTTCCAACAGTTCCTCGCTGTCAAAGCTGTTGTCGATCTCAGCTGCTGTTGCTGCATGCACGGTCTCTGATGGCCTTTCCACGTACAGCTTAAGGAGGTTGGCGTGGTATATCTTGGAATGCTGGCCGACCTTCACCTTGTAGTCGTTGATCCCCACCACGGTCTCCACTTCGTACGGGCCTTTCCACTGCATCAGCAACTTATTGTGATCAGTAGGTAGCAGCACCAGCACTTTGTTGCCAGGTTTGAACTTCCTGTTCACAGCCCTACGATCGTAGTAGTGCTTTCCACAGTCTTGGGACTTCTTCAGGTTTTCTCTGGCTATCTCGAGAGTCTGCTCCAGCTTCTCCCGTAGCTCAAACACGTACTGGTAGCTGTTCTTCACCTCTGGGGTGTCTACTTCTTTCGTCCACAGTTCTTTTAGGATGTGCATCGGCCCTCGGATGGTTCTTCCGTACAGCAGCTCGAACGGAGAAAAGCCGGTGGACTCCTGCGGTACTTCTCTGTAGGCGAAAAGTAAGGCGTTAATGTAGCGATGCCATTGTCTGGGCTGCTCGCTGCACAGTTTCTTCAGGGTGGACTTCAGCGTAGCATTGAACTTTTCGACGAGCCCGTTGCACATTGGATGGTAGGGTGTCGTAGTTAAATGCCGGATGCTCAGCAGTCTGTTGACCTCCTTCATGCAGTCAGAGACGAACTGCGTCCCGAGGTCTGTTAGAATTTCTTCAGGCACTCCAAGTCTACTGAACATGTCCACTAGTGCCTCTGCTACAGTTTCAGTGTCAATCTTCTTCAGTGGCACTGCTTCTGGGTACCGAGTCGCATAGTCCACTAAAGTCAGTACCCACCGATGACCTTCTTCACTCGGAGGTCTGATTTCGCCGATTAAGTCTAAGGCCACCCTCTTGAAAGGTCGGTCGATCAGAGGCATCCTCTGCATAGGCACTTTCGGGACCCTTCCTCGAGGTATGGTCTTCTGGCAAATGTCACATGATCGACAGAAACGGCTGACGTCCGCATGAAGTCCTGGCCAGTAGAACACCGCCTGGATTCTGTCTGACGTCTTTCTGATGCCTAGGTGACCTCCCATGATAGAGTCATGAGCTACTTCCATCACTTGGCGCCTTATAGGTAACGGTACCAAGACTTGACGTAGTGGTTTCCCTCCGTTGACCCTCGGGTGCTGGAAGATTCGGTACAGGATCTTGGCCTTCACCTCAAAATAGACCGTACCACTGCCTTTGGTCACGTGGTCTTGGCGGTTCCTGTACTTGTTTAAAGTACTATCATCTTCCTGGAGCTGGATCAGCTTATCTCTGTCCACGATGGCAGCTTTAGAGTTGTCGGCGACCTTCAGTGGCGTAGACGTCTTGTCTCTCTTGGCCTGGGCCCTGGTAGTAACAGCACCGACGATCTCTGGTCGGCAGGGCTGAGCCGGAGTAACCACATTGTCCCGTAGCAGCTCTGTAAGGTCTCCATCGGGAAATGGCAATGGATCCTCCTCCACAACTTCGACGCGTTGGGTTGAGGCAGGACTCCACTCTGGATCGGGGTTGTCGGGTCGTCTCGCGCCGTCGATATTCCCGATCATCAAATCATACAGCGGCTTCTTCAGGCAAACCGCTTCGACTTCGCCTATGTAGAAAGGGGTGTTGACATGAATTTTTGCAACTGGCGCTTTCACACATTTGCTGTCGGCCATAAGTGTCCAGTTTGAATCGCCAGTGAACTGTTCTTTAGCGATTAGGTCTTCTCTGACGATGACCCCACTGCAGCCAGAGTCTCTTAAGACAGTCACTTCATGATTTCCGACGCGTCCCTTGGAAACAGGCATGTTCTGGACGGTCATAGCTGCGCTGGCGACGACGGGGATGGATTTCCCGTTGGCAAGGAGAAGTTGGCCATCGGTTATGCACTCTTGCACGTCCGCAGGAGTAGCTGTGCGCTCGGTCTCACTCGGAAGAATGACGCTCCCGCCGCACACTTGATGGTCAGATCTACTGTTTTGCCGTTGATTGGAGAAACGTCTCTGTCGGTTGCCCGCCGCTGCGTTGTCCGTACTGCTCCGCTGTCCGCTACTTTTGTTTTGAGGACAATTAGCCGCTCTGTGGTCTGTAGCGTTGCAAGTGAAACAGCCTCTTGAATGCCCTTCCCTGGGAGGAGGCGTGGAGTCCGTCTGTCTCTGGTTCGTCTGGCTCCCCTGGATCTGGTTCACATGGTTTCCAGTCTTCTGAAAATGTTTCGTCGCGCTGGGTGGCCCCAGGGTCTTCCCATGAGCGATGAGATATCTTTCAGCAGCCTCAGTCACATCTTTAAGCGTCTGCAGCTTTTGTTCTTCTAAGTGGGTCGTTAGGTCCTTGTGACAGGCATTGAGAAATTGTTCCTTCACGATCAAGTCATGGAGACTGTCGTAAGACTTGCTCTCGCCTGATAACTCCACCCACTTGTGTAGATATGACGACAGGCGCTCCACAAACTGCTTTGGCGTCTCGTCTGACTTAGGCCGGCATTCACGGAAGCGTTTACGGTAGCCCTTCTCTGTAAAGTTGTAGCACTGCAATAGGGCCTCTTTCAAGACGTCGTAGTTTTTGGCGTCATCGTTCGACAGTCTGGTGTAAACTTCGAGCGCTTGCCCTGTCAGAAGTGCACTTAGTCGAATCGCCCAGTCTCGAGGTTGCCAATTGGAGCTTTCGGCGAACCTTTCGAATCTCGCCAGATAGCTGTCGATCTGGTCCTTCCCGTCGACGAATGCTGGCAATTTTGGAGCTTTGTTGTCACTGATAACTTGTGGCGCATTCTGCTGTTGCTGGATACGCGCCATTTCTAGCTGGAACTCAAGACGCTTCAGCTCGAATTCTCTGTCTTTTTCTTGCCGCTGCTGTTCAATTTCTAGACGCTTCTGTTCTAATTCTCTTTCTTCACGGCGACGCTGCTCTTCTAATTCTCGTTCTTCACGGCGACGCTGCTCTTCTACTTCTAGACGCTTCTGTTCTAGTTCTATTTCTTTTTCTAGACGCTTCTCTTCCAATTCTCTTTCTCGTATTCTCTCCTGAGACTTGACGTACTCCGTCAGCTGCTTGCCTTTTAGATTCAGTTCAACCCCTCTCTGCCAGAAGTCAGCCATCTTGATGCTTCTGGAAAGTTCTTTTCTAGAAGGTTCTTTTCTGGAAAGTTCTTGACTGTGCTGTACCTTTCTAGACTGTTCTAGAACAGCACGCTTTCTGCAGTAGCGCTGATGCTTGTCACTAGTCGCCTTCGCTGACGCAGGTCCCGCTGTCCTCGTCGTATGCGACGCTGCACCACGCTGGTGTTGATGTACACGCTCCTGTGCTGAAGTAGACGCGACGTCCGCTCGACGCTCGCTGTAACACTGGCGATGTAGCTCCGAGACTGTCCCTCGACGTAGTCTTACGGCAGCTACGTAGTCCCGATCTGTTGTTCGCTCACGAAGCAACTCTTCAGCGACTACACGCCCTTGCAGTCAACCCGAACCTATCGGTGATGTAGTCCCAGTATGTTGGCCCCTCTCGACGCAACCCGTTGGCGGCTACCCTCGATGACTGCCTCTCGTAACGTTGACTCGCTTGTTGTAGCAGTTGAACCCTTGGCTATGGCGTGAATCGCGGCTTGACCCCCAAAATGTTACACTCCGTTTGATGTTGGTGTTTTCTATCAGTATCTGATTCAGCCCCGATGCTTGAATTCCTGATAGTTGTGTAACTCAGATTCGTTTATTCACACAGCCCGTCCAAACAGCATACAAGTCACAAAGTCGACGTATGAAGTTTTCCACTTTTATTCAGCACACATCAACAACTGCATACAATTCTCAATTTAACTTTCACAGCAACTCTCCAAATCACTATCAACAACTTTACTATCTCTCAACAGCAATTCGGCACACGATTAAATAACCTCTCTCTTTTCTGGAACAATTTGGTATACTGTAGAAATGACGTACTGCCACCAATCGAACTAAAGATCGTCATCACTGACTTACGTCATTACACATTTCTTCTCCTACCGGATCGTTCCTTCAAATTTCTACAATTATCCCGAATCTTCGATCGATAGTAAACAAGCCGATCCAGAAGATTCTACAACAATATCGACTAACGGAAACTATCAACGTTATACAAAACCTCTCCAAACAACAATGCAAACTCAAATCAAAGGTAAATAAACTCCATTATTGAATACTTTGCAAATCGAAACGATTAGAATAGATCTATCGTACACGCTTCAGCCATACTATCATTCGCGTTTCAACGTAACACAGTCTATAATAAAGAGTTTGGTTTACAAGTAAACACTGGGGTTAACAGCCATACTGTGGCTCTTTGCAGTCCGCTGGACTCTATAAACGATGATTAACTAACTAACTAATTAACTAACTAACAGCCATACCGAATGCCAAATCCCGTAGGGAATGGGAGCATAATAAGAGACTATGAGTTCAGACAGAGCAGAGCAGAGCAAAGAATTTTCTTGCCGAGGGTCCATTTTTCTTGGGACAGAGTAAAAAAAAGGAGGCCTACTGGGAGGAGAATAAGAAAAATATAAAGGTGCAGAGTCCCCTTTGTGCACGTAAACACACACACACACCCACTTCACCAAAAGACCTATCCATTTAAACTGGTTGCGTTCACGCTCCACTACCCTCATACAATATGTAGAGGCCGCTACAGTGTGCGCGTGAACCGTGTGTAGCGCAGCAAATTTACGCGCATGCTCACAGAGTCCGGAAAAAAAGAATGGCTGTCGTCAGTGTCGAAGAAAACCTAAAAGCTTTACTTCAGACTATTATGTTGGAGTTAATTGACGATTCGGACGAGGACGAATGTAGAGGGGACTCGTTAAAGACAATTTATGGACAAATAAAAAAAAACTGTGGCACATACCTTTCGCTACCGCCAGCGTCTGCCATTTTTGTATGAGCTTTCATACAATCCTCGGTCCTGATTTGGCTCGGAAGAGTCCGCTGGACCTAAAGCAACAATGAATCAATCAATCAATCATACAATCCACTGCGCGCTCGAGAGGTGTAGGAAAAAGTAGCACTACGTGTTCATACGCAGTGACTGTGAACGGCTGCGCAGCAATACATAGCCATACATAGTGCCATCGTGAACGCAACCCAGCAGTTCCTCAACTATACTGGCTACTTGGCTGAGCCATCCAGCTGCAACCTGCTTCTCAGTTTAATGAAAGGGAGATGGAGGAGGGGTGGGGGGTGAGGGAGTTTAAATATTAAAATGAACTAAATTTGTATAATCTGCTAGGGATCATTGTGTTCTAACTACATACCAAGTTTCAAAGAAATCCGTTATTAGTTTCAGCGAAAAGTGCGCGGACGCACAATGCCAAAAACAATAATTTCCCAAACTTACGCTCCGGGAACTAATAAGTTCAGACAAGGAAAAAGATGGTAGACCTACTTTCCACAGTCGTTGCGGTATACCATGGTTGGTTCCATGCACTAGACTGTCGCGTCTGCTAGAAATGCCACAAGTTTACTGTCTTACTAGAGCCTAAACATGGGTCACATCAAATAATGGTAGTAATACATGTATTCACCGCCCATCGACAAAATAGACTACTGTAAGTGCACAAACGTGTTCACAACATGCACCGAAACATTGCCTACGTGATGCTAGACAGTACACAGTGACACATAATGGTGCAGTGCTAAGGATTGACACGCGCACGATAATCACGACCACATTTTTTTTTTAAAGCGAAGCGTGCAATAATAACCTTTATTTACATTTGATTAGGTTCTCTGCTGTTGCTAGAAAGTTGTCGTATAATGTTTGCTTGTCGCTCGATATTCTTGTAGAAAATGTTGAGAACTTTTTACCCAGGATACGAATTCGGCTTACACATCGGGGCTCAGTCGGCCTTTGCCGTGTAACACCTGACAAGGTAAATAACAGCTAGGTAGGATACGGAACGGTGCGCACAACACACATACGCCCGTATCTAACCGTTAGCATCTCTCAAGAGAGTGTCCCTCTTTGAGGTAACATTTTAAAACTTTTACCTATAACAGTGCGTGTACCGTTTTATTTCTTAAGTCTATTCATTTGTTTTAATGATTTTAGACATTCACTAAATCACAAACACATAATGAAATGTACACACACACGCATACACACACACACACACACACATATATATATATATATATATATATATATATATATATATATATATATATATATATATATATATATATATATATATATATATATATATATATATATATATATATATATATATATATATATATACGTTAATGTAGAATTTATGTTTATAAGTGTGAAATGTATCGATTTAGCCCAGTCTTAAAAGTGTGAGTCGTAAGTATACTTGAGTATATATATATATATATATATATATATATATATATATATATATATATATATATATATATATATATATATATATATATATATATATATATATATATATATATATATATATATATATATATATATATATATATACTCAAGTATACTTACGACTCACACTTTTAAGACTGGGCTAAATCGATACATTTCACACTTATAAACATAAATTCTACATTAACGTAAAAGTGGAGTTATAAGGGGGCAAATGCAAATGTTTCCCTAGTAACAAATGAACTGAAAATTACAATAATTAAATTATTTACTTTCATTATTCTTTCATTCATCTTTATGTCTTTATTATTTTACCGATTCCAAACCGACTCCCCCCTTGGTCCCCGAGACTGCCCACTCGCCGGCCGTCTCCCACCCTGGATCCGAGATAGTAGACGACGAGGTGGTGGCGATCTGGGAGACGGTTGGGGACAAAAATAAAACCAAAACCAAAAAAATCAAATTCTGATGGGCTCCCCGGCCCTGGGGACGTGGCGGGACCAACGAACTCAACGCCTGTAACTATTGATCTGTCAGCCCCATAGGCTTACATATGCAGAAAAGGCAAAGCTGGGACCTGGTCCCACGAGAGCAAATCGACCCGTTCGGCTCCCGACCTCCAGGGGAAGGGCCGACACTGGTCGACCACCCGGTGATCCTTAGGGACCTAAACAACCCTAGTGGGAAAACTGAATGCCCTCCACCAGCCAGTCACTTTACAATAAAGTCATCCCACGCAGGGGACGGCTGAGGCTTCACCCCAACTTATCGAACCCCCGTTTACAAAAACAAAAATAGAATACAAACATCGTTATAAATTATCAACAAAACACATACATATAAAATGCCTACATTGCTAAATAATAACATCATAGGAAGCCCTAGTGACCACCTGGCAGAAAGCGTCCAATATTCCCAAGCTGATCCCACAGACCTCATACACAAACAAGGAGTTTTGTCCCGGAAGAGTTTTCAAGAAAAAAGGTAGGTGACTGGTCTAGCGAAGAAGAAGACAGTATAGCAGATTGATAGAACAGAGCAGGACTGAGAAAGAGCAAATGAGAAAGACAGCGACAGTGGGAATTTAAAGCACTAAATTTGCAGAAAGTGGAGATACTATTTATACTGAAACCCCCGGCACCCCAACGGGGGTAGGAATGTGCTCAGTCGTCTGGGTGTGACTATGCGCCAAAAGGATGCAATGGGCGCCTCGGGCGGTTTGAGTTTAGATTTTGTATCGGCCAGCGCCTTTAGCAGCTCTTGAGCTGGAAAGATAGAATTAGGAAAGTAACAGAATTAGGAAGGCGGGATGGTGTAATCAGAAAAGAAAGATTTTGTAATGACTGTAATATGGGTTCTATTGGGGATGAATTTCACTTGATTTTTGAGTGTAGAAAACATAAGCACATTCGACAAAGATTTATTTCTAGGAAACATTTATCGTGCAAGTCAAAGCTTAACTTATGTAATTTGTTTCGGGAAAAAAACTGTGTTACTAAAATTGAGTAAATTTATAAAATTAGGAAAGGGCATACACCAATAATATTAACAATATTGGCAGGCTGTTATTATTTTGAATGTTAAAGTTGGAATGTTAGTAACATTATTGGTTGTTTTTATTACAACTGAATTATGATTGTTATGCATATGATTTTGTATCCTCCACATTCCAAATAGGGTGAGTAACGGGATTAAATCTTAAACCTTTATAGACGCTTTATAGAAAGAAATTAAATAAATAAGAATGGTTACACAAATAAATAAAACACATTAGTTTCTCACGAGAGAGAGAGAGAGAGAGAGAGAGAGAGAGAGAGAGAGAGAGAGACACACACACACATACACTTTTAAACTTTAATAATGAACAATGACCTTAGGCCCACTTCATGGCTGACAATCAACAAGCGAGCTTTAAATGAAAATCAAAATTACACATTTAATTAATCCTATGAAGAAAAGGCGCATTGCAATCTTACTTCATTCATACGTATCTCATTCCATTTCCAATTTCGGTCTTAAGTGTCAACGCCATATAATCCTTTAACTTGCCCAATGCATTATCGTTAATTTATAATTGTTATATTTTACTCGTTATTTAATTAAGCACTTGACATACCAATCTCTCTCTCTCTCTCTCTTTCTCTCTCTCTCTCTCTCTCTCTCTCTCTCTCTCTCTCTCTCTCTTCCCTCCCCCTTCACTTTTTTTTATCACCTATTATCATTTTCTGCATCTTCACTCTTCACTGATTATTGTCACTTCATTTCCTCTCTCTCATTCACGAAAGAAACACAGAGAGAGAGAGAGAGAGAGAGAGAGAGAGAGAGAGAGAGAGAGAGAGAGAGAGAGAGAGAGAGAGAGACAGAGAGAGACAGAGAGAGACAGAGAGAGAGAGACAGAGAGAGAGACAGAGAGAGAGAGACAGAGAGAGAGAGAGAGACAGAGAGAGAGAGAGAGAGAGAGAGAGAGAGAGAGAGAGAGAGAGAGAGTACCAAAGCATAAACAATGAAAGCTTGTTTGTACTACAGTTGTCGGGAGCAATTTATTTTACATTCGAAGAACAATCTACTAAGCGTTTTAAATGACTACCGTGAGTTTATTTTCTTTAGAACTATGGATGTATTATACAATTTTTGGTCTTTGTACATAATTTGTGCATACAATAAATTACACAGTCTGTTTAAAATAATAAAGAGAAAGGAGAAGAAGAACAAGAAGATGCAATCGGACTTTTTTCTAGCATGTGAAAACGCCAGGTAGCATTCAGCGTAGTTAAGAGACTGACGAAGCCTACTCCAACTACTCAGTTCCTCATCGGGTCCTGTGGAATGCTACGAAGCGGTGAATCTGTATAGTAATACACGAAAGTAAAATGTTTCCTTGCACACAGAATGCGTCTGTATAGATGCAATATTTTTTTTTATAGCCTGTCGGAAAAAGGCAAGGAGGCAATTATATAATCACCCTCTTCTTCTTACAACTTTTGCAACTATCCTTTGTGTTTTCACAGTATCTGCTTGGTTTGGATCATGAGCTGTGCTAGAATTTTCTCCAAGTTCTATTGTTTTACCGGCCGTCGTATACCGAAAGTGCAGACAAAAGCATGTTGCCACATTTAGGTACAGTATAAAGATGGCGAGGATGACATGAATTGCTTGTATGCCTCATTATCTGGTATGCTGAGAAATCTGTTTCGTCAGTTTAAGATATGCCGTTTGGCCAGGTAATCGCCTTCTTTGCATCAGTCTGCCTTCTTTTTCTTACCATTGATACACTTTCGACACACCCAACGCAGAATCAGCACGAAACTCCCGATCACTGCAAGAAGTAACAGCGCGAAAACGGCCAGCACGTCAAGACCCAGGAACTGATAATATGGAACAACATGTCCGGCAGACCGCATATGAGCGGCACCATATTTCATGACGTAATCCAACCAAAAAGCTGCTCTCTCTGCAGGCATGCCGAACTCTATCTTGAACATCTCTGACGCTTTCTGGATGTTCCGCTTGTACGAGGTGTCCGTGGCCACTTTCAGGATGGTAGTTGTGAGTTCTTCTACCGTCACGGTGTTCAAGTCTATCGTCTCCGAAAATCCCTTGACGCGAGTTCGCTCGGCATTGTACCATTGATCAGTGAACATGGGACTGCAGACGAAAGGGACGGCGTTATACAGAGCCTCGTACTGCCCGTTCTTACCGCAGTGGCTAACGAATACCTTGGTGGTGGGGTGGCCCAGCAGGTCGTTCTGAGGAAGCCACGGAGACGTCATGATCTTTGCAAGGTCCGGAGATGTCAGGTTGGATCTGAAGACAGATCTGAAGGGCAAGTTTTGCAGCGCTTTCATCACTTTCAAGTGCAGAGCGTTAGGAAGGTGTAACACGTAGCTACCGAAAGACACGACCACCACACCCGTTTGTGCGCCGTCCATGAAGGCACGAAACTCCTCAGGTAAAGGCTTGACTGATTCCGTGCAGGTCCCCCCTATGAACTTTACGTTGGGCAAAGAGGGTTTGGGGTAGTCCAGGATATGATCCAACTCCACCAGCCAGATCTCGGCAAGAGCCACTAGTGCGTTCAGATCTATGTAAGGCATTTCTGGAGCGTATCTTGCTACGGCATCCGTCTCCGCATAAGGGTCGAAAGCGCTTAAGATTGCAAACAGCAGCATGTTGGCCATTCGCTGGAAGAACGACATTCTGTCAGAGAACTGGTTGACGACGGCGGGGTTAACGGCGGGGGCGATGGGGACTCTCTGGGTGACGGGGTCGAAGACAGAGCCGAGAAAGGCAAATGGTACGCCAAGCTTGTAAGCTAGCACTGCCATCGTCTTGAGCATTGGGACGTTGTCGATGAGGATGAGGTCTGGCCCGATGTCTCTCACCTGCTGTACGAAGCTGTCGTTGGTGAGCAGTTCACGACAGACGTCCTTCATTACATTAATGAACAGCATCCAATCGTCGCTCACACCTGTGACATAAAACGAACAAAACAATAAAAATATGAATGAATTAAAATTTTATCAAACTCATTTTCGATTTTTAAACGATCATGAAATGTGTCGCTGTGACGAGATGACTAGTTTTACCCTGCCTATTTACTATTTAGCCTTGTTTAGTCATTGTAACCTTAGAACGTTAGTGTATTACACAGCAGACGATTACAGATACGGAGGTACACACACCGCGAGCTTGACGCAAACAGTGTAGTGACGTCAGCACTGTGTGCCTTGAATCATAAAGTTTCATCCAATCAGGACTCAGGCTGAGCGGCTAGATCCAGTTCTGGCGGATTCAGTCCAAACCAGGTATTAGGTCAGTTGAGAGTAAGACGCCACAGGGTACACAGCTACACCTGAATAGAGCAATACCTCCACTGAATAGACCAGGAAGCAGGACTTGAGAATCTTAGAATTCACTCAAGTAGCCACGAGCCTGACATTGTCAAACAGGTAACTGAACATACTTCTGTTTCATCGTGATATATTTATATTATTGTTGAAATTATGTTTGTAGAATTTGCCATGCATAGATGTGAATTGTTAATCCGACTTTGCCTGAACATGCGGAGAAGCTGACCACGAGGCAAAAAGACGACCGGCCGACGCCATCTTGAATTTTGTACGGAACCACTGTTGTTTAACTTATATGTGTGCTTGCAGACCAGTGGCTGTACAAATGAATGTGTATAATATTATTAATTCTTGATGTGTATAAGTAGCCATGTTATATATTTATGTATGTATAGGAAATTAGAGTTGAGATTCCAGTGGACCACGGACGTAGCAGAATGTTCGTCGCTTATGTATAGAGATGTGGAGCTATCACTGAGGGCTACTTTGGCTTTCATTGAGACGCTCTGCACAAACCTATTATTCAAGGTGGTGCAGAATTTCGTCTCTTATATTACAGACGAGCAGGCGAGATATCCCGTGCGCCCAACTCCACAGGAAAACCAAGTTGGCTGTTTAGCCTCTACAGCACAAGCCTGAGAGAGCAACCCTGGAAAACACCCTGCAAGACCCCACAGCGTGGCAAGGGACCAAACTACACGACGACACATCGTGTACCAGAAGCTACCTCAACGAAGGACTTCAAACCCACTACGTGACAGTTAAAGCATAAGCAAAAGTGCACCCAAACTGATAGCAAAAGGACCACAGTAGTCCACTCTTCAGAACTATAATAAAACGGACCACAGTAGTCCAATCTTCAAGAACTTTAGTAGCCAGTGCCCGATGAAGACATAACAGCTGCCTAGACTATCAGCGATCGAATTATTTGCATTGACTTGTGACTTTTTAAGGTAGATTAGTACATAGAAGATCTTGTATAGAGTAGAAGAAATAAATGTGTGATTTTAACTGTTATGAAGTGGCTGGACTACATATGATTCATAGCCGTGTGAAAGCTAGTGTGACAGTGATCTCTTACAATTTTTCTATCTATCTCTGTATCCCAGCCTTAACACAGACCGAGCTAAACAAATAAATTTATTAAAGTAATTCAGCGGGTGACTCACTAGCGGTTCCCATCGAATAAAGCGTGAGGGTTACAGCATCCATTGTGCAGAGCCCAGTAACAACTAAAACCCCACGTGACAGTCGCTGTCTTAAAGAAACCCTCGATTTTTCTTATGACCTTCATTCTGCTACGTTCAGAGGAATTTAAAGTGAACCGACACGCTTCAAGCAAATAAATACAATCTGTGGTACCACCTTAAGCTCTTTGGTTCCACTACACTGTATGCATTTTTATATTTCTTGACTTATCTGGAAATATTTTGAAATTGTCGGGAATCAGAACGAGCCTAGTGTCGGTTGTCTGTTGGACCGCTGCTCGCCATAATCTCAAATCCAACTGAATAGATTTTGACCAAACCCTTTAGGAGCATTACCTAGGTTAGTGGCCACCCTCTTGTGTCATCGTTTTTGCTCTATCTCAAAAACCCAGATGGCTGGGGTCAAACAGTTAATTGATAAACATGTCTTATTCTATATGCTTATTTCAAAAACGGCTGAACGTGTTTTATAATTTTTGGTATGCAGGTTTTTCAACTAATGGTCTATTATTTAGTGCCAGTTCGTTATTCAGTCAATCGGTCTGTCCGTCCCTTCGTGTATGTCCACATTTGACGTTCTTGTTCAAAACACGTTTTAAGTATTATCTCAAAATAATTTGCATACTTAAACTCAGCCGTTTATGCAATTTATATTTCCACTTTCTCAATTGTCAAGGTCGCTCAGATTCATCATTTTCTAAACACTTTATGTGCTGAATATATAAAAACAATGTCTGAACCAATTTTAATAATAAAGTTTAGTTTCCAAATAGTTTAATGTCAATCGTTCAGATCAACGTTTTCATTTTGCTTCTGTAGAATAAAAGTTGGACAGAATTGGCTTACGAAATTAACACTTCTGAATTTTTTTTTTTCATATATAAATGTGAGTGTTTGCAAATACATCTGAATGGCTTGCAATGTTTTATTCTTAATCGGGTATTTTTCTGCCGATTAAACATCAGTTTAAACTCTCATCCATAGTAGTCAACAACAAAATTAATATCACCAACATACAATTGCACACGGCGACCCACGGGATACTCCACACTCAACACACGGAAACAGACCTGTTGGAAAGATCTTGATTTTTGCCAGCGCATTGACCCGAGCAGCTTTTAAATCTGTCAGTAGAGAACAAATACATTTTTGTTTACTGACTTAGATCTCTTACCTTTAAAGTAATTGTCCCTGAAGCCTTCCATGGTCATGTCCTCCGGGTTGCCCAGAGAGAGTGAGTACTCGATCACCGCAAAGTTGTCAGTGTTCAGCACGCCTTTGGTCATCAGGAAATCTGGCATGGTTAGCCAAACGCGATGTCCTAATCTGACCAAAGCCTGTGCGGCTTGTATATGGTACTTGGTGTGGCTGGTAAACGGCATTGGGATGACCACTACCTAAAAGACGAACAGTCGTAATAAAGATAGGAGTTCGAGTCTAGAAGTCAGGTTTACACTTTAAAAAGGAGATGTACAACTCTCTCTCTCTCTCTCTCTCTCTCTCTCTCTCTCTCTCTCTCTCTCTCTCTCTCTCTCTCTCTCTCTCTCTCTCTCTCTCGTTCTCTCTCCGCCAATGCTTTTTTCTCTCTCTGTGTCTGTCTCTCGTTCTCTCTCCGCCAATACTATTCTCTCTCTCTTTCTCCTTCTCTTTCTCCACCCTCTCTCTCTCTCTCTCTCTCTCTCTAACCGAGAGAGAAAAAAGCTGCTAAGCATTTGGCGGAGAGAGAGAGAGAGAGAGAGAGAGAGAGAGAGAGAGAGAGAGAGAGAGAGAGAGAGGGAGAATGTAGGCTACAAATAAAGAAAACGGTTTGAATCACCGAAAATGACGACTTGGCGTGCCCATAACATGACCCTGATTGTCGGGCAGCGCAGTGCCTCTACTCCTTGGGACGAGAGTATAAACCGAGGTCTAGTCTGTGCCTGCATGCATTCCTTTGCACGGAGTTTAACACTCCTGACGATCATATCATAGACTGACGTGACATTAACACTCGACAAGACTGTGTCCTGCTTGTGCCTTGAGCAGCTAACTTGGCTGGCAATGTGTAACATACAAGCTATTCATGTTCAATCTGGTTCTGATTTGGCTCGGAAGAGTCCGCTGGACCTAAAGCAACAACCATGTAATGTAATCACTAATGTAATGTTCAATAACAATAATGACAATAACACTGGGTACATTACTGGGTATACAACAGCCAATAAGGTATAGAACCACATATTTTTAAAGCACATAAACTACAATGGAAAGCTGATGCAAAATCTTTAATTCCTTAAAAAAAAATCTAAATATCAATTACCTTCTTGCTGATGGATTCCGCAGAGCTGGAACAAGTTAACAGCAATAACATCAACCACTGCGCCATAATTCTTGCAGTCATGGCTCGTCTGTAAATGATGAAATGTATTACATTACATTACATTATTATTGCTTTAGTTCCAGCGGACTTGTCTTCCGAGCCAAATCAGGACCGGACAACGCCCGATCCGCATAAAAGATCTGGTGAAACAACCCTAGTGGTAAAACCGAAAGCTCTCCACCAGCCAGTCACTTTACAATAAAGACATAGCAATATCTTTGAATACACTCATTAACCTCCGGATACTACAGCGCCTATGGCTAATTACTCGTCAATATTATTTGGCAGAGTCATCTTTCAGTCTTGTACTTTGGCAATCTGTAATAACAGCTTTGGTCTCCAAGTCAATAGCCAAACGGAATAACAAATCCATCTGAGTTTCCGTTTCTCCACTATTGTGAGCATGTCATCGTGTTGTGCAATGGCTTGTGTGAAAGTCTGTCGGACTTCTTCGTTGGTGATGTGCTGTGTATAGGAAATGTCTTCTGTAGCACCTCATCTCCATGCTTTGTATTCTTCGTTTTAGATCTGCTGTGAGGGTTCATGTTTCGCAAGCGTAGGCCTATACGAAGACGAGATGACAAGGGAGTGCAGAAGCATTACCTTGGAATGTAGACTGATGGTCCTGTCTTTCCAAATGGGTTTCAAACTTGTTAGGGCAGCAGTTGTTTGTGCGATCCTGGATAGGACTTTCTGTAGGGACCCATTGTGTTGAGGGATTGGCCTTGGACTTTAATATCCGTGTTGATGCCATTGGTTGTTAGCCATCATTTTGGTCTTGTCTGCACTTATTTCCATTCCAATGGCTCTGGAGGTGATATCAAGCCTCTGTACCAGCTGTTCAAGTTCTTTTTCTTCTCTAGCCAATCCATCAAAGCCATCCGTAAATCGGAGGTTGGAGATTGCTCTACCCCCTATGCTGAATGTGCCTTCGTGATCTGCAAGGGCATCTGACATGATGCGCTCTAGGAAGATGTTGAAGAGTGTTTGAGAGAGTAGCCATCCTTGACGCACGTCGATTGTAGTTCTGAACCAGTTCCCGGTGGTGCTTTTGTGGAGGACTGCACTATTCATCGTTATTTGAATGTAAGAAAGAGAGAGCTATCAAAATATGAAAAAGCATATTTGTGTTATTATGAATTTCTTCTGCTACTTATATGTTTCCAAGTGTTGTGACATTTCTATCTCGCTCAACTTGAGTGAACAAGAAGGTAAAGAAGATGTTTGTGTGCGTGTATGTGTGGAATTGAAATGCTAAAAACACTGTTAGCAAACTCGTGTGAAGTTTGTATAAATCTTCTGGTAATACTGCGATATCGGATGCATAAATAGTAAACCACGCACGGAGGTTTATGACATTAAGGAATAGACCTATAGTTGTCACGAAATGAATCAGTAAACATTTATAAGCTATGTGTGTATACATCACGTTTTTATATAGTAAATACACAAGCGACGGCTGTTGACATAGGCACGTGGCGTATGTATACAATTCGTTCGGTCAAATCCTATCTTATTTTATCCCGTAACTCGAAGGTCGTAGGGGCACCACAGATGATCGTTTAACCAGCGTACTCCATCTTGCCCTGTCCTCAGCAACCCTGATTGTTTCGCTCAGTGTCAAACCAGTCCATTCTCGAATGTTGTCCTCCCACCTCTTTTTCGTTTTCCCTCTTCTTCTACCTCCTTGAACTGTGCCTTGCAGGATGGTCTTTGCAAGACCTGATGATCTGGTGACGTGGCCATACCATCGGAGTTTCCGTTTTTTCAACACTGTGAGCAGGTCATCGTGTTGTCCAATGGCTTGTGTGGTGTGATGGTCTGTCGGACTTCGTCGTTGGTGATGTGTTGGGTATAGGAAATGCCCAGAAGTCTTCTGTAGCGCCTCATATCCATGCTTTGTATTCTTCGTTGGAGATCTGCTGTGAGGGTCCATGTTTCGCAAGCGTATAGGAAGATGGAGATGACATGGGAGCGAAGTAGTCTTATCTTGGAATGTAGACTGACGGTCCTGTCTTTCCAAATTGGCTTCAACCTCGCCAGGGCAGCAGTTGTTTGTGCGATCCAGGAGAGGACTTCCTGTCGGGACCCATTGTCTGATACAATGGCTCCTAAATATTTGAAGCTATGCACTGTGTTGAGGGCTTGGCCTTGGACTTTGATGTCCGTGTTGATGCCATTGGTGTGGTTGGTCATCATTTTGGTCTTCTCTGCACTTATTTCCATTCCATAGGCTCTGGAGGTGGTGTCAAGCCTCTGTACCAGTTGCTCAAGTTCTTGTTCCTCTCCAGCCAATCCATCAATGTTATCCGTGTTGGAGAGAGTAGGCATCCCTGACGCACACCGATTGTTGTTCTGAACCAGTTTCCAATGGCGCTGTTGTGGAGGACTGCACTGGTAGCCTTGTCATACAGGCTTTTGATGACTTCAATAATTTTAGGGCTGATGTTGTACACTCTCATGGTTGCCCACAGAGCTGCATGCCACACTCGGTCAAACGCCTTTTTGAAGTCTACGAACACATGATATAGATGTTGTTGGTGCTGTAGGTATTTCTCGCAGATTATTCTGAAGTTGAAAATCTGTTCAGTGGTACTTCGCCCTGCCCTGAATCCTGCTTGTTCTGATGGGTTGGTACTATATTTAATATTTCAGGAATATTTTAGTGATGAGGCACGGCTTTTGTGTGAACTGGAAAAAAAATTGTGTTACTGTGTAGACTACTTCTATTTTTCACTGTGGTGATTCTGTATTCTGTTCATGACAACCACGGCAATTTGAATATTTATATTTTATTATTTACTTGTTGGAAATATAATAATGAAACTAATTTTGTAAATGCATAAAATATTTTTATAAATTGATAAATGTAATTTTCTGTCAGACCGGGAATGGGATTGCTTCAGAGAAAAATAAGATTATATTATAATTCAGCTATTTATTATTTTATTACTTTAGGACTAATAGTTTTCTTGAATTCCGTTTGAATTATTATGCTATTACTTTGAGTGAGAAAGAAGATAACCATAAAATTAGCAAAACGTATAGTGGTGTTGTGTTTAAACTGTTATGTATTTAATGGCTTGAGTGTTACAAGTTTATTTCTCTTCTCAACTTGTGTAATTGTATAAGATAAGCCTTTTGATCGATGCGTGTAACGTATGCGTGAAATTGCAAAAGTTCAAAACCGTTTATAAACTAATATCAAGTTTGTATGCATCTTCTGAGAATAAAGCTAAGTATTTCATTTGACAATTGACACCAGCGACCTGGACCTTTGAGGTAGAGCAAATACGATGGCACGGGAAACTGGCCTGCCTCTAACCTAGGGAATGTTTTCCTATGGCGTTTGGTCCAATACCGAAATATGGCGTGCAACGGACCAACCCAGCCGATAAAATAAGCTTTTTTCAAAAGTGTTTAATTTTCGTGGTGATTGTTTTAAAAATTCGGCTTTATCTTAAAGAAGCAAAAGAAAAACACAGAATGATAGGCCACGATCTGAACAAGCAAAAAATTATTAAAATCGGATCAGCCAAATTTTAGACACATCTGTAAAGCAAATATGAAAGCACGGGAGACAGGCCATTAACTGGAGATATGTTCCTAGAATGAATGGTCGAAATCCGTTCAGTGGTTCTTGAAATATGGTTTCCAATGGACAGACAGATTGACGGACCGACAGATTGAGGGACCGACAAATTGACGGATCGACCGCCTGACCGACATTGGTCTCGTTTTGATCTCCTACTGTTTCAGGGTATTTCCAGATAAGTCTGGAAATACAAAAACTAAAACATGGCTTACAAATTCAGTTGCAGATAATATATTGCAAAAGTAAGCTTTCATTAACCATCATTAAAACGGACCATTGATCTAAATTTATTTACCTTTGTCCGTAATATAAATACAGGCACACATCTCAGAAGAAGAAGAAGAAGAAGAAGAAGAAGAAATTATTTAATAGCATAAAACAAAAAGAAACAGCATCACTTTAGTCTGAAATTATTATTATTATTATTATTATTATTATTATTATTATTATTATTATTATTATTATTATTATTATTATTATTTTTATTATTATTATTATTATTATTATTATTAGTATTGCTGTTTTGTTGTTTAAGTTTCATACTATGTGTCATGAATTGGCTAGTTTTACCCTGCCCAGTGACTATTTAGCCTTGTGTAGTAATTGTAACATTAAGAGAGTTAGTATAGTACACAGCAGCAATTAAAGTACACACCGCGAGCCCGACCCACGCTACACAGTGAGTCAGCACTTGAGCTTTGAATCGGACCGTTTTACCCAATGAGAGCTTAGGCAAAGCGGTTCGCGCCAGTTTGACTGGGTCCGAGCCTAACACAGCGTTGGTCAGTCGTGTGTGAGACGAGGAAGAAGTAACATCTCCTTAGCTAGCAGAGAACTATCTTCACTCATAGACCAGGAAGCAGGACTTAGAATCTCAGAATTCTATTTAGTCAACACGGGCCTGAACTTGTCAAACAGGTAAATGAACACACTTCTGTTTCATCGTGATATATTTATATTATTGTGGAAATTATGTTTGTGGAATTTGCTATGCATAAATGTGAATTGTTAATCCGAATTTGCGTGACCCTGTGGAAGAGCCGACCACGAGGCGAAACACGACCGGTTGCGCCGCCATGTTGCATACCATACGGAACCACTGTTGTTTAACTTATATGTATGTTTGCAGACCAGTGGCTGTACCACTGAATGTTTATAATATTATTAATTCTGTATGTGTATAGTTAGACACGATTGATATTTATGTATGTATAGGAATTTAGAGTGAGATTCCAGTGGACCCCGGAAGTAGCAGAATGTTCGTCGCTTATGTATAGAGATGTGGAGCTATCACTGAGGGCTACTTTGGCTTTCAGTGAGACGCTCTGCACAAACCGATTATTCAGGGTTGTGCAGAATTTCGTCTCTTATATTACAGACGAGCAGGCGAGCTATCCCGAGCTATCCCGAGCTATCCTGTGCACCCCACTCCACAGAAACGACTAGTTGGATGAGGAGACTCTACCGCACAAGTCGGAAAGAGCTACCTTGAAAAACACCCTGTCAGACCCCACAGCGTGGCAAGGGAACCCAACTACACAACGACAAAGGTGGACCAGAAGCTACCTCACAGAAGGACTTCGACCGCACCATCAGAAAGTTAAGTGTAATCAACAAAGGTGCACTTAAACTGATCAATACAGGACCACAGTAGTCCAACTCTTCAGAAACTGTAAAACGGACCACAGTAGTCCAACTCTCCAGAAACTGTAAAACGGACCACAGTAGTCCAAATCTACATGAGATATTATAGCAAGTGCCCGATGAAGATATAACAGCTGCCTAGACTATCAGCGATCGAACTATTAGCAGTGACTGAGACTTTTTAAGTTAGATTAGTACTTAGAGAATCTTGTATAGAGTAGAAGAAATAAATGTGTGATTTTAACTGTTAGCAAGTGGCTGGACTACATATGATTCATAGCCGTGTGAAAGCTAGTGTGACAGTACTCTTTTACCATTTTTCTATCTATTTCTGTACCCCAACCTTAACACAGAACGAGCTAAACAAATAAATTTATTAAAGTAATTCATAGGGTGACTTACTAGCAGTTCCCACCGAATAAACGTGAGGGTCCATAATTCCATTGTGCAGAGCCCATAAACCCCACGTGACACTTTAAGTGGCGAGCCTAGCCAGGATCTGTGTATAATAGGAATTGGGTATAACCGGACCTAAGTTCAATAAAATTAGATAACAGTAGTAGTAGTAGTAGAATAACTTAGAATAGTGTAAGGGTATAACACTGATCAGTTCTGGTGCACTATTCTTTAGTTAAAAACGTTTTTGCTTCAAATATTTTTGTGCCTGTATGTTGCTTTGTTCTTTTGCAGCTTTTGCTTAAATAACTGTTGTATGCCATTTGACTCTTGGTTTATTCTATTATTGATTACGAATTTGATTGTCTTTGCATTGTTGTTATTGAATTGCAATATTGCTAGTGTTTTGGTATTCCACGTGATTCAGAGGTTGTTCATAGACACTTTTGACAATGTCGGACCCAGTGGCCTTGAGATTGCGCTTCAAGGAATTAGGGGAAGCTTTACACTTAGCAGGGGGAGACCTAATTGCGTATATAAATGCAGAGGTAGAGAAACAGGAGGCTAAGGCAGAGAGAGCAGCAGAGAGAGAGGCGAAGAAACTCGAAGCGGCAGAGAGAGCAGCAGAGAGAGAACAGAAAAAAGCAGAATTAGAAGCAGAGAGAGAGGCAAAGAAATTAGAAGCGGAGGCCAAGAAATTAGAAGCAGAGCAAAAGAAACTAGAACTAGAAGCAGAGCAGAAGAAACTAGAATTAGAAGTAGAACAGAAGAAGGCAGCATTAGCAGCAGAGAGAGAAGCAGAAGTTAGGAAATGGGAGTATGAGCGGGCAGAAAAAGAAAAAGAGAGGGAAGAAAAGGAAAAAGAAAGACAGCATGAGTTAGAGCTAAGAAGATTGGGATCAGGAGCTTCAAGTTCTTCCTCAACCCCTCCCCACTCAGATCAACTAGAGGTAGCATCCAACCCTGTACAAGGAATGTCATTTCCGCTGGGAACATTCAATGAGAGAGAAGAAGGTCTAGATCTCTATTTGACTAGGTTTGAGCGTCTAGCAACAGAGTACAAACTAGATCCCACTCATTGGTCTTTTAAGCTTAGTCAAGGGCTTAGAGGAAAGGCTTATGACATCTACAGTAAGCTACCGACTGACAGAGTGACTGACTATCACAAGGTAAAAGAGGCACTCCTAACGGGATTCGAACTAACAGGAGAATGCTACCGGCAAAAGTTCCGCACCAATCGGAGAGTGAAAGGAGAGAGCTATGCGCAGTTCGCGGATCGGTTGTCCACAATGCTGGATAAGTGGATTAGCCAGTCAGCCACGGCAAAGACGTATGATGGACTGACAGAACTGTTAGTATGGGAACAGCTACGGGAAACCATGACCCCCGAGCTGAGAACATTCTCAGTAGAACAGGGCGCAGAAAGACTGGAAGATCTGGTCAAGGTCGCAGATAGGTACGTGGCCGCACACGGAGAAGCCAAGAGCTTCAGGCGAGACCTAAAGCCTAACGGGAAAGAGGCACAGAAACGAAGCCCTAACCGGGAAGAGCGCACCGCGAATAAGCCGAATAACCCCAGACCTGGGCAGAATAAAGGACCCAACACGGAATTCGGGAAAAGAGGTCCCGCAGAACAGAGACGGTATTGTTCGTTCTGCAACAGAAACAATCACTCCACCGCAGAATGTTTCAAGTTGGCCGCACAACGTAGGGAAGAGCGCGAAAGCCGGCCAGCGCACAGAGTTCTAACTCAAAGCAGCGGTAACAAGCCACACACGATCGGAGATCACCCATCGGTGACAGACACGGTCAAGGTCAACGGAAAAGAAGCGAACTGTCTGTATGACACAGGTCTATCATACGACGCGATAGTCAGCGAATCTCTTGTATCGCGCGCGGACTTGACAGACAAGACAGTCGACTTACAAGGAGCAGACTTGACGAAACCGACGACTACTTGCCCAATAGCATGGATCGAAGTAGAGAGTAGGTACGTCACAGGACGAATCCAAGCAGCTGTTTTACAGAAACCCCTGTATGATCTAGTGCTAGGTTGTAGGTATGTGTTCTTAGGCACGCCCCCCTAAAACTGTAGAGATAGCTGCAGTGCAAACCAGGGCCCAAGCTAAAACCCAACCACCCCAGCCCGAGTTCGCTCCGAATCCAGGACTCGAAGAGATCAAAACAGCACAGAAAGAAGACACCTCGATAGCGAAGTGCTTCCAGAAGCTACCCAAGGCGCACACACCCCCGCACAAGGGAGACTTCTACATGGAAGAGGGAGTTCTACATCGACAAGGAGATGGAGATCACACCCAACTAGTACTACCAGCCACCCTTCGAGCCCAAGTACTAGAACTAGGCCACAGCATGCCACTCAGCGGACACATGGGAATTGGAGCCACAGTGCAGAGAATCAGCGCACACTACTATTGGCCAGGAATCACGGAGGATGTCAAGCGCTACGTGAAATCTTGCCACCAATGTCAACGATATTCCCCGCGACATCACACCGTACCAGTTACCTTAGGACCATCGGTAGTAGTCGGCGTGCCATTCCAGCAAGTCTCAGTAGACATAGTAGGACCACTGCCCATGACCAAGAAGCGGAACAGATTTCTACTCACACTCGTCGACGCATGTACGATGTGGTGCGAAGCAGTCCCGTTGCCAGCGATCGACACCAAGAAGATTGCAGATGCACTCATCGCCATCTTTACCAGAGTCGGATTCCCGGACAGCATTAGAACGGACAACGGATCTCAGTTCACCGGCCGCCTGATGCAAGACGTGTTCGAGTTGATACAAGTTCATCACATTCGCACACCACCATACCACCCAGCCAGCAACGGACAAGTAGAAAGACTGAATGGAACCCTTCTCACCATCCTCAGGAAAGTCGCCGACGACAATCCAGAAGCGTGGGACACCTACGTGAATGCGGCACTGTTCGCATACCGAGAAACGCCCCATGCAGCCACAGGCTACACCCCGTCAACATTGCTATTCGGCAGACCTCTAGCAGGACCGCTAGAAGCCCTACGCAGAAGTTGGACGGAAGCCAAGATAGACGACACACCAAGAGGTGCCACCAAGTACGTCGCAGACCTGCAGGAAACCCTCAAAGCAACGTGGAAGAAAGCTGGTGAAGCACTGAAGAAGGCAAGAGCCCGTCAGGCGAAGTACTACAACCGCCACGCGAAGGACAGAGAACTGCAAGTCGGCGATCAAGTGCTACTCTTACTTCCAAGTGGAACCAACAAGCTGGACATCGCTTGGAGAGGACCGTACCGGGTGACTGCCAAGAAATCCAAGACAGTCTACCAAGTAGAGGTGAACGGGAGAGCCCGATACCACCACATCAATCTCCTCAAGAAGTATACGGACCGACCAGCGACCCCCAGCACTCACAACTTGTTAGCCATCGCCATCGCGGAAGAAGGAGAAAGCATGGAGACCAATGCAGTAGAGTATCCCCTGCACTCCAAAGAAACCTACAAAGACGTGATACTCAACGGAGACCTAGCCGCTAAACAGCAACAGCAAGTACTACAGGTCATTCGACAACATCAGACTGTGCTCACAGACCGACCAGGGAGGACAGACCTCGTCGAAGTAACCTTAACGGTGACCGACCCAACACCCGTCCGCCAGAAGCTCTACCCGATGCCACTGTCTCAGCAGCGAGCCATCAAGGAAGAGATAGACACCTTACTGGCAGCCGGAATCATCTCAGAGTCTACTTCACCCTACAGCGCAGGCACGGTATTGTTGCGAAAACCCAACGGAGAGCATCGACTGTGCATCGACTTCAGACTCCTGAATGCGGTAACGCAGTTCCAGCCAGAGCCACTCCCGGACCAGACAGACCTATTTGCCAAGCTACAGCGAGCGAAGTACTTCTCACGCATCGACCTCAGCAAAGGATACTACCAGATACCAGTACAACCCACAAGTCCGAAAGTACCTAGCGTTTAGCACTATGGAAGGACACTTCGAATTCAACGTGCTTCCATTCGGACTCCACAACGCACCCAGCATCTTCAGCGCCATGATGCGAAAACTCCTGGCACCCCTGAGCAGCGAGCACCTACATTCGTTTATGGACGACATCCTCATCGCAACACCTACGTGGGAGGAACATGTCACGCTCCTACAACAACTACTCGCCCGCCTCAGAGACACGGGATTGACGGCAAGACCCACCAAATGTCAGATTGGATTCACAGAACTAGAATTTCTGGGACACACCATCAGTCAAGGAAGCCTGCGACCGGTAGAGAAGACAGTGAAACGCCTACTCGACGCTCCTAGGCCCAAGACCAAAGAAGGAAGTGCAGTCGTTTCTAGGACTCTGCGGCTTCTACCAGAAGTTCATCCCCAACTACAACAGCATCGCCGTGCCACTGACAAATGGAACCCGGAAAATCGCCCCGGACAAAGTAGTTTGGACAGCGGAATGTGAGACAGCATTCCAAACACTCAAGGACAGAATGACATCGGCGCCAGTACTCCACCTACCCGATTTGACTCAGCCATTCGTTCTTCGCACCGACGCAAGCGACTTAGGCCTCGGAGCAGTACTGCTACAGCGCGACCCCAAGAATGCAGAGACGCTATTCCCTGTCGCCTACGCCAGCAGAAAATTGAGACCCGCCGAGACCCACTACGCCACGTCGGAGAAAGAATGTCTTGGACTAGTCTGGGCCATACAGAAATTCAACTCTACCTGTATGGGACCCACTTCACAGTTCAGGTGGACCACCAACCACTATCGTTCCTGGCAGCCTCCAAGTCTTTGAACTCTCGCCTGATGAGATGGGCACTCACCCTTCAGGCGTACTCATTCCAGATCGAGTACATCCCCGGCAAAGAGAACCACGGAGCCGACTACCTCAGTCGCCATCTCGTGGAGGACACAGCAGCTGTCGCCCACCCAACACAACTAAGGGCCACAGCACCAGAATTCGTCCCCGCCCAGTAATACCCTGTCACTAGTGTCCGTAGCTACCTGGCACAGCATTGCAGCTCAGGTAGAGCAACTTACTTAGTTTGTAAATAGGACCCTAGGATAGTGCAGTGTTAAACTAGGCTCTGTAGTAGAAAAAGGTCGAATCCAGTAGTCATCGCCTTTTTTCAGTTGAGGGAGCCTGTCATGAATTGGCTAGTTTTACCCTGCCCAGTGACTATTTAGCCTTGTGTAGTAATTGTAACATTAAGAGAGTTAGTATAGTACACAGCAGCAATTAAAGTACACACCGCGAGCCCGACCCACGCTACGCAGTGAGTCAGCACTTGAGCTTTGAATCGGACCGTTTTACCCAATGAGAGCTTAGGCAAAGCGGTTCGCGCCAGTTTGACTGGGTCCGAGCCTAACACAGCGTTGGTCAGTCGTGTGTGAGACGAGGAAGAAGTAACATCTCCTTAGCTAGCAGAGAACTATCTTCACTCATAGACCAGGAAGCAGGACTTAGAATCTCAGAATTCTATTTAGTCAACACGGGCCTGAACTTGTCAAACAGGTAAATGAACACACTTCTGTTTCATCATGATATATTTATATTATTGTGGAAATTATGTTTGTGGAATTTGCTATGCATAAATGTGAATTGTTAATCCGAATTTGCGTGACCCTGTGGAAGAGCCGACCACGAGGCGAAACACGACCGGTTGCGCCGCCATGTTGCATACCATACGGAACCACTGTTGTTTAACTTATATGTATGTTTGCAGACCAGTGGCTGTACCACTGAATGTTTATAATATTATTAATTCTGTATGTGTATAGTTAGACACGATTGATATTTATGTATGTATAGGAATTTAGAGTGAGATTCCAGTGGACCCCGGAAGTAGCAGAATGTTCGTCGCTTATGTATAGAGATGTGGAGCTATCACTGAGGGCTACTTTGGCTTTCAGTGAGACGCTCTGCACAAACCGATTATTCAGGGTTGTGCAGAATTTCGTCTCTTATATTACAGACGAGCAGGCGAGCTATCCCGAGCTATCCTGTGCACCCCACTCCACAGAAACGACTAGTTGGATGAGGAGACTCTACCGCACAAGTCGGAAAGAGCTACCTTGAAAAACACCCTGTCAGACCCCACAGCGTGGCAAGGGAACCCAACTACACAACGACAAAGGTGGACCAGAAGCTACCTCACAGAAGGACTTCGACCGCACCATCAGAAAGTTAAGTGTAATCAACAAAGGTGCACTTAAACTGATCAATACAGGACCACAGTAGTCCAACTCTTCAGAAACTGTAAAACGGACCACAGTAGTCCAACTCTCCAGAAACTGTAAAACGGACCACAGTAGTCCAAATCTACATGAGATATTATAGCAAGTGCCCGATGAAGATATAACAGCTGCCTAGACTATCAGCGATCGAACTATTAGCAGTGACTGAGACTTTTTAAGTTAGATTAGTACTTAGAGAATCTTGTATAGAGTAGAAGAAATAAATGTGTGATTTTAACTGTTAGCAAGTGGCTGGACTACATATGATTCATAGCCGTGTGAAAGCTAGTGTGACAGTACTCTTTTACCATTTTTCTATCTATTTCTGTACCCCAACCTTAACACAGAACGAGCTAAACAAATAAATTTATTAAAGTAATTCATAGGGTGACTTACTAGCAGTTCCCACCGAATAAACGTGAGGGTCCATAATTCCATTGTGCAGAGCCCATAAACCCCACGTGACACTATGACATCAAATGATAAGAAGAAGAAGAAGAAGAAGAAGAAGAAGAAGAAGAAGAAGAAGAAGGTTATGATACCGTCTACTGCATTTCCGTTTTTTACTTACAGTCCAAATTTATTTATTTTAAAGAGGCATTTTACTCCTACCATTTATCATGCATTTATTGACAGTTTACATTATATTAGCAAGCATGATCTCTGTCTCTGTTTGTCTGTCTGTCTCTCTCTTCCCCTCACTCACACGCACACACATACACAAAGTCAGTAGTCTGGCTATCATACTGAGCCATTCAGGAATAATAATAATAATAATAATAATAATAATAATAATAATAATAATAATAATAATAATAATAATAATAATAATAATAATAATAATAATAATAAAGTAGTAAGTCTATACTTTTTTTTTCTCCTAATTCGACTCGAAGCGCAGCAATCTGCTGTTACCAACATACATATTACACACACTCTTACATTCAGAACACACACACATTAATTTTGTCACTCCAACTTCACGCGATGGCAGGCGCCTGTACACCCACTGGCACAACCACCAAGTAAACAGTTGTTAAAAATACAGTTCTGAGTCAAAGAGATGTGTATTTTGTGGACGGTATGCGTGCCACAGGAAGGCCTATAAATATCCGAATTGTAAATAAAGATCGAACACGACACGAGAAACGTGTCCACGCATGTATACACCATTAAATGGTCTACTACAGCTGCAGTATTAGCAACGGAAACACGCAATAGGCCTATATCGTTGGGCTGGCTAGCGGAAACACAACAGAAAAATATCGATTCATAATGAATAAACGAACGCACTAGTCGGAAGCTAGAACTATGGAAAACGCAGGGAAAATAGCAGTCGATATAGTCTGTGACAGCTAGAAAAATCTTCTTGTTGGTCTTTTCAACACTCTTGTAGTGAAACGGCTTACCTCTCTTTTAACTCTGTGGTGGTGTTTCGTCGTTGAGGTGTAGTGATCGTGCCGTGATTGTAGTCACCACTATACTACAAAATGGTGCGGAGTGACAAGGCTGCGCTAGTAGAAGGCTTACACCACAACATAATTGTTACAGGTAAGCTTGTCAGACCTCGTTATAGAATGTTCGCGTTTGTACAGTTGAGACGTGACAACGTGAATGAGCGTGACCAAATCGCATTCAGACTTGAAGTAGTCGAACCATTCGTTTCGGACGAAATTCGTTTCACAGGAAGGCCTATAGGTTTCCGAATGGTAGGCCTACATAACTATCAGGTGATCGCACGCCTTTTCCAACTCCTTATTTTGTTAACCGTGTCAATCTTCTTTGCTGAAACCTAACGGGGGCGACTTGCCTTCAATCAACCTGTGTGTTAAGATTAAATGTTTATCGGCACTTTCACATACCACGGCCGGGTTTCACAACAGCTTTCTAAGTCTTCTGCTCAATAGTTTTTTTTTTTTTTAAATCAATACAAGGGGTCAAATAGTAGCACTGTATATGTACTGTGGAGGTTTATAACACCAAAGTCACAGGCTAGGCCTAATTTATCTGTGATCATCTCGTGTTTATCCCGGTTACGTGAGCACACACGCTAAAACTAGCTTTGCGGTCATGTTGTGAGGTCTAGATGCGAATCGTAATATTGTTTCCTTAAAGACGATCTTAGTGTATGATAATAAAACCAACTACAACACCTGGGTAGTAGGCGTTAAAATTTTCGGTTTATTACACTAAAACCTTCATCATTAAGACCCAAGGACTGTCTTAGACGATCTTAGTGTGTCTCACTTTTGGCTAGATATTAGAGGTTAATTGTGCTTTTTTTTCTTCAGTAAATCAGTTTTAAAGTTTAATTAAACAGAAATAGGAGGATCAGTTTGTTTAGTCTTGGCACCATGATGTGGTTTAATAATAAGTTATGTCCACGAATATTCAGTGTGAAACTAAACTTTCGTTATGTGTAACATTATGTAGGATGTTCAAACATTATTTTCGTGTTGAAAAAAAACAACTTTACATGTTTATCGAACAATATGCAGAGAAGCTTCATAAAATTCAGATTAAGTTGTAATAATTTCCCGGACCCTAATTTCCCAGTGCAGTAGCTGAGCTGCTAGAATGTCTTGAGGAAAAAGTATCCACATTGGTAGTTGGGTACGTCGATTTGCGCATCGTTATTATTATTCAAAAGATTTTTCCACCGTGTCTAAGTCTGAAGAAATTACAATAAAATCTCTTTGAACGCGCCGAGTAAAGGCACAAAATATTCTTTTGGGAAGTAATTATCAGCATAAATGTCAACACCAAAACTCGCCATTACGACATGCCGAAATCGGATTTCAATATTATGAATAGGCCTATGGCTATGTCACATGTGAAGCGATCGTGAACGTTCGGTGACTTTTCGATCTAAATTCTCGGCCCATACAAAAGCAACTCGCGAAATTTATAATCCAGGGGCGGACGAGGGGGGGGTTTCCGGGGTTTCCGGAAACCCCCCCCCCCCCCCCCCCCCCCCCAGCCCAAAAAAAAAAAAAAAAAAGGAAAAGAAAGAAGAAGAAGAAGGAGAGAAAGAGAGAGAGAGAGAATACAATTATAAAAATAAAAATAAAAATAAACATAAAATAAATACTATATATATAGTCACACACACACACACACACACACACACACACACATATATATATATATTTTTTTTATTTATTTATTTTTTTATACGAATTTTGGAAACCCCCCCCCAAAAACTAACTGATCCGCCCCTGTAATCAATCGTCCCCTATACGCTTAAGTGTCCGGGGACGTTAATCTATTTTAACTAACTAACTAACTAACTAACTATAAAACAAAACCTCGCCTAAAATTATCTGACGTCAGGTTGATGACGAAATTATTTCAGCTTCTCCATAATTGGAAGAAAATAAGGATTCTTAGTAGGGTAAAATTATCATCTTATTATTTTTTTTTCCCGAATTATCTTAGAAGCAAAGAGTAGGCCTACTTCAAAGAAATCGATCAGTTCGGTGATGTGACGGCAATTGTTGGTGAAGAAACAAAGCGTGGAAAGTGACAAAATAGGTTCTGTGTCTAATTGTGTGTTCCATGATCGGATCAGTGCAAATCAAATGATGATATAAAAATGCAAAACCTGCCTCATTTTTGACTCGTTTGTTCCCAATCAATAGTAAGTTAATTCTTTTCATTAGTATGAAAATTTTGCAGTTTGTTGTAGACAGATGGGTCTCACCCCCGTTGGGGTGCCGGGGGTTTCAGTATAATTTGTATAAATAGTATCCTCACTTTCTGGAAATTTAGTGCTTTAAATTCCCACTGTCGCTGTCTTTCTCATTTGTTCTTTCTTATTCCTGCTCTGTTCTATCAATCTGCTATACTATCTTCTTCTTCGCTAGACCAGTCACCTACCTTTTTTCTTGAAAACTCTTCCGGGACAAAACTCCTTATTTGTGTGTGAGGTCTGTTGGATCAGCTTGGGAATATTGGACGCTTTTTGCCAGGTGGTCACTAGGGCTTCCTATGAGGTTATTACGTAGCAATGTAGGCATTTTATATTTATGTGTTTTGTTGATAATTTATAATGATGTTTGTATTCTATGTTGTTTTTGTAAACGGGGTTTCGATAAATTAGAGTATAGCCTCAGCGTCCCCTGCGTGGGATGTCTTTATTGTAAAGTGACTGGCTGTGGAAAGCCTTCAGTTTTACCACTAGGGTTGTTTCAGCAGATCTTTAATGCGGATCATTTGCGAGATGATATTTTGCGGCCCCGCTACCTAACAGCGAAGTTAAAGCGTGTTTTCCCCATTCTCATACCCATTATGTGAGTGACCCTCCGCGACCCTTTTAGGTCAATCTCACCGATTAGTCTAATCCTGATTTTTATTATGTATGTATAGGTTTGGACGGTGATTGTAATGGTAAAAACCGTTTTAAAATAGGACTAAAAGTTATTTTATAGCATTTTATGAGATAAACATGAACAAAGTGCGGTTTTGAGAAAACATGCTTTGAATGTTGGGTGTGTGTAATAATAATAATAATACCGGATGCTAATACGCGCTTTACTTCGAATGATTTCGAACTCAAAGCGCGGCGACCTATACCAACATACACGCTCACGTGCAACAAATATATTACAGACACACAACAAGGACAACAGTATACAAGGCATACACGTGGTGTAAAGGCAGGGAGATCGCTATTAGGAAACTGAAAGTTAAATAGTTTTGTATTTTTTTTAAATTAATTTGACTGCATCCAATATTATTTTGAAGGGAGGGAGGAAACCGGAGTGCCCGGAGAAAACCCTCGGTGACCTCAATAATCTCGTACCTAAGTCACATACGTTCGCCCCTTGCGGGAATCGAACCCGCGACCTTCGGCATAGGAAACCGGCGACTTATCCACTGCGCCACGAGGCCACCCCATGTGTGTGTGTGTGTGGGTGTGGGTGTGTGTGTGTGTGTAGATAGATAGATAGATAGATAGATAGATAGATAGATAGATAGATAGATAGATCTATAGATAGATAGATAGATAGATAGATAGATAGATAGATAGATAGATAGATAGATAGATAGATAGATAGATAGATAGATAGATAGATAGATAGATAGATAGATAGATAGATAGATAGATAGATAGATAGATAGATAGATAGATAGATAGATAGATAGATAGATAGATAGATAGATAGATAGATAGATAGATAGATAGATAGATAGATAGATAGATAGATAGATAGATAGATAGATAGATAGATAGATAGATAGATAGATAGATAGATAGATAGATAGCAAAAGTTTAAAAAGTCAGTTAGTGGGTAATGCACAACCATAATTGTGTAAATCGTACCAAACTGTCAAAGAATCCCTCTTAAAATTGCCGGTAGTGTGTACGAGTGGCGAAAATTCCGAGCCTGTCAGCTTGGTCACTTTCAAAATAGGGCTAGTCAAAAAGGCCTTTTGTTTGATTTTTTATTTTTATAATCAAAATTCATTTTTCCTACAATAGCATCTTCCTTTGCATCAATAATTCATAAATATTGCCTACCTCTGCCTTCTGTTTGAACATTTTAGTTTTAAAATCGCTAGTGGGAATCGCCCTATTTTTAGTTTTATTTTATGCTTTTTTGTCTTTGTTTTACTAGAAGCTCGGTCCTGATTTGGCTCGGAAGAGTCCGCTGGACCTAAAGCAACAATCAATCAATCAATCAATTTACTAGAAGCTCATTATTTTCATAGCATCTATTAGCTGAACTTTTTAACTTTAGATCACCGGGAATTTTATTTTCTTTATAAGGATATAATGCCGTTAAGCATTGTGGATTGCTTGATGCGGCCCAATCTCACCCAGACTACCTCCTGTGACCCCTCCTCTACCCAACCCCTCCTCCACAACCGGATAATTTGAGTTTGAGACCCGATCTAAGTGCTTGCACGACGAGCAGTTGTTTACGATCACAGAGTTCGGACCAGACATTAATCTATAGATGTTGAGGGAAATAGCTCTCGTTAAGAGCTTAATAGGACCTCCTTTTTCGCTAAGCCAGCATAATGAGGGCGGTGCCTAGTGCCTATTTCCTCTCCTTCGCTTCTCTACTTTCCCCCGTGCTAAACAAATCCAGGTACCCATTCACAGCTGGGTGGATTGGGGTATGTCATGCGCTTACAAGTTTCAATCTTTTTGTTTAGTTTCGTTGCTGCCTTCCAGCATTGTTGACCTTATTGTGTTCTTGTTTTCCTTGTCACCTCATTTGTAAATTACTACTAGTATTTTGCTTGCATTGATAATGTGCGCATTACTTGTTATTAGTATATTACCTTAGGTTCGTTGATTGGTTGATTCTTTAAATAAATGGCCCTATAAATTGATTGATTAAAAAAAAAATTGACATATCGGTTGCTTTGTGATATATGTATTGAACTTAATTATGGATTTATTTTCCAGAATAGTCCAGTGAGCTGGTCTATCTACATTCTCGTCAATTCAGTTCAAGCCGAAGTTTGTTGATTTGCGGCCACAATAACGACTACAACAACTACTACTATTACAACTACCGCCAATGGAGTACGTCAAGCTTCACGATCCCGTTCCCAGAAAAATGAGGCTTCCACGTGCATCTTTCGCAAGTAAGTGAACCTAAATATAATTATTTCGAAAACCTTGATAATTATTAGGATCAGTATACAATACAATACAATACAAGGTTATTGCTTTAGGTCCAGCGGACTCTTCCGAGCCAAATCAGGACCAATAGGATCAGTATAGACAGTCGAAGAAAGCGTGCCTGACGTTCAAGTATGCATTTCAATCTTTTTTTTTTTTTTTTTTTTTTTTAAATTGACAATACCATGTGTTGATGACAATTTGCGTACACATTGTTATATGGATCCTCAAGTACCACTGACAAGCTTTACTAACAAAAGACAAAACAAAACAAACACACACACAAAGAAAAAAAGATAGATTAGATTAAATTAGATTAGACAAGATAAGATAAGATAGATATTGTAAATGGACATGTAGCTTCTCCTCGTGTTTTACCCTCCAACTTTTCCCTCTTTTCTTCTTCTTAGAGCTCTGTGTAATGTATGTAACCGTAATGTGATTGTAATAGGACCACACAGGTCTGTACACAAACCACCCCCTGGCGTATGTACAATCCACACCTCACATACAACTCGGGCACATGCCAAAATGTGTCGGCAAGCTTCTCTGTCTCAGTCTGTCTGCCTGTCTCTGTCGCTATCTTTCTCAGCTCCTTATCCTTCTTCCCCCCCCCCTCCTCTTTCCATCTCTTTATTTTCTTCCAATCAACCTGTTTTGTAATATTCTGACTGACAGACTTTGAGACTGTTTAATTATATATTGTCTGTAAAACAAAACAGCAACAAACAACTGCATAGAACTTAAAAAATATTCTGAAAAATAATTACAGGTATACTCGCCATCCTGTGCCTGTGCGCAATCATAGCCTCGTATATACCACAGGCACATGCCAAGCGTGTCGTGATGCTGCCCATGCCGTTCGTTAGTCACATCGAATATCATAACAGCGTCGCAAGAGCTATTGTCAGTCTGGGACATGAGGTGAGCATTTGGCTGTCTTATTGATTGCTTCATTGATTTAATAATTTATTGGTTTGCTTGATTGGTTGAATTGTTGAACACAACCATCACCTCCATCATTATCACCGACAGAAGTAGCGCAGCAGAAACGTGTTTGACTAAATGAAAAGTGCGATAATAGAAGAGCTTGTTTTTGTTGTAGTCGCTTTATTCAAATCGGCATCTACCATTTGCAATTTAAAACAAAATTGTTTTTTTTAACAGGTTTCAAGAACTAGTTGAATACAATGTGCCATGTGAAGTCTTCATAGAATTTTATTAGAATATTAGCTCACGCAACATTATTATCTACTTAAAGAGACCCACTTTGACCACACCCCCTCGACATGTCCTTTTAACATTCACAGTGAGTGTTGCCCCACTGAAAAAAATAAGCTTTTAACAAAACAAAAACTCTTTCGAAAGTATAATTATATTTTATATCAATAAATTCCATAGTTTTTGTTCCTATTAATAGCGAAAGCTAACCACCCGTTTTTGCGCTAAAAATAGCATCTACCAAAGCCGATAAGGAGCAGAATCCATAACAAAGTCGATCGGTGAGGTTTTTCGTTTTAGGTTAATACAATAGACCCTCCCCCAGACATTAAAGACGCACTCTTGAAGACGCGTGGTTAATTCAGAAAGAGAGTTTAAGGTCACGGGGTAATTGTATTGGCGTACCGCTAAGCAGGGGAAATCACTCCCTGTCAGAACAGAAATGGGAAATTCAAACTTCAGAGGTCGGTTTGAGCAACGAAAGCCCGCTTTATCATTGTTTAATGTAATAACAATGCAAATTTTAGTCTAAGCTCATTTTCGCCAAAAGTAACCCAAAAAGCCTTGGAATTGAGACCCTTTAAGTAGGCTAATTAAAGCATACTTTTCATGGTTATTTTCTTTGTCCGCGTGAAGGTGTGGATGACAGTGCCCATCAACTTGGCCAAAACCAATTCGCCTGGAGCCAACCCTGACACGGGAGAGAAGAACCTACACGTAGTTCTCTACGACACCCCCTTTGACATTGAAGCAAGAACTATGCCCAGGTTACCACAAAGGTAAATTTTCTTATAGTTTTAGGCCAACAACTTAGCTTATCAATTCCTTTTTATTTCAGAATAGCAGCCGAACTTATTGACTCACATACATAGCAATGTGAATCTATGTACTCGCCCCAAAATATATTTTTTGCAGATTTTTGCAAATCTGTGTTAGATGAGTCCTAAATAGTCCAATGATATTGAAACAAAATTTTCGTCCGTCCGTCTGTCTGTACGCCGTCTGTCTGTGCAAAAACGTTAAAGTGGCTAAGTACAAAGAGTCCATTTCAGCTATACTAACTACGCTTGGTAAGATGTTGTATACCCATGAGACCTCGAAAATAATCAGTGAATTAATTTCTTCAGACTTTACTTCAAGCTCAAGGTCACAGGGTCCTCAAATTTTAGCCCCAAAAATGACAATTTTTCGCAAAATTTCAATTTTTTTAAATTGAACTTTTGATTTTTTGGTGCATGATAGATATCAATGAGATACACATACTTTGCAAATTTGGTCACCCTCACTCCAAGGTCAAGGTTACTGGAGCTGTCCAAAGACGGTTTGTGTAGGTACTTTAAAGCGACCTTAACCCTAAACTGTGAGAGATATAAAGTCCAAACATGTTGTATTTAGAGATGATAGATTCATCTTTCATATATTTTCCGTTTTTGTGTTGATCATGAAGGTCAAGGTCAATTTAGGCCTTGCAGAAACATACAAAAAATAGGTCATCATACAGTGGAATGGCCGTTTATTTAGCCCACAGTATGCAACAACATTGGATTATTTGATCATACATGCATGAAGGATCATGTGAGGTCAATGTCGTCCCAAGGTAAAGGTCACTGAAGACCAAGTTCATCTCAAGGTCACCGGTGTTTTTTTTTGCACAATACAAGGTTTGCTGTACTTTATTTGATAGTACATTAGTGTATTTGGAGCCGAAGGTCAATGTCATTTCAAGGTCAAAAGCATGGAAAGATGAAAGTTGGTATTACTATGCATTTTAATACCATCATTTAATTTTGTTTTTTCTGGGCACTCATTTTCGAGTTCCAAAAGATCCATTTGGCATTGCCCTTCTGTTTAATCTACTGTTACCAAAGGTCGTACTAAGTTACTGCTGATACAGGTTATCCAATGTCTATTTTGTACATTAATTACCTTTTGTACAATCGATCATCTTTGCAATTCACTGGAGAAGCGGAATCAGATCTTGTCAATTTAAAAAGACCAAACGTTTTATTTATTTAAAGCGTACACTGCCTTTTAAAACCAAATCACAGGTGTCTTTTTCTCTTTGTTTTCTTTTTTAAAATTAAAGATCACTCTCAAGCTTGAAATTAGAATCATTTTCAAACTTCAAACTTGTTACTTTTACTCATAAACCTCTTTCACTAACTGTTAAATATGTTAATGAATTGTGTACTACCTTGCCTTACCTAATCAGACTTTTTAATGCAAAATAGAAGTACAGGGAAGGGGGAAAGGCTAATATTATTTTTTTTCTTTTGCACTTCAGGTACTTCATGGGCCAATCTGACAATTACGATGAACTAGAAACTATGATGAAGGATCACTGCGAGCGACTGCTGAAGAACCACACTTTCTTTAAGGCCCTGCAAAACGTCCAGCCCGACTTCGTAATCATCGACAATCTGTCCCTCGTCTACATGCTAGTTATCCTGCCCTACAAGCTAGGAGTACCCTTTGCCTTCGTGGGCTCGTCCTACGATCCTATTGCCCAGCGTGTGCCCTTTTCCCCTGCCGTCACTCCCCTGCCTGTGTTTCCGTACAGCGACCACATGACGTTCTTCCAGAGGGTCAAAAACACGCTTGTCTTCCTTAAGCAGTGCTGGAACTACAAGGACGCCTACGAGGACGCTGTGGCCAGGTTTGCGCCGGAGAAACCCAACATCCCCGTGGACATGCTGATCGCTAAGGCCGAGATCTGGCTGGTGGAGATGGACCACATATTGGACTACCCAAAACCCTCTTTGCCCAACGTGAAGTTCATCGGAGGGACTGTCAAGGGCCCCGCGTTACCCTTGCCTAAAACATTCCGTTCGTTCATGGACGACGCTCACGAGGGTGTGGTTATCGTGTCGTTCGGCAACTACGTCTTGGGCGTTCCCACCGAGATCAGCAACAAGTTATTTGAGGTCTTCGAGAGCCTGCCCATGAAGGTGGTGTTCAGGTCCAACCTGACATCCTCAAATCCTGACAAGATCATGACATCCACTTGGCTGCCTCAAAACGACTTACTTGGCCACCCCAACACCAAGGTATTCGTCAGCCACTGCGGTAAGAACGGGCAGTACGAAGCTCTCTACCACGCCATCCCTATTGTGGCCACTCCACTCTTCTATGACCAGCCCTACAATGCTGAGCGAATGAGGGTCAAGGGTCTGGCTGAAGTCTTGGACCTTCGCACCTGTACAGCCGCTGAAATGCGTGCTGCAATTATGAAGGTAAGATTCGTACACCAAGTTAGCTTCGATATCATTCATAGCTGTATGTACAGCAACGCATTGTTTGTGACAAAACTAGGTTGATTGATTGATTGATTGATTGATTGTTGCTTTAGGTCCAGCGGACTCTTCCGAGCCAAATCAGGACCGGACAACCCCCAATCCGCATAAAAGATCTGCCGAAACAACCCTAGTGGGAAAATTGAATGCCCTCCACCGGCCAGTCGCTTTACAATAAAGACATCCCACGCAGGGGACGGCTGAGGCTTTACCCCAACTACTCGAACCCCCGGTTACAAAAACAAAATAGAATACAAACAGTATTATAAATCATCAACAAAACACATACATTTAAAATGCCTATAGTGCTAAATAATACAATCATAGGAAGCCCTAGTGACCACCCGGCAGAAAGCGTCCAACACTCCCAAGCTGATCCAACAGACCTCATACACAAACAAGGAGTCTTGTCCAGGAAGAGTTTTCAAGAAAAAAGGTAGGTCACTGATCTAGCGAAGAAGAAGATAGTATAGCAGAGTGATAGGACAGAGCAAGAATGGGAAAGAGTAAATGAGGAAGACAGCGACAGTGGGAATTTAAAGCACTAAATTTCCATAAAGTGGAGATACTATTTATACTGAAAACCCCCGGCACTCCAACTGGGGTACTGTTGCCGCAGTGAATCTGTCTTGCCTACAAAGGAAAGACAGGTTTTCAACTGGGGCTTTCACTTTTCCCTTTATAGGTTTGAACAATCTACAGTGGCAAGATTGCTCATGACCCCAAGGGGTTGACAAAACTAGGATAAAACTGGGATTTCATAAGATTCACTATATATTGTTAAATAATTTTTCTCCTGTCCAGGTGGCTTACCAACCTCGCTACAAGCAGGCAATAACGGCAGCTTCTAGACTGTTCCGGCAGCAGTTCCACGTACCGGTAGAAGTCGCTGCGCGCTGGTTAGATCACGTGATGAAATATGGTGGGGCCTATATGAGGTCGGCAGGTCAAGACATGACTATGCACGAGTTTATGATTTTTGATGTTGTGGCCTTTTTGGCTGTAGCCTTTCTATTGCTGTTTGGGGGACTGTTTTACGCCGGACTCATGGTATACAGGCATGTGTGCTGTAGGAAAAAGAAGACTGAGTAATTTTGGTGGAGAAAAGATTATGAAGAGAGTAATCAGATTATGTAATGAATTGAAGGGGGCATTACAAAAAACAAACAAACAACCTTTCATTTTGAAAATGTGAACAGATTATGAAGAGAGTTATCATTTTAGTGACTCGAAGGGGGGAAAACACCACACTCTCCTCTTAACTTTTGAAAAAGTGCTTCTCTGCGTAAGTGTGTGTGGTTTTTGTATTTGCTTACTTGCCTCCAGAGTTTAATAAAATCACACTTGGGGAAAAACTTATTTGTGGTCGAACAAATATTGGGTCATACTAATCACAAGTATTAGGTTTATTGATACTGTCTATGAATCCGTTCCAATGTGATATTTGTGTTTTGTGTATACGTACGGTACAGAATTGGAGTCGTTAGACTGTGACATTTATGCAGACATATTAATTGATCTCATGAATCTGCTCGTCTTTGACAAGCAATGGTATAAAACGAATGACATCCTGGGACAGGATCGAGATAACATGATACAGGCTAAATTAACTTACGTGAATTTATCGTATAATGTGTGTTACCGTTGACAATCTCAATCTGAACAAAATAAAAACTTCGGACTTAAGGACTGGCAGCTTTAATCAAACCAGTATTTTTGACTGTAATTCTGATTACTTTTGTCCTATCCTCCGGTTTAAGAAGAAACTTTCTATTCTTTCTCAAAACATGTTGACAGTGCTTTGACAAAAGTTTAAAAAGCTGAAAAATTGTGTGATGAGACTTCGTAATGAATGATTATGTCTGCATTTGGATCTTCTGTGAATAGTGACAAGTGTTGATAACGACAACAAAATAGTCTATGGTGAGTGCTAATTAAGATCGTGCTGAGTGGGATTACTGAGAGTTACAGCTGTACTGAGCGTGAAAAATGGCCATATATATAATCATGGCATTAAGAAAAAAATCGTAATAATTATGTCTCCTTACCTGTACATGTATAAGTGAGTGGGCAAGATTTAATCTTCTCCAGCTAAATTTGTTTTTTATCTATGCTGAAGGTTTTTACAATGTAAAGATTTTTTTTGTTGTTGTTGTTGTTCCACTTTGTTATATGCCATGTTTATGGTAAATTCGCATTTTCCCACTGCAATCTTACTCTGTTGCATGTGTGTTTGTGGGTTGGTGTGTGTGTGTGTGGGTGTGTGTGTGTGTGTGTGCACTTGCATAAACGTACAAATGGGTACCAGACTTTGCCTTTCTTAGTTATAAATGGGTTCATTTGTAAGGAACCCACTTTTTTTTCCAGGACCCCACTTTTTTATAAGTACACGGGAGTGCTCATTTAGAGCGTGGGTGTGCAGTTGTAGTGCATGAGTGTTTTAAGTACAAAGGAGTGCTCTCTCCGGGACGAAGAAAATCCAACCACATTTCGAGCAATTTGTTGTTGTTTTTTTTGTCGACCTATTTCGACCCTTACAGGAGGCGATATAGGTGAACTTTTTAAACGGTAACAGCCAATTTTGCATAGGATTCTTACATTCTTAGATGGATTTTGTGCTCTTTCCGTTTAAAAAAAAAAACCCACTTTCCAGTTCTGATGTTTTGCAAATATTGTGTGTGTGTAAGAATAAATAATAATATCAAAATAAATAATGCAACTGTAGAACTTTTTTCCCTTCTTACAACCCTCCAACGAAATCCTGCCTGGTATTAGTTTTAGGTATATTATAAACTGTATTAACATGTTAATTTAACAATCACCCATCATGACCCTGGCTTATGTGTGTGTAAGTGCGCGCGTGCGAGGGAAGAGGGAGAGGTGGTGTTTGCAGTCTGGAAGATTACCCCCTCAACTTTCAACAAATTCAAAACTTCCCGAAGGTTGCTTATTTCTTTAATTAAACTTATAACTGCACATCATTGTTCGGTGATGTGGCTTTGCTTTCTTGTGAGTAAAATTATTACTTTCATTAGTAAATTAAAATTAAAATGCAACTTGCAACTATGTACATGTTTGTTTCTGTGTCTAAAATCACTGCTGTGAAAAGATATTTAATGAAATAAATAAAATAACGAACACACATATCATTTCTCTCTCTCTGTCTTTCCTCTTATTCTAATACAGGTCAAAATTATGTTAATAGTTGTTATATTCCCCCCGTTGGGGTGCCGGGGGTTTCAGTATTAATAGTATCCCCATTTTCTGGAAATTTGGTGCTTTAAATTCCCACTGTCGCTGTCTTTCTCATTTGCTCTTTCTCATTCCTGCTCTGTTCTATCAATCTGCTATACTATCTTCTTCTTCGCTAGACCAGTCACCTACCTTTTTTCTTGAAAACTCTTCCGGGACAAGACTCCTTATTTGTGTATGAGGTCTGTTGGATCAGCTTGGGAATATTGGACGCTTTCTGCCAGGTGGTCACTAGGGTTTCCTATGATGTTATTATTTAGCAATGCAGGCACTTTATATGTATGTGTTTTGTTGATAATTTATAATGATGTTTGTATTCTATTTTGTTTTTGTAAACGGGGGTTCAATAAATTAGTGTACAGCCTCAGCTTCCCCTGCGTGGGATGATGCTTTATTGTAAAGTGACTGTCTGGTGGAGAGCTTTCAGTTTTACCACTAGGGTTGTTTCAGCAGATCTTTGATGTGGATCAGGGGTTGTCCGGTCCTGATTTGGTTCGGAAGAGTCCGCTGGACCTAAAGCAATAATCATGTAATGTAGTTGTTATATTACATAAGACACCATCAACAGAACAAAATAAGCCGCGACCTGTCTGCCCTATCGCCAATGGTGGGTGTAGACGTTAATCCTCAATAACAATGTTCATTCACAAAACATACAAGTACAACACAAGACAACATCATCAGAACAAAACATACAAGAACAACATAAAACAACATCATGAGAACAAAACGTACAAGAACAACAAACTTTCACAAAATACAAAAAAATAAAACCGCATAGCAGGTTTGGAAAAACATTTTATTATTTTGTATAATTTTTTTTTTTATTTTCTACTTCCCCTTCTCCCCACTCTTTTCTATCCCCTTCCCTTCCCCCTCCCCCCCCCACACACACGCACTCACACCCAAATTCCCATTTTCAAAAACAATTTTAATCATTTTATTTTATTTTTATAATCTTCCTGCCTTGTACCTTCTTTAGTTGTTTGAAACACTTCTGTTAATATTTGAATAATTACAACAATAGTATTAATAATAGAACAAAATTAATATTAATAATAATAATAATAATAAGTGTAGTGGTAGTGTTAATAATAATAATAATAATAATAATAATAATAATAATAATAAGAATAATAATAGAAAAAATGACATACGTGTACATGACTACTAGAATAATAATAAAGAACACATACATGAATAATACTAGAAACTTTATATATAGCAATGTGATTATCACAATTAAAACTGTGTTTGAAATTTTCAATCCTATTGTGTTAAAAAAAATGGAAATGAGTGTTACATTTTTTTGTGAAAATTATATTTAACAGAACTAAAGACAATAAGATTTTTTTTAATTAAGAAAAGAATCTAAACACAAATAATACAAAGTAAACATTAAAAAAGTAATTTTATATAAACTAAATCTAAACTACAAATAATAAGAATTAAAACAGTACAATATTTTTTACAACTAAATTTATCTATATATCTATATCTATCTATCTATCTATCTAATTTTTTTCCTAATATTCATGTATTATTATTATTATTATTATTATTATTTATTGTAATAATAATAATAATAATAATAATAATAATAATAATAATAATAATAATAATAGCAATGTGATTATACTTTAAACATTCAATCCCACTATGGAATTCCATAATCCCACTGTATAAAAAAAATTAATGGTATACTTATTAAAATTATATAAAATAAAATAAATGAAACTAGATTGATGTGTCAGTAAAATAAAATATAGAACTAAAATAATTTTAAAAATAAAACAA